>CP139506.1:344130450-344490450 GCA_021014915.2 Artemisia tridentata subsp. tridentata | reverse complement strand
TTTGCTTTTTCTTTGACTTTTGTAGAAACCGAGTAGTAGTCAATAGAAAAAAAAAAATGTTTACACTCAGGTTTAAAGTCCATACTATTTTTAGATAAAAGAACAAATTTTATTGGCTTTTGATTTGGTTAGTCTCGCTTTTAGAGTGGTTAACAAGATGAGTGTGGTATGACGACCAACCATCATTTTCTTATGGAAAGTGTAGATTTGAAAATAAAGAAATATCAATTTTCAAATAAGCATATTATTGAAATTGGTATTGATTTTGTTGGACAAGACTACTCCTATTTATTGAGACATGATGTGCGGCGATCAAACCCATTCGCACATAAGTTCCACATTATCATGGTTAAATGACTTTCACATTATTGCCAAATCAACAATTAAATATCTGCAGTGATAGACAACCAAAAAGACACCTCTAAATATAAATATGCTAACACATACAACAACTATTATAAGCAATTAGACTGGCATCAATATTCTAAAGCATTACAAGTTTTCACCTTTTTGGGAACATCAGCTCTTTTCTTTAAATAATTCGAAGAAGTTACCTTAGTAAAATTAGTGTTATGAGTAAGTAATTGCTAGGAACAATTTCGTACAATTGTAAATAGCAAAGCTTAGATCAAGTATTTAACACCTTTGCCTCTGGAGACAGAGGTCAAGGGTTCGATCTTTACTCCTTGCAAGGCCGGAGGTCTTTTTCTACCTTTAGTAGAACCAGAAGCAGCATCTTTTGCGTTATTTCACTAGAGATCTCAATGTTTGTCATAAAAAAAACGCGAACGCATAACAAAAACATCTACAAACCAAACCAAACCAAACATAATAATGAAGTATTATGTCATCAGAAATCTAGATGATCTTATTCATCACCATTGTCTTTAAACTTCACATGGATAAAACACAGACTCAAAATATTAATGCTACCAGAATTGGTCGAAAACTATGCACCGCCGCCGCTAGGCGCGGGTACTCAGCTATTGGGCCGGGTAATCAGTGTTGCAAGAAAAGGTCTACAATGTGTTGATCAGTGTTGCAAAAAGCCGCTGCTAAGAAGTGAGGCTTAGGTATACTGTCACGCCACGCTCACAATGCGTTGAAAAATGATTTGGCCTCGAAATTTGGTCGAATCTAGAAACCGCTGCCGCTAGGCGCGGGTACTCGGCTAGTTTGTGTGTGTATATATATATATATATATATATATATATATATATATATATATATATATATATTTATATATAATTCCATTTCGCACTTCATCAAGAAGCTAAGTAGTATTGTGATTTTGTAGGTGCATGATGCGGTGGGTTGCAACACCGAAGTTTTACAATCCTCCTAGGCAGAGTACCTAACCGTTGTAGTGTAGTATAGGTAAGACACGGGGGATTGATCGTTCTCTAGGGGAATAGTGAGGTAGGCTCGAAGTGTATGACGACTTAAGTCTTAGGGTTGAGGGAAGATTATTTTTGTATTTTTATATTTTTTAGAAAGCAAAGTAAAATCTCGGGGTTTAAAGAGTTTGGTTTTATAACTAATAGTTAAACTAAATGATGCGTGGTTTTGCGACCTTACAACAGGTTTTACCTCTCGAGGGATCTCAAGAGGCTTACAACCCCACCAGGCAGTGTACCTGACCGATGTAGTATAGTGTAGTGGTAAGTACGGGGGATTGATCGTTCTCCACAGGGAATAGTGTTCGTTAGGTATGAAAAACTACTCTAATAGGTCTAAGGGTTGAGGAAGATTCTTTTTATGTTTTTATATTTTTATGAAAGCAAGTAAAATCTCGGGTTTGAAGGAGTGGGCGGAATTAGTTGCTAGTCAACTAACCCAAATAACTACAAATGCAAATAAAATAAAATAACTGAAAATAAAATGTTGGTGAGAAACTTATGTGTAGAGAAATGTGTTTACTTAGATTTCCTTACTCCCTAACTATCTTTTACCGGTTGATTAGTGTGTATTAGTCGCGTGGATGACGGGTGTATTCCTTAATATCAATCGTGGGGTGGCGTACGTACTTCCCCAACTCTACAAGCTCCTACTTCACTCCTATGTCGAGCCGGCTAGGAAGCTCCTAACATGGGATCACTAGAATTCGCTTGTGCATTAAATACAACCATAAAAACCTTTAGTACGCATTTGGTTCATGTTTCTTAAGACGTTCAAGCAAGTTACCGAATAGGAAGTTAGCCAGTTTTCTTAAGCCTAACATAGATAAACAATCATCCAATACAACTAATAACACACTAATAACCAATAATCAATAGCTAGGTTTCATTAGATCTAAGCAAACACAAGATAAATCTAGCCTAACATGTTAAACAAAAGACAAGAACAAGATAAAATCAAACAAAACATAGACATATTGAATGATTAATTGATAACTTATCTTTCAATGTAACATGGAAGATCTCAAGGCAAAAAGCCTTGAAAAAGATGCTAAAATCGTCTTAGGGTTTTCTCCCAAAAATTCCACACTAAGCTCTCCCCCTAATGACAAAAAATTAGAAAACTATATATAGACTTTTGGATCTGACGGCGTCACCTTATGGAGTGTGACGCCGTCACCTCGCCGCTTCTAGGGTTCCCGGATGACCTTCTTGACGCCGTCCCTCTTTAGCTCTCCAAAATCCGTTCTGGCTTATCAAGGCTTGACGCCGTCAGACCTTGAACGTGACGCCGTCCCTCTTTGAATTAAGCCGTGACGCCCTTGATCAGGTTAAAGCGTGACGCCGTCAGAATTTACATGCAATTTTCACTGGCTTATCATGAGTAAATTTCACATCCACCTTTTCTTGCCAAGCCATGACGCCGTCCAGAGTAAAATCTGACGCCGTCAAAGGTAACTTTTAGCCGATTTTTGAGACTTTGTCGTTTTCTTCACTTTTATGCTCCAAAAACGTCCAAAATGCCTCCTTTTCCAGATTTCTCCTCAAAAGTACCTAAAATGACAAAAGGAACGATTTAGGGCAATATTTGATCAAATAAATACGATTTAGGGCTTAAATGACCCCTTAAAAGCGGTACACTTTTCGCTTCATCACTAAATAAAACTAAATTAAACTAAATATGCGGAAAAGTGAATTGGCAGAAACTCGTATGATAGTTAAAGTGTATTTATTTATAATCTCATTACTCCCTAGTTATCTCCTATTAATTAGTCGAATTGTCACTTCCTTGTTTAATTAGAGCGTTGTATTCCTTAATATCAATCGGGGTTGGTTATTTCCTACCCTATGAATTTTGTTCTCGTTGAGCGGCGCCTAAGAATACCCTTTTAAGCTCTCAATGTCGGCAAACGCAATCCACGCATTAAATACAACGAACACAAGTTAATTATATAATTGGGCATTTAGTCGGACGTTCAAGCTAGTAATATATTTAGACCTAGCTAGTTTTCCTACTCCTAACGCGAATAACAACTAATTAAACAAGAGACGACAATCATTAATCAATAATTAGGTTTCATGCAATCCTAAGTAAACACTAATAAATTTAGTCTAACATGTTAAATCGAAGAGAAGAAAAACAAATAATCACTCAACACATAGACATATTGTAATGGTTAAGGATTGAATAATTTATCTTCAATAAAACATGGAGTTATGGGGGCTAAAAAACCCTTACAAAAGCTGTAAAATTCAGACCTCTAACTGCACACAAAGTTTCTCCAAAAGTAGCTCTCTTTAAAGTGAAAAGCACACGAAAATGTATAGGAATATACTTGTGATGGTGTCACTTTACAATTGTGATGCTGTCAGTCGCCGTCATTAGGGTTTCAAGAATTGCATCGACTTCATTGTGACGGTGTCACCATATGGATCATGACGCCATCGCTTTTCAATATCATGGGCATGACGTCGTCAGCTCAAGGCCGTCTCCATCATCTGAACAGTCACTTGGAAAATTTATAACTTGATCATCTTCGTTCATCTTCAAGTGATGGCGTCACCTTGTGGATCATGACGCCGTCACAATCCATTTATGTGACAATTTACATGACTTTGTTGTTTTCTTCGTTTTCTCGTGCAATCGAGCCCAAAACGCTCCAATTTCCAGCATTTGCTTCCCAAGTACCTAAAACTCAAATAGAAACGATTTATGGTAATAATGGATCGAATATGTACATATTTATAGGCTAAATGACCCCTTAAAAATGTATAAAATTACACCTCATCAGTGCGAGAAAATATGGAAACAGTTTCCATCTTTTTTACAAGACCAACACTACATGGGCTAGCGGTGAACAATGATTGATGTACATTTTAAAGGCGATTTGAACAAAACAGTCGAAGGATTGAAAATGTATGACTCAAAGGAGATCCAACTATACTGGTCATGTGCACTTAAATACTCTAAGATGATATTCCGAATTTACCGAAACAAATAAGATTTATATTTTCTTCCATAATGACAAAGCTTTTGGTTCGATGGTGTCACATTTAAAAGAAATGACAACATCCACTAAAAATGTGTGGCCTGATGTGCCTTTGATTATAGAAAAGTTGATCAAAAAATGGATTAGGATGTCCTGAACAACAATGAGGTCAGCTATGGGGGCAAACGACATGTTTTCAAGCTACACCGTAGCAAGAGCGTTAACTGTAATTTTTAGGGGTGTTTGGGTTTAATGCCAAGCTCTACCTCATAGGGTCCTGGGGCTGCTAGAAAATGCTTCTTTTAAAATAGTTTTCCGGGGTAGGGATGTTGCTGTATTTAGGCGTATTTTGATCTGTTGCGAAACCAAGTTATGCAGAATCTTCCAATTGAAGGTTTGGGTGCATTCAACAAAGGCCTTGCTTTTAATCCATATTGCGGCCTGTGTCTCCCGAACTACACTTTCTCCTCCAATTCCTACAAACAAGCTATAGTTTACTATTGTACTTGAAAATGTTACTTAAATTTAAAAATTCTCATGAAGCGTTGGGTGCTCGATATAATCTTAAGCTTCGCCGCGTAATGCTTTAATATCATATCGAGCACCCTCAACGCATCCTACAAATTTTTAGATTCCTGGCCTCAAAGTTTTCTTACTTGGATAAGTTTTTTAAAGAAACTCAAAGGAAGTCTACTACTCTTGACTCCCACTCACAGTGAAAAGTGGGTTGCCTCAACTAAATGGATTTGTTGAGGTATTCTATTTATTTCTTTCGTGGGAAATTGTGTAATAGATACAATTAATGTAAGTGTAATACTAGAGACTGATTTATATCAGTAACAAAAACATCAGTGTTTGTTTATGTTGGTTGAAAAAAATTTCGGATAATTATTTGGGTGATTACCTTACCATTCCTTTACGACAAGAGTTTGATTCGTATCCTTAATGTCGCCTAGTCCACCATACAAAGTCTCGCAGAAACATGTAGTCTTGGTTCATTCATTTGATGCAAATTCTGTTACCATATACTATTACGTTTCCCAACATTATTAGGATATGACCGTGACAATTGCTATATACATCAGACTGAAATAAGATATTTAAACCATGTTTTAAGTTCCTATTTAGATACCAAAAACCATTTAGAACGAATATCAAACTTAAATGGACTCTGCTGCAACGCACGATAGCGTAATTTCTCGTTTATACTAATCCATGAAAGCTTCTAACCCCAAGATATTGTTGGGAACACGTTTTGTATTAATTCAAGTATTGATCATAATGTAATAGGTTGCTTAGGCCTTTAAGTTTGTTTTAGGCCCAACCCATGTAGAAGGCCCATGGGCTGTGTCATTTAGTTAATTAATTATGTTGTTTAGGGCTACAAGCCCATCCTTATGTAAAAACCTATAAATACCCCTCCCATTAAAAGGGAAGGGGTTGGTTGATGAATGCTTAAACATTTCCATATTATGATGATCATCTTCCAATCTCTCTTTCTCTCTCTAACTTTCTCTCTCTAGATTTAGGGCTTATTAGTGTTTAATCTTTAGTAGCTTAATTCATAAAAGTTTAAAACATCAAGTGGTATCATTCGCCTAGGGGTAATTTAGGTTGTTAAAAGATTAGATTTAAGAAAAAATCTACGGTTCATCCGAGTTCTTACTGTATCAGACTTATTTGATCGAACGAGTTGTTTGGTCGAACAATTTGCTTTAGTCGAACAATTGGATCCATCGAACGATTTAAGAGTAGTCGAGTTAGACTTTCTCTTCGGCTGATCGAACGATTTTACATCGAACAATTTTACATCGAACGATTTTACATCAAACGATTTTACATCGAACGATTAAAAGTCGAACGATTGAAAGATTAGTCGAACAATTTAAAAGTTAGTCGAACGATTGAAAGTCGAACGATTGAAAGATTAGTCGAACAATTTATAGTTAGTCGAACGATTGATATATAGTTGAACGATTCAGTTTACTCTTCTTATAAACAAAGACTCGTACGAGCCACAAAAGTCAAACCATCATCGATCTATCTTCCTCAACTCACCACTGAACACGAAAAGGAAAGGGTTTAAGATCTCAGATTCTCTCTTGCTTCCATATACGATTCGTTCTTAAAAGAAAACCAATCAAGAGACATCATCACAGATCCATCATTACCCTCAACACAAAATTAAAACAAATAACCATCCCCTAATACTACAACCAAATAACAACTTAATCAGTGAAGAACAACAAATAACTTCCTCATCAGTCATCATCACCGAACCAAACTAAAGATCTCAGTTTCTTGTTTTCGTGAAGTTCAATTAACTTCAAGATCTTTCAAAGATCCATCACACGAAACAAAAATCATCATTGATTGGAAAATTCATATTCGAATCCTACAAGTTAAAACAAAAACCATACGGTTTTCATCTCCACTTTGATTCGGTCCAATCTAACAAGAAAAAGAAATACCAAATGATCTCAGTTTTATTTGATTCGAACAACCACTCAAGAAATTAACCGTTCGAAATCATTCAACCATCACGGATCAATAAACTAGCCTCAAGTGTTTTCTTTAATATTCGAACCTTATTTCAAAGAAAAGAACAAAATGAAACCATTTCATCCCTCTTTTGGTTCGGTATAATTGAAAAACAAGAATCAAAACACATACTTACTTTGGTGCTCGAGGGACGAATTTTCTTGTGTTTATATCATTGGTTCAAATTCACTTCACTGAAGAGAAAAGAAGCAGCTTGACTGCGTGTGTGTTCAAAGTGAAGTGAGTGATTAGGGTTTATTAGAGTGGTTAAGTGGTGATTTTATAATGAGACAATTTAGGGTTAACTCTATTGGACTCCTATTCAACTTGGGCTGACTTCAGTATTGGATTAAGTGTTGGACTTGTGGGGTTAAGTGGTGACTTTATTGTTCACACATGTCCGATTTTTTTTAAAAGTGTATACTCGGTAGAATTTTTTTAAAACAAAGAAATTCAAGCTGGTTATTTTGATCACGGACATAATTAAGGATCACGTTATTGTTCGAGTTTTTGTTATCCGAGAGTGATTATAGTTTGGGTTGAGATAATTCAGGTTCGTAGTTTGTCGACTTTCTTCACTTTTATCAAGTTTGTGAGATCTATCACGTTTCATAAGAATATTCCGAGTTTCTAGTGTAAAATCCTCCGAGGTTCAACGATTGAATTCTCTGAGTTTCTAGAGTAAAATCCTCAGCGTTTGTTCAAGATTATTCACCGTTCAAAAATCTAATCTTCAACAACAACCGTTATTATCCTTTAAAGATCCTACATCCACAAGCTACTTCAAGATTACTCTTTCCTCATCTCACAAGTTACTTCATCAACCGTTATTCGACCTTGTGTGTGACAAATCAACTTTACGCATTTTAGTTTGATTCTTCCGATTTCATCGCAACAATCAAGGGGGAGAGAAAATGCATCAATCAAGGTCGCAAATTAATGAACAGATGTCACCTTTCTCTAATTTTTTAGACATGCTGACCCAACAAATGAATTCGATTGAAAAGTCAATTGCTGAAAGAGTAATTCACAAAAGAGAGTATGACAAAAGAGTGAATGAAAAGATGTTGCAGATTCAAGAAGAGCAAGCTAATACGGGTAAAGCATTGGAAGCTAATTTGGGTGTTACTGAAAGCAGTGGGATAGAAACAGAAAGCAGTGGGATAGAAACAGAAAGCAGTGAGACTGAATCTGAAAAGCAGGATGATAGCAGTAAATCAAGGAATAATACAGATGCGGATTGTGCAGATGTCAGACCCACATATGACACAGAGCCTATATTTGACGAAGAGCCAATGGCTGAGGTACAATCAATTGTCAATAATAGTATGTCTGCTCATAATCACCAACTTACTGAACAACCTGAATTCATAAATGAAAGAGGGGTTGATCAGAATTTTGACGAATATCTTGTCAAACAACCTTTGCCTGATCCATCAAATGAAAACAAAACAAATGTACCATCAAATCAAACTCTCGAGTTTGAAAATGCTTGTCTCAAAAAGACCATTGCCCAGTTTCAAAAAGATTTTTCAAAACTAGAGGCACATTGCATCTCACTTGAACTTAAACTGCAAAACGAATCTCTAACTTCGGGCAACAATGGTAAATTTTTGAATGAAGAAAGTAAACGTATGGATACATTAGTTAAAGAAAACGAGTTGTTGAAAGTTCAAATTCAAGCAAAGGTGTTTGCACATGCTGCATTGCAAAACAAATTAAGAAGATTGACTGGCCAAAGTGTGGATACTAAGTTTGCAAAACCATCAATCTTGGGAAAACCGCCTCTACAACCTATCAGAAAACAATCAGTGGTTAGACAACCAACTGCATTTAAATCTGAACGACCCAAATATTCAAAATCTAGGTTTGCCTCCCAAGTTGTTGAGAAAAATGATTTGACAAAACCAGTCACTCCACATTCTTGGTCTAAGAAAAATGCATCTGTCTCTGCTAAACCTCAACAAGTGTTTATACCTGGCTCATCTAGGATTAGTTCAAAAACAGTGTCAAAAGCGAGCATTAAAAGTAAAGAGTCTTATAGCATAAATGACATGAACAAGAACTATGATCTAGAAAAGGCGAGGAAAAAGGCACTACTTCAAAAGGATGGAATTCTAGGTCCAAAACCCTGTGTGATGCCTTCCACTGTTTTACAGAACACTGCTAATAGTTGCAAACCAATACCTAGGAGCACTCAACAAACGAATAAGAATTGGCTGGCATCTAAGAGAAGTTGCAATGTCTGTGTGCCAAAACATCCTCATGAAGTGAATTCACGTGCAAAGGCACAATCGACTAAGACAATCAAACCAAACAAACCTGTTGAACCAAAAGAAAAGAATCAGAAACCTAAAAAGTGGATCAATATAGGACATAGGTTTTCTCAACTAAGTGATGCTCCCACATTTCATTCCACTGCATCTAGAAGGAAAACATCTCCTAGATCTAACCTTAGGTGGGTCCCCACGGGTAGAGTCTTCAAAACGATTGGTCTTAGGTGGATTCCTACTGGAAAGATTTTAGACAGTTGCACCAAAACGAATGTGAATTCCACAACATCTATCCCTGAGGCTTGAAAGAACACCATAGAAATCATATGCTCGGGTGTCAAGAAGATAATTGACACAACAACTTCATGCTTCTAACATCTGGAACCCAATTTCCCTTGGGGATCCATGTGCTCTGTTTGTCTCTTCTTTCTTTTCAGATATGACTATGGCTTCGGAACAACTCAGTTTCGGACCCGTGCTTAATGTTATGGCTTCTGAGCAAGACCGCTTGGAACCCGCACACAACCGTTTGAACTTCCCAGAATCTTCAGCTGAACCATTACCTTTCAAAAGGAAAGATCTGGAAGATCTGTTTGCTCCTATGTTTGATAACAGTTTGGTTAACAGTGCGTCAGAGGCTTCCACAAGTTCCGCTGCTCAACAACTCCCAAATCAAGCACCTGATCCATCAGCATCTACCTCTACAGTAGTTGCTGACGATGCACCACAACCTGAACCATCATCATCAATGGATAAAACACCTCAACCAGCAGTTGAAGATTCTTCCCACATTTCTAACAAAGTTCCAACCGCTTAATGTTATGGCTTCTGAGCACAACAGCTTAGGACCCGAATCCAACCGTCTCTACTTCCCTGAATCTTCAGCTGCACCTCTATCTCATAACCGCAAAGGATTTGGAAGACTTGTTTGATCCATTGTTCGATGATTATCTTGTTAGTCATGCACCAGATGTATCCACCAGTTTCGCTGCACAACCTGTCCAAATTCAAGTACCTGATACATCTGTTACTACAACAACATCAGTTGCTGCAAATGCACATACAACAGAATCATCATCAACAGTAGAACAAACTGCCTCCAATACTGAGACTGCAGCTGAAGATCCCCCACTTCATAAAATACACACACCATCCAGTTATGACGGCGATGAACTCAAATAAGTACATATTATTACAATCATTTATCCTAATAATTTGACTTATTTTATTATATTATGTATGAGGATTGATACTTAATCGTTTACTTTTGTAATTCTCAGGTAAAAACAAGCATTTGGTGAAACTTGGCGATTTTGGACTAATTATGGAGCAAAACATGCAAGAAGTTAAGAGTCTACCGAAATGTACAAGATCAAGACTATTCTGCTCCAGATGCGCCGCATCTAACTTATGACATGCGCCGCATCACTATCAATATTTCACCAGATACGATCCAAGATACAAGAGGACATGCGCCGCATCCTAGAATGGAGTTACGCCGCATCTTCTGGCGGTGTACGAATATTCCTGAATATATTAATCTTGGACCCCACGCGAAGTTAAGTCAATGCGCCGCATCTACTTACTAGATGCGCCGCATCCTACCCTCAGACAGAAACTATAAATACCCCAAGACCAGACGAATTTCGTGTGACATATTATATCTGAAGTACGAAGACCAGTAACCTAAGGACGAATTCAGACGAATAGGCAGCACAAGACACACCCAAACGAAGATACAAGAGCTGTAAGAAGGTGCTGCATGTGTTTAATTCATTAAGTAGTGATGCGCGTGATGTGTCGTTGCGGTTTAGCAGTTTTAATGCCTACTCAAGTTTTAAATTTATATTTAGCCGACTTATCAATAACACACACACTTAACGAGCAGTGTACCCGGTCAGTATGAATATAATGGTAAGTAGATTGTCGATCACTAAGAGTGGAACGTATTATCTAGTTATTCTAATCAGTATTTTAATATATTAAGTTAGCTATACAACCTAATCTAACGCAAGGGGGGTTCAGCCTGAGAGACTGGCACGATTTGGTTGCAATTAAATAATAAACTAAACCAATAGGCACGAATCAGCAAGTAGCACACACGTACACAGATAAATACTCGAGACAATAAGAGGGTTGTCCTTATGATAAGTAGTTTGTCACTTGTTTTATTGCTAGTGTTATATGAAGTGTATAGTTCGATGCAACGCACCGAGATTAAGTCCTTTCTCGTTGGTTCTAATCTTATCGGCGAGTAAACCCTTAATGATTACTTATGACTATCCCGTTTATCTTTCTCCTACTTTTCTACAGACCATAGAATACATAGGCATCTAATAAACAGGCGAGGGCAGAGGCATGGCGACCCGATCAACGCTCAGCTAGACACAGAGGTTATCAATGCACTAATAAAAGTCACCAATGACATCAACATATAAACTTTAATTAATGAGAAAGTAGTTTTAAGGGAGTGCAACCTTTCCGTTGTCACATTACACAAGCCACCAATCTTGATGAATTAAAGTTTACTAACACAATAAAACAAAACTACTTAATGAATTAAACATATGCAACACCTTCTTACAGCTCTTGTATCTTTGATTTGGGTGTGTCTTGTGCTGCTTCCTTGACTGAATTCGTCCTAGGTTTCTCCTGTTCGGTCTTCGGTTATAATATCTTGCGTCGGAACTCTTAATTCGTCTGGTCTTTGGGGTATTTATAGTTTCTGTCTGAGGGTGAGATGCGGCGCATCTAAGGAGTAGATGCGGCGCATGTACTTAACTTCGCGTGGGGTCCAAGATTATAATATTCAGGAATATTCGTACACCGCCAGAAGATGCGGCGTATCTTTATCTTTGGATGCGGCGCATGTCCTCTTGAATCTTGGATCGTATCTGGTGAGATCTTGATAGCGATGCGGCGCATGTCATGAGTGAGATGCGGCGCATCTGGAGCAGATTTGACTTGATCTTGTCCCTTTCAGTAGACTCTTCACTTTATGCACGTTTTGCTCCATAATTAGTCCAAAATCGCTAAGTTTCACCAAATGCTTGTTTTCAACTGAGAATTACAAAAGTAAACGATTAAGTATCAATCCTCATACATAATATAGTAAAACAAGTCAAATTAATAGGATAAATAATAGTAATAAAATGTACTTATTTGAGTTCATCAAATATCCCCCCACTTGAACTTTACTTGTCCCCAAGTAAACCTTAGAATTAATCTTATGAAAATGTATCCTAAAGGATATTAGGATTTATTTTTATATTTAAGCATGTATTCATTTTGGTCATAATCACACAACTAAACACTTAACGAATTAGAAGTAGAATAAAAATATTTCGATAAAAGCAAATCTAATCGTTTAACTGTCCAGTCGCGACGAATATTCTATCATAAGCTTGGCAAGTATACACATCTCCTCCACTAAAGCCAAGGAATAACAAGTCTAAAGCGGTAAAAAGGGTTTTTAGGCTTAAAGGGTTAATTATTCTTAATCACTATCGATCTCAAATTCCAAAAAAGGCGACAAAATCACAAATACATGATCGAATCCACGAACACGATACTTGCAATTGCTCAAATCCTTAACTCGAATAGGCTAAAGATAGGTCCAAGCTTCACCAATAATAATATATCAAAAAGGGCGACAAAATCATAAATACATAGCCGAATCCATGACTACGATACTTAAGATTGCTCAAATCCCTAATCTCAATAAATCAAAGGATTCGTTGGATAAAGAATAATAGGGTATGGACAATATTTGGGATATAAATTGGTGTAAAATGAAAAATAAACAAAATAAATAAATTAAAATCCTAAGTGTGGTTAATCACTATCCCAAGCATCCCATGAATAAGACTCATATCATTGAATAACTCACGCTTTAACACTTGAAACACACACTTTAGGTAGACACGAATTATACTCAACAAGATCTTAATCAAAGAATAAACCTTAGTTGACGTTCCCATAACTGCCAACTCCCATTCAATCCATAGATATAATATACAACAACTAGTGGTGATATCGACCACTTACATAACTTTACATCAGTTGGTTAAAACAAACATCCAACTCTTTCTTTTTCTTTTTCTTTTCTCATTTTTTTTCAATTTTTTTTTTTTTTTTTTTTTTTTTTTTATTTTTTTTTATTTTTAAACATAAACATAGATGTGTAAAATTTCACCACATCACTATAACAATAAATCTGGATAATTTTTCCATACTTTTCATGACTTCAGAAATAACGGTAATAGTGAAAGTAGTAAACACACGAAAAATAAACTCAAAGATATACAATATTTACTTTCACTCAAATTGCATTGTGCAATTTCCCGACCTAACCATAGATAATGAATTACGCACACGAACACAGGTAATGTAAGGAAACACACTTTGCCTATAGCAATTAACCAACCACGGATTCTAATCTACAGGGTAGGCTAAGGTTTAAGGGTGTAACGAAACATTTTAAACATAGGTGTAAGAAACGAAAGGAATGGCTCTGAGTGTTTTTCTAAGGGTATCTTACTCTAAAAATGAGAGTAACAAAAGGGTTTATACGGGGGTTAACTAACCAGTGTAGTTAGCTAATAACACATAACATATAAAGGCTATTTGGGTGTAATCCTAGAAATTTACCAATTTAGACAAGTCATTCCAATTATATAAAATAATACTTATTATGGTGGTCTCGAATAGTATACAAGCCAAGTTCTAAAGTTTACAAGTCACCGGCACACTCATAGATTTGTGAGTTTTGAAAAATCACAATTTTTTAAAAATAACGTCATGTGTGCAGCTATGCAACTTAGACTTTAAACAAAAACATGCTAAATTTTTTTTTTTAATTTTGATATATTAAGCACATTTTAAGCATATTTTGAAAAGTTTAGGACAAGTAAGTGTTAAGTGTTCTAATTCTCCAATCCCCCCACTTAAGTTAAACAACGTCCTCGTTGTTCGTATAAAAGGTTAAAAACTGGAAAATAAAAGAATTAGAACAGAAAAACTCCCCTGAGATTTGCTCGGTATGATCCTCCATTTGTATAAGAGCAAAAATCAATTTCTTGTGGATTAGAACGTTTAAGCTTCATATTCGATGTATCCACAGGAAATGCAGGAATCTATAATACCACCAAGGCTTCAAAACACACCTAAGATAAGAAAGGTTCAAACTTGCATAATACATTAGTAGTTAGGAAAAAAATAAAACATAAAAATTAAAAATGAAAATCATCAGGTCAGTCGATGCGCCGTATCTTATGGAAGAAGATACGCCGTATCGAGCCTGGAATAAATACGGATCAGAATAAAAGATGCGCCGCATCCTTAACCAGGGATGCGCCGCATTGAAATAAACTGATAAAAAGTTTTAAATTCGAAAATAAAAAATGCAGAAAAATAAAATAAAATAAGATATGACCATTTGCAGGAGATGCGTCGCATCTCAGAATTGAGATGCGCCGTATCCTCGGCGGCCTGACTGACTCGACACATAAACAGAATAATAAAAAGATAAATCCGGGTTGTCTCCCGGTAAGCACTTGTCTTTATTCCAGAGTCTTCAAGTTAGACTCACGTTCAGCTCATTATTCCGATATTTCAGGTTCAAACTCCACCACCTCGTTCTCATTATCCTCAATTTTATTATCAAAGTATTTCTTCACACGTTGCCCGTTTACTTTGAATATATAACCATTTTTATCGCATATTTCAATAGTTCCATATGGATACACTTTCTTGACAACGAATGGACCCGTCCATCTTGATTTAAGTTTACCAGGATACATCTTCAATCTAGAATTAAATAGTAGCACTTTCTCTCCAATAGTAAACGCTTTATCCCCACGTAACCTCGAGTCATGCCATCTTTTAGTTCTTTCTTTGTAGATCTTAGTATTCTTGTAGGCCTCATCTCTTAGTTCATAGAGTTCATTAAGTTCCATGAAACGGTTCTTCGTTGCAGCTTCTATATCCATATTACAATTCGTCAAAGCCCAATATGCACTTTGTTCAATTTCGACCGGTAGGTGGCATGCTTTTCCGTATACAAGACGAAATGGAGTGCATCCCGTTGGTGTCTTATAGGCTGTACGTAATGCCCATAAAGCATCATTTAACTTGTCAGACCACCCTCTCGGATTATATCCAGTCGTTTTTTTCAAGAATACGCTTAATAGCCCTATTGGTTACTTCAGTTTGTCCATTGGATTGAGGATGATATGCGGTGGAAACCCTATGATATACTCCATATTTTTGCAAGGCTCTTCCCAGATGATGATTACAAAAGTGTGTCCCCCTATCGCTAATCAATGCTTTAGGAATTCCAAATCTAGAGAACAAACTTTGTAAAAATTTAACTACTACCTTGCTGTCGTTTGTTGGCAATGCTTGCGCTTCGACCCATTTTGATACGTAGTCAACAGCAACCAAGATATATTTATTACCTTTAGATTCAGGAAACGGTCCCATGAAGTCCAATCCCCATATGTCGAAAACCTCACATACATGGATATAGTTTTGCGGCATTTCGTTTCTTGATGTTATATTCCCGGATCGTTGACACGCATCACATCCTTTTACATAATCTTTTTCATCATCCAACATAGTGGGCCAATAAAATCCCGCCTCAAGGATCTTTCTTCTTGTGATGACTGCACCGTGATGTCCCCCCGTTGGCCCTGAATGGCAATGTGCCAATATTGCTGGGATGTCATCACCATCTACGCATCTTCGTAAAATATTGTCAGGACATAATTTAAAGGCATAAGGTTCATCCCAAATATACTCGCTAGCGCGAGTTAGAAACCTTCTTTTCTCGTCGGATGTTAGCCCTTTTGGAATTTCATTTGCCACAATAAAGTTTATATAGTCGGCATACCATGGTCCATTGTTATTGCTTTTAATTCCTACCATCATAAGGTGTTCATCAGGAAAGTCATCAGCTATTTCCCTTTCGTCAAGCACCTCCATATTAGGGTTTTCAAGTCTAGATAAGTGTTCAGCAGCTAGATTCTCGGCACCCTTTTTATCTTTAATTTCAATATCGAATCCTTGGAGCAATAAGACCCACCTAATAAGCCTTGGCTTGGCATCCTGTTTATTGAACAAATACTTCAAAGCAGAATGGTCAGTGTAAACCATAGTTTTTGACAATATAAGATATGATCTAAATTTATCGAATGCAAAAACTACTGCTAAAAGTTCTTTTTCCGTGGTGGTGTAGTGTTCTTGGGCATTATTCAATGTTTTGCTAGCATAATAAATTGGCTTAAATTTCTTATCTATCTTTTGGCCAAGTACAGCTCCAACAGCATAATCACTAGCATCACACATTAGTTCAAAAGGCAGATTCCAATCTGGCGAAATTATGATAGGTGCGGAGGTTAGTTTTTCTTTAAGTATATTAAATGCCTTTTTGCAATCTTCAGAAAAATCAAACTTCGCATCTTTTAGCAATAATTGGGTCATAGGCCTAGATATCATTGAAAAATCCTTTATGAACCTACGATAAAATCCAGCATGCCCTAAAAAACTTCTAACACCTTTTACATTAGTGGGATAAGGTAGTTTAGCAATTACATCAATTTTAGCTTTATCGACTTCTATACCTTTCCCAGAAATCTTATGTCCTAACACAATTCCCTCTCTAACCATAAAGTGACATTTTTCCCAATTAAGAACAAGGTTAGTTTCTTCACACCTAGCAAGCATTTTATCAAGTTTAAAGAGACAATCACTAAATGAGTTACCGAACACCGAGAAGTCGTCCATGAAGACTTCCATAAAGTCTTCTACCATATCATGGAAGATAGCTGTCATACAGCGTTGGAAAGTAGCAGGGGCGTTGCATAGTCCGAACGGCATTCTCCTATAGGCGAAGGTTCCATAAGGGCAGGTGAAAGTTGTCTTTTCTTGATCCTCAGGGGCAATTGGTATTTGGAAGAAACCTGAAAAACCATCTAAAAAACAATAATAATCATGACCTAATAGTCTTTCTAACATTTGATCAATAAATGGAAGAGGGAAGTGATTTTTTCGCGTAGAATCATTGAGTTTGCGGTAGTCGATGCAAACTCTCCATCCGGTAACAGTTCTTGAAGGGATTAGTTCATTATCGTCATTGAGTACTACCGTCATTCCTCCCTTTTTTGGTACAACGTGGATAGGACTGACCCACGAGCTGTCGGAAATTGGGTAGATAAGTCCGGAGTCAAGTAATTTCACAATTTCATTTTTCACCACATCTTGGACTTTTGGATTCAAACGCCTTTGAGGTTGGATAGTTGGTTTGAATTCATCCTCCATAAGGATTTTATGCGTACAAAATGACGGGCTTATTCCCTTAATATCAGACATACTCCACGCTAATGCTCCTTTTCGTTTATACAGTACCTGCAAAAGTGACTCCTTTTCTTTTGGCGTTAAATCAGATGCAATAATAACGGGCGAATTAGTGTTCCCATTTAGATAGGCATATTCCAAAGTAGAAGGGAGATCCTTAAGTACAGGTTTAACATTATTAATTTCAGTAGCACTAGCGGAATAAACCTGTTCTTTAATTATATCGCTGCTGTCATTATATAGATGCGCCGCATCGATATCATCGATGCGCCGCATCGCGTTACATACAGCAGAATCAGCAGCTAAATTATAATCAACAGTATTCTCATCAACTTGATCTTCAATAGCAATTGTGTTTTCTAAATTTTTAAGCAGAAAAGAATCAAGCAAATTACTTTTTAACAACTTCTGAGTAAATTGATTAATCGTGTCGTCAGAAACATCGATATTATAGCATTCATCGTCATCGGAATTATCTTTACTCATAGATTGTTCCATGTTAAACTCAACCTCATCTTTTCCTATGGTAAGAGTTATCTTTTTATTAAAAACATCAATTATGGCCCTAGCAGTGGCTAAAAATGGTCGTCCTAATATTATAGGAGTTCTAGAATTTTCAGGCATATCGAGGATAACAAAGTCGATAGGTAATTCAAATTTATCAACTTTTATTAATATATTTTCAGCTATTCCTAATGGGTATTGAATGGACCTATCAGCCAGTTCTAAGCACATCCTAGTAGGTTTCGGTTCACCAAGACCTAATTTATCATACATAGAAGAGGGCATAAGACTTATACTAGCTCCTAGGTCGGCTAAAGCATTTCCAATATGTAAATTTTTAATTTGACAAGGAATAGTGAAACTCCCTGGATCTTTTTCTTTAGACGGAAGTTTGTTGAGCAATGCTGCTGAGCTTCATTTCCCCATTGTTATGGTGCAAGCTTCTTCAAGTTTAGACTTGTTTGTAAGCAAGCTCTTCAGATATTTAGCATATTTTGGCATTTGCACCAGGGCTTCCATAAATGGTATGCTTAGCTGCAGCTGCTTGAGATTCTCCAGGAATTTCTTTTGATAGGCATCTTCTTTCTCTTTCCTTACCCTTTGTGGGAAAGGTAGTGTTGATCGCTTAGGCTCAACAGAAGGTTCTTTTCTGATTACAGGTTCCGGATCAGTCTCTTTTGGTTGCTCTTGCTCAGGTGATAAAGATTCAGGGGAAATCTTGTTTGTATTGTCATCCTCGGGTGTCTCTCCGATCTGAAAGGTCGACTTTCTGCCTCTAGTTGTAATCCCTTTCAAGTCTTGCTTTACCAAAAGTACCTTATTAAGCACCGTTGACAATTGGTGCACTTCAATTGCCAATCCATAAATCATGTTGTTTTGTTCCTTTAGTAAAAGCTCATGACTGCCTTTGAATTCATTAATAAAGTTTCGTGCTTCATGATGTTCTTTTTCATTGGCTTTAGCGATTTGTAGTGCAAACTCTTCCATGGTAAGATTTCTTTGGGGTCTTCCGAACAAGTAGGGGAAAATATCGAACATTGTTCCTGAAAATTAAAGAGAGGTAGATTTCAAAGTAAAAGTTTCCAGGTATAAGGGTAAGAGTATTTTCCGTTCGGATATAAGAAAAATAAAAGTTGCTGATATCTGCAGACGATGCGCCGTATCCAAAAAGTTGGATACGCCGTATCTTATAATCGTTAAAATTAAATCAGACTTTAATCAGAAAATAGATACGCCGCTTAGAAATTTGAATGCGCCGTATCAATTTTAATAATCAAAAATCGGTATTTATTTAAAATTAAATGCGCCGTATTAACAAAAGTTAATGCGCCGTATTTTCGTTACGTTTCAAAATATAAGATTTTTGATTCAGAGGATGCGCCGTATCGATAAAAATCGATACGCCGTATCTGTTTAATAATTCGAAAACTGTTTTTAATTAAAATAATAGATACGCCGTATCTGCTAAAGCAGATGCGTCGTATGGCGTTAACGTTTCGAATTTTTTTTTTATCAAAAACAGATACGCCGTATCTTGGGGAAAAGATGCGTCGTATCGCTTTACCGCTTAGAAAAAATTTTCTTATTAAAAACAGATACGCCGTATCTTGGGGAAAAGATGCGTCGTATCGAATTAATTAAACGCGTTGTATTTTATAAAAAAATTGAACGCAATACGCCGTATCTGAGAAATCAGATGCGCCGTATCGTTCGATTTAGCTCAGTACAACGATAGCAGAAAACAAAAATTACGAAAAATAAAAACAAATAAAAACGCACAAATAAAAGCAAAAAAAAAAAAAAAAAAAAAAAAAAAAAAAAAAAAAAAAAAAACAGAAGATATGCAAAATAGTACAATGAATGCAAATTAATCTAATACACAACAAAATTAGCGGTTAGATCAAAAAATTAAAAAACTAATTAAAATACTAATCAAATTAACAGATAATAACAATTCACTCCCCGGCAACGGCGCCAAAAACTTGATGCGCGTGATGTGTCGTTGCGGTTTAGCAGTTTTAATGCCTACTCAAGTTTTAAATTTATATTTAGCCGACTTATCAATAACACACACACTTAACGAGCAGTGTACCCAGTCAGTATGAATATAATGGTAAGTAGAGTGTCGATCACTAAGAGTGGAACGTATTATCTAGTTATTCTAATCAGTATTTTAATATATTAAGTTAGCTATACAACCTAATCTAACGCAAGGGGGGTTCAGCCTGAGAGACTGGCACGATTTGGTTGCAATTAAATAATAAACTAAACCAATAGGCACGAATCAGCAAGTAGCACACACGTACACAGATAAATACTCGAGACAATAAGAGGGTTGTCCTTATGATAAGTAGTTTGTCACTTGTTTTATTGCTAGTGTTATATGAAGTGTATAGTTCGATGCAACGCACCGAGATTAAGTCCTTTCTCGTTGGTTCTAATCTTATCGGCGAGTAAACCCTTAATGATTACTTATGACTATCCCGTTTATCTTTCTCCTACTTTTCTACAGACTATAGAATACATAGGCATCTAATAAACAGGCGAGGGCAGAGGCATGGCGACCCGATCAACGCTCAGCTAGACACAGAGGTTATCAATGCACTAATAAAAGTCACCAATGACATCAACATATAAACTTTAATTAATGAGAAAGTAGTTTTAAGGGAGTGCAACCTTTCCGTTGTCACATTACACAAGCCACCAATCTTGATGAATTAAAGTTTACTAACACAATAAAACAAAACTACTTAATGAATTAAACATATGCAGCACCTTCTTACAGCTCTTGTATCTTTGATTTGGGTGTGTCTTGTGCTGCTTCCTTGACTGAATTCGTCCTAGGTTTCTCCTGTTCGGTCTTCGGTTATAATATCTTGCGTCGGAACTCTTAATTCGTCTCGTCTTTGGGGTATTTATAGTTTCTGTCTGAGGGTGAGATGCGGCGCATCTAAGGAGTAGATGCGGCGCATGTACTTAACTTCGCATGGGGTCCAAGATTATAATATTCAGGAATATTCGTACACCGCCAGAAGATGCGGCGTATCTTTATCTTTGGATGCGGCGCATGTCCTCTTGAATCTTGGATCGTATCTGGTGAGATCTTGATAGCGATGCGACGCATGTCATGAGTGAGATGCGGCGCATCTGGAGCAGATTTGACTTGATCTTGTCCCTTTCAGTAGACTCTTCACTTTATGCACGTTTTGCTCCATAATTAGTCCAAAATCGCTAAGTTTCACCAAATGCTTGTTTTCAACTGAGAATTACAAAAGTAAACGATTAAGTATCAATCCTCATACATAATATAGTAAAACAAGTCAAATTAATAGGATAAATGATAGTAATATAATGTACTTATTTGAGTTCATCAAGTAGTTTTGTTTTATTGTGTTAGTAAACTTTAATTCATCAAGATTGGTGGCTTGTGTAATGTGACAACGGAAAGATTGCACTCCCTTAAAACTGCTTTCTCATTAATTAAAGTTTATATGTTGATGTCTTTGGTGACTTTTATTAGTGCATTGATAACCTCTGTGTCTAGCTGAGCGTTGATCGGGTCGCCATGCCTCTGCCCTCGCCTATTTATTAGATCGCCTATGCATTCTATCGTCTGTAGAAAAGTAGGAAGAAAGATAAATAGGATAGTCATAAGTAATCATTAAGGGTTTACTCGCCGATAAGATTAGAACCAACGAGAAAGGACTTAATCTCGGTGCGTTGCATCGAACTATACACTTCATATAAAACTAGCAATAAAACAAGTGACAAACTACTTATCTATCAGGACAGCCTTCTTATTGTCTCGAGTATTTATCTGTGTACGTGTGTGCTATTCGCTGATTCGTGCCTATTGGTTTAGTTTATTATTTAATTGCAACCAAATCGTGCCAGTCTCTCAGGCTGAACCCCCTTGCGTTAGATTAGGTTGTATAGCTAACTTAATTTATTAAAATACTGATTAGAATAACTAGATAATACGTTCCACTCTTAGTGATAGACACTCTACTTACCATTATATTCATACTGACCGGGTACACTGCTCGTTAAGTGTGTGTGTTATTGATAAGTCGGCTAAATATAAATTTAAAACTTGAGTAGGCATTAAAACTGCTAAACCGCAACGACATACACACGCATCAAGTTTTTGGCGCCGCTGCCGGGGAATGAATTGTTATTATCTGTTAATTTGATTAGTATTTTAATTAGGTTTTTAATTTTTAATCTAACCGCTAATTCTGTTGTGTATTAGATTAATTTGCATTCATTGTACTATTTTGCATATTTTCTGTTTTTGTGTATTATTTGTTTGCTTTTATTTTGTTTATTTTCGTGTGTTTTATTTGTTTTTAATTTTTCGTATCTTTTGCATTCTGCTATCGTTGTACTGAGCTAAATCGAACGATACGGCGCATCTGATTTCTCAGATACGGCGTATTGCGTTTAATTTTTATTAAATACAACGCGTTTAATTAATTCAATACGACGCATCTTTTCCCCAAGATACGGCGTATCTGTTTTTGATAATTTTTTTTCTAAACGTTAACGCCATACGACGCATCTGCTTTAGCAGATACGGCGTATCTATTATTTTAATTAAAAACAGTTTTCGAATTATTAAACAGATACGACGCATCGATCTCTGTCGATACGGCGTATCTTCTGAATCAAAAATCTCGTATTTTGAAACGTAACGAAAATACGGCGCATTAACTTTTGTTAATACGACGCATTTAATTTTAAATAAATATCGATTTTTGATTATTAAAATTGATACGGCGCATTCAAATTTCTAAGCGGCGTATCTATTTTCTGAATAAAAGACTGATTTAATTTTAACGATTATAAGATACGGCGTATCCAACTTTTTGGATACGGCGCATCGTCTGCAGATATCAGTAACTTTAATTTTTTGTATTCCGTTTTCGTTGTTAATTTTCTGATATATTACTTTCTCGAGCATACCCTACTGATATTTTTGTGTTGATTTCAGGAAGTGCATGACCAGGAGTTCTACGAAGAACTTGATTCAACCTTTCGAAGATCCTGAACGAGTCTTTCATTCGCTTAAAAGGCTTTTCGACACAAAAAGCTTTGATACTTCAAGTTCATTCGAGCTTGATTATTTTTCTGAAGAGAAAGAGGAAGAAGAAACCGAAACAATGGGCGAAAACACTACTATGGAGGAATACATGAACAAAACCCGTGCTGATCACACTTCAGGAGTTGCTAGACCAAAGTTTGATGATAAGTCAAAATTTGAATTGAAAGGTCAGTTTCTCAAGGAGCTAAGAGAGAATGCTTTCAGTGGATCGGAACACGAGGATGCTAATGAGCATGTTGAAAAGGTCCTCGAGATTGCGGATTTGTTTACTTCAGAAGGAGTCACTGACGATCAACTCATGCTAAGAATCTTTCCAATCTCGCTAAAAGGAGCTGCTAACAAGTGGCTAAGGAATGAACCTGCTAGTTCAATCACTACATGGGAAGATTTGAAGAGCAAGTTCCTGAAGAGATATTGTCCACCTGCTAGGACTGCTAAAAAGATGGAGGCTATCAACAGTTTCAAGCAAGAGCCTGATGAAACTCTTTATCAAGCTTGGGAAAGATTTAAAGATTTACTGGTAAAATGTCCTCAACACTATCTAACCCCTATGCAGGAGATAATATTGTTTTATCAAGGATTGGACGTGCCTACTAGACAAATCTTGGACGCTAAGGGAGCTGTGCCTCAAATGAGTGCAACCAATGCTAGGAAAGCAATCCAAGAAGCTGCTGATCATTCTCAAAAATGGCACGATGGGACCTCTACTAGATCTAAGAGCAACACTAATTTTGACGGGATTGCTGCTATTCAAGCTCAATTGGATAAAATTAGTAGAGAGATGAAGAAGCGTGATGAAAGAGTGTATGCTGCCCAAGTTGGATGTGAAAAGTGCGAAGGACCTCACTACACTAAAGATTGCCCGAATAAGAATGAAAGTGAGACGTTTGAAGAAGCATATTACACCCAATTTGGACAACCATTCCGACCTTCAGGAAGATTTAGGGAAACTACCCCGGGATTCTATCAAAAGAACAACTTTAATCCCGCTTATCAAGAGAGGAGGCAGACTTTAGATGACACTCTAAAGCAAATTATGGCCGATGCTGCTAAAAGACATGAAGAGAATACTGCTATGATCAAAGAAATACGAACTTCAACGGACACTACTACAAGAAATCAAGGAGCTTCGATCAAAGCATTGGAACAACAAATTGGTCAAATGAGCAAAGTTCTTCAAGAAAGGGGATACGGAAGTTTACCGAGCTCAACTGAAACCAACCCAAGGGATCATGTGAAGGCCATAAGCACCACTGAAGAAGTCACTCCTAACATACCTAGAAGATCGATGAATGGTAATGATGGTGCAAGACCCGAATTTTTCTTTAATTCTTCAATCAGTTTAAGAAGACTACTAAAAGAAAAGACAAAGATTGAAGAGGAGATCAAGGCTACAATGAAAGAAGGGAGCTCTGCAACCGATTTAAATGCCTTGCCTCATAAAGAAAAAGACCCAGGAAGTTTTACTCTACCTTGTTCAATTAATGATATATCTTTCAATAATGTGTTAGCTGACTTAGGAGCTAGTGTTAGTGTTATGCCTCTTAAGACATTCACTACCCTAGGACTAGGAAAATTAGCACCAACTAAGTTACTTATTGAATTGGCTGATAAAACGGTAAAACGACCTGAAGGGATTGCTAATAATGTGCTAGTTAAGATTGAGAAGTTTATTTTCCCTGTAGACTTTGTTATATTAGATATGCCCGAGGATGTTAAGATTCCTTTAATCCTTGGAAGACCTTTCTTGTCTACTGCCCATGCTAAGATTGATGTGTTTAAAAGAAAAATCTCATTAAGGGTAGGGAATAATAAACTAGTCTATAAGTGCTAAGATCCTGTTAAAAGCATAATTAGAGGTGTCTACATGCTAGGATTAAGAGAGCGTATGGACCTCGATCTTGAAGCTAGGCTTATGGGGAAACATTGATTCAAAACAACTCAACTAATCCTAATCATGAGAACTTTGAGGAATTTATTGACCTAAATGTACCTACCGAACTTAGACGCGATGTTGTTAATGATTCTGATGATGAGTGGTATGATTGCGTAATAATTAACAAAACGTAGGAGAATAGTTGAGAAAACGAATTTGAATAATGATGTGTTTATTGAACTACCACCCACCTTGCTTATTTATATCTATATGATAATAAGAATTTCCCGTCTATCATTTTGTCAACACTGCCCGAAAGGGATCAGAACTTTGTTTATACAGATATTGAAGAAGAACGACGTGGAAATTAAGGACGAGCAAGGAGTGTTCAATATTACTGAATTGGCAATGAGGGAGCGCGATGTTTCCGACTCCTTCAATGATCGATATTAATGAGCTGAACGGAGTCTAACTTGAAGACTCTGGAATAAAGACAAGTGCTTACCGGGAGACAACCGATTTATCTTTTAATTTTCTGTTTTATGTCGAGTCAGTCAGGCCGCAGAGGCAGAGGCATGGCGACCCGATCAACGCTCAGCCAGACACAGAGGTTATCAATGCACTAATAAAAGTCACCAAAGACATCAACATATAAACTTTAATTAATGAGAAAGCAGTTTTAAGGGAGTGCAATCTTTCCGTTGTCACATTACACAAGCCACCAATCTTGATGAATTAAAGTTTACTAACACAATAGAACAAAACTACTTAATGAATTAAACACATGCAGCACCTTCTTACAGCTCTTGTATCTTCGTTTGGGTGTGTCTTTTGCTGCCTATTCGTCTGAATTCGTCCTAGGTTTCTCTGGTCTTCGTACTTCGGATATAATATGTCACACGAAATTCGTCTGGTCTTGGGGTATTTATAGTTTCTGTCTGAGGGTAGGATGCGGCGCATCTAGTAAGTAGATGCGGCGCATTGACTTAACTTCGCGTGGGGTCCAAGATTAATATATTCAGGAATATTCGTACACCGCCAGAAGATGCGGCGTAACTCCATTCTAGGATGCGGCGCATGTCCTCTTGTATCTTGGATCGTATCTGGTGAAATATTGATAGTGATGCGGCGCATGTCATAAGTGAGATGCGGCGCATCTGGAGCAGAATAGTCTTGATCTTGTACATTTCGGTAGACTCTTAACTTCTTGCATGTTTTGCTTCATAATTAGTCCAAAATCGCCAAGTTTCACCAAATGCTTGTTTTTACCTGAGAATTACAAAAGTAAACGATTAAGTATCAATCCTCATACATAATATAATAAAACAAGTCAAATAATTAGGATAAATGATAGTAATAATATGTACTTATTTGAGTTCATCAAATATCCCCCCACTTGAACTTTACTTGTCCCCAAGTAAACCTTAGATTTAATCTTATGAAAATGTATCCTAAAGATATTAGGATTTATTTTTATATTTAAACATGTATTCATTTTTGTCATAATCACACAACCAAACACTTAACGAATTAGAAGTAGAATAAAATATTTCGATAAAAGCAAATCTAATCGTTTAACTGTCCAGTCGCGACGAATATTCTATCATAAGCTTGGCAAGTATACACATCTCCCCCACTAAAGCAAAGGGATAACAAGTCTAAAGCGGTAAAAAGGGTTTTGAGGTTTAAGGGTTAATTACTCTTCTTAATCACTATCGATCTCAAATTCCAGAAAAGGTGACAAAATCACAAATACATGATCGAATCCACGAACACGATACTTGCAATTGCTCAAATCCTTAACTCGAATAGGCTAAAGATAGGTAACTTCACCAATAATAATATATCAAAAAGGGCGACAAAATCATAAATACATAGCCGAATCCACGACTACGATACTTAAGATTGCTCAAATCCCTAATCTCAATAAATCAAAGGTTTGGTTGGATAAAGAATAATAAAGGGTATGGATAATTTTTGGGATATAAATTGGTGTAAAATAAAAAATAAACAAAAAAAAATAAATTAAAATCCTAAGTGTGGTTAATCACTATCCCAACCATCCCATCAATAAGACTCATATCATAGAATAACTCACGCTTTAACACTTGAAACACACGCTTTAGGTAGACACGAATTATACTCAACAAGATCTTAATCAAAGAATAAACCTTAGTTGGCGTTCCCATAACTGCCAACTCCCATTCAATCCATAGATATGATATACAACAATTAGTGGTGATATCGACCACTTACATAACTTTACATCGTTGGTTAAAACAAAACATCCAACTTTCTTCTTTTTTTTTTTTTTTTTTTTTTTTTTTTTTTTTTTTTTTTTTTTTTTTTTTTACTTTTAACATAAACATAGATGTGTAAAATTTCACCACATCACCAAAACAATAATTCTGGATAATTTTTCCATACTTTTCATGACTTCAGAAATAACGGTAATAGTGAAAGTAGTAAACACACGAAAAATAAACTCAAAGATATACAATATTTACTTTCACTCCAATTGCATTGTGCAATTTCCCGACCTAACCATAGATAATGAATTACGCACGCGAACACAGGTAATGTAAGGAAACACACTTTGCCTAAAGCAATTAACCACGGACTTTAATCTACAGGGTAGGCTAAGGTTTAAGGTGTAACGAAACATTTTAACAAAGGTGTAAGAAACGAAAGGAATGGCTCTGAGTGTTTTTCTAGGGTATCTTACTCTAAAAATGAGAGTAACAAAAGGTTTATACGGGGGTTAACTAACCAGTGTAGTTAGCTAATATCACATAACATATAAAGGCTATTTGGGTGTAATCCTAGAAATTTACCAATTTAGACAAGTCATTCCAATTATATAAAATAATACTTATTATGGTGGTCTCGAATAGTATACAAGCCAAGTTCTAAAGTTTACAAGTCACCGGCACACTCATAGATTTGTGAATTTTGAAAAATCACAATTTTTAAAAATAACGTCATGTGTGCAGCTATGCAACTTAGACTTTAAACAAAAACATGCTAAAAAAATTTAAATTTTGATATTTTAAGCACATTTTAAGCATATTTTGAAAAGTTTAGGACAAGTAAGTGTTAAGTGTTCTAATTCTCCAATCCCCCCACTTAAGTTAAACAACGTCCTCGTTGTTTGTATCAAAGGTTAAAAAATGGAAAATAAAAGAATTAGAACAGAAAAACTCCCCTGAGATTTGCTCGGTATGATCCTCCATTTGTATAAGAGCAAAAATCATCTTTCTTGTGGATTAGAACGTTTAAGCTTCATAATAGATGTATCCACAGGAAATGCAGGAATCTATAATACCACCAAGGCTTTAAAACACACCTAAAATAAGAAAGGTTCAAACTTGCATAATACATTAGTAGTTAGGTAAAAATAAAACATAAAAATAAAAATGAAAATCATCAGGTCAGTCGATGCGCCGTATCTTATGGAAGAAGATACGCCGTATCGAGCCTGGAATAAATATGGATCAGAATAGAAGATGCGTCGCATCCTTAACCAGGGATGCGCCGCATTAAAATAAACTGATAAAAAGTTTTAAAGTCGAAAATAAAAAATGCAGAAAAATAAAATAAGATATGACCTGTGCAGGAGATGCGTCGCATCTCAGGATTGAGATGCGCCGTATCCTCTGCGGCCTGACTGACTCGACATAAAACAGAAAATTAAAAGATAAATCCGGGTTGTCTCCCGGTAAGCACTTGTCTTTATTCCAGAGTCTTCAAGTTAGACTCACGTTCAGCTCTTCACTTAGTTCTATTGATTCCCACATTGCTACGTAGGATCCATTTAGCAACTAATTCGTCACGTATATATTCAGGTCCCAAATTCAAAACTTCTTTATAGAATCCTTCCATCATTTGATATGGGTACTCAATTCCTCTCTTCATGTCATCATTACTAATAAAAAGGAATGGAGAGAATTTGTAGCAGAACCTATTAGTAGCATGTTTAAACCCAGGGTGAGTTCGGGGCATCATATAAGTGATAATGTCGCTTCCACATTGAAAGGTGATCTTTCCTTCAAATCGTTTTGCATTAATTGTGATCTCCCTACAAAATGGTTTTCCAACAATCACGTCACCCATATCGCTGTCACGATAGGTATTCATGTCTTCAACAACGGCGAACTCAGTAACAACGGTAAAACATCCAATGAAGATCGGGACATTAATGAAGGCCCCAACTACATTCTTTCCCTTGTGCTCCACTTTATTTCTCATAATAGAATTGTAAAAGCTTCTTGACATGACATTGATTGGTAAAATAGGAAAGAAATTGGCGTCAATGCACTTGTACCCAATCATGCATGGGAATTGCAGATTGTAAGCACAATCGGCGTGGATTCTTCTACCGTAATCCCAAGAACCATCATATCCCTCAAATTCATCGTAATTCCTAGTATTAATAACGTTGACCTTTGGACTATCCAGAATTTCTCCATCTTCTAACTCAGATTCCGCATCATCCATGAACAGGTCATTGGATGCTAATGGTCCATCAAGGTCATTAAGTTCAATGTAGTCCCCATCGTAACGTTCGGGTGATTTATCTTGCACCAATACTCCATCCATAAAATTGGCTTCGAAGTCGTAGTCAATCAGTTCTCCGAATCCTTCCATTTTTCTTCTGAAATAATCATGAAAGCATCAGTAGGATTTGTTCGCTAGAAGAAAGATTAATGAATATAGAAACGGATATAAGAATAAAAATAACTGATATCTGCAGACGATGCGCCGTATCCAAAAAGTTGGATACGCCGTATCTTATAATCGTTAAAATTAAATCAGATTTTATTCAGAAAATAGATACGCCGCTTAGAAATTTGAATGCGCCGTATCAATTTTAATAATCAAAAATCGATATTTATTTAAAATTAAATGCGTCGTATTAACAAAAGTTAATGCGCCGTATTTTCGTTACGTTTCAAAATATAAGATTTTCGATTCAGAAGATACGCCGTATCAACAGATATCGATGCGTCGTATCTGTTTAATAATTCGAAAAATGTTTTTAATTAAAATAATAGATACGCCGTATCTGCTAAAGCAGATGCGTCGTATGGCGTTAACGTTTAGAATTTTTTTTTATCAAAAACAGATACGCCGTATCTTGGGGAAAAGATGCGTCGTATCGAATTAATTAAACGCGTTGTATTTAATAAAAATTAAACGCAATACGCCGTATCTGAGAAATTAGATGCGCCGTATCGTTCGATTTAGCTCAGTACAACGATAGCAGAATGCAAAAAATACGAAAAATTAAAAACAAATAAAACACACGAAAATAAACAAAATAAAAGCAAACAAATAACACACAAAAACAGAAAATATGCAAAATAGTACAATGAATGCAAATTAATCTAATACACAACAGAATTAGCGGTTAGATTAAAAATTAAAAACCTAATTAAAATACTAATCAAATTAACAGATAATAACAATTCACTCCCCGGCAGCGGCGCCAAAAACTTGATGCGCGTGTATGTCTGAGAGACTGGCACGATTTGGTTGCAAATTAATCTAATACTTACTAGATGCGACACATCTCCTGCACAGGTCATATCTTATTTTATTTTTCTGCATTTTTTATTTTCGACTTTAAAACTTTTTATCAGTTTATTTTAATGCGGCGCATCCCTGGTTAAGGATGCGACGCATCTTCTATTCTGATCCGTATTTATTCCAGGCTCGATACGGCGTATCTTCTTCCATAAGATACGGCGCATCGACTGACCTGATGATTTTCATTTTTATTTTTATGTTTTATTTTTACCTAACTACTAATGTATTATGCAAGTTTGAACCTTTCTTATTTTAGGTGTGTTTTAAAGCCTTGGTGGTATTATAGATTCCTGCATTTCCTGTGGATACATCTATTATGAAGCTTAAACGTTCTAATCCACAAGAAAGATGATTTTTGCTCTTATACAAATGGAGGATCATACCGAGCAAATCTCAGGGGAGTTTTTCTGTTCTAATTCTTTTATTTTCCATTTTTTAACCTTTGATACAAACAACGAGGACGTTGTTTAACTTAAGTGGGGGGATTGGAGAATTAGAACACTTAACACTTACTTGTCCTAAACTTTTCAAAATATGCTTAAAATGTGCTTAATATATCAAAATTAATTTTTTTTTTAGCATGTTTTTGTTTAAAGTCTAAGTTGCATAGCTGCACACATGACGTTATTTTTAAAAAATTGTGATTTTTCAAAACTCACAAATCTATGAGTGTGCCGGTGACTTGTAAACTTTAGAACTTGGCTTGTATACTATTCGAGACCACCATAATAAGTATTATTTTATATAATTGGAATGACTTGTCTAAATTGGTAAATTTCTAGGATTACACCCAAATAGCCTTTATATGTTATGTGATATTAACTAACTACACTGGTTAGTTAACCCCCGTATAAACCTTTTGTTACTCTCATTTTTAGAGTAAGATACCCCTAGAAAAACACTCAGAGCCATTCCTTTCGTTTCTTACACCTTTGTTAAAAATGTTTCGTTACACCTTAAACCTTAGCCTACCCTGTAGATTAAAGTCCGTGGTTAATTGCTTTAGGCAAAGTGTGTTTCCTTACATTACCTGTGTTCGCGTGCGTAATTCATTATCTATGGTTAGGTCAGGAAATTGCACAATGCAATTGGAGTGAAAGTAAATATTGTATATCTTTGAGTTTATTTTTCGTGTGTTTACTACTTTCACTATTACCGTTATTTCTGAAGTCATGAAAAGTATGGAAAAATTATCCAGAATTATTGTTTTGGTGATGTGGTGAAATTTTACACATCTATATTTATGTTAAAGTAAAAAAAAAAAAAAAAAAAAAAAAAAAAAAAAAAAAAAAAAAAAAAAATCGAAAAAATGAGAAAAAAAAAGAAAAAAGAAGAAAGTTGGATGTTTTGTTTTAACCAACGATGTAAAGTTATGTAAGTGGTCGATATCATCACTAGTTGTTGTATATTATATCTATGGATTGAATGGGAGTTGGCAGTTATGGGAACGCCAACTAAGGTTTATTCTTTGATTAAGATCTTGTTGAGTATAATTCGTGTCTACCTAAAGCGTGTGTTTCAAGTGTTAAAGCGTGAGTTATTCTATGATATGAGTCTTATTCATGGGATGGTTGGGATAGTGATTAACCACACTTAGGATTTTAATTTATTTGTTTTGTTTATTTTTTATTTTACACCAATTTATATCCCAAAAATTATCCATACCCTTTATTATTCTTTATCCAACCAAACCTTTGATTTATTGAGATTAGGGATTTGAGCAATCTTAAGTATCGTAGTCGTGGATTCGGCTATGTATTTATGATTTTTTCGCCCTTTTTGATATATTATTATTGGTGAAGTTTGGACCTATCTTTAGCCTATTCGAGTTAAGGATTTGAGCAATTGCAAGTATCGTGTTCGTGGATTCGATCATGTATTTGTGATTTTGTCGCCTTTTCTGGAATTTGAGATCGATAGTGATTAAGAAGAGTAATTAACCCTTAAACCTCAAAACCCTTTTTACCGCTTTAGACTTGTTATCCCTTTGCTTTAGTGGGGGAGATGTGTATACTTACCAAGCTTATGATAGAATATTCGTCGCGACTGGACAGTTAAACGATTAGATTTGCTTTTATCGAAATATTTTATTCTACTTCTAATTCGTTAAGTGTTTGGTTGTGTGATTATGGCAAAAACGAATACATGCTTAAATATAAAATAAATCCTAATATCTTTAGGATACATTTTTATAAGATTAAATCTAAGGTTTACTTGGGGACAAGTAAAGTTCAAGTGGGGGGATATTTGATGAACTCAAATAAGTACATATTATTACTATCATTTATCCTAATAATTTGACTTGTTTTATTATATTATGTATGAGGATTGATACTTAATCGTTTACTTTTGTAATTCTCAGGTAAAAACAAGCATTTGGTGAAACTTGGCGATTTTGGACTAATTATGGAGCAAAACATGCAAGAAGTTAAGAGTCTACCGAAATATACAAGATCAAGACTATTCTGCTCCAGATGCGCCGCATCTCACTTATGACATACGCCGCATCACTATCAATATTTCACCAGATACGATCCAAGATACAAGAGGACATGCGCCGCATCCTAGAATGGAGTTACGCCGCATCTTCTGGCGGTGTACGAATATTCCTGAATATATTAATCTTGGACCCTACGCGAAGTTAAGTCAATGCGCCACATCTACTTACTAGATGCGCCGCATCCTACCCTTAGACAGAAACTATAAATACCCCAAGACCAGACGAATTTCGTGTGACATATTATATCCGAAGTACGAAGACCAGAAACCTAAGGACGAATTCAGACGAATAGGCAGCACAAGACACACCCAAACGAAGATACAAGAGCTGTAAGAAGGTGCTGCATGTGTTTAATTCATTAAGTAGTTTTGTTTTATTGTGTTAGTAAACTTTAATTCATCAAGATTGGTGGCTTGTGTAATGTGACAACGGAAAGATTGCACTCCCTTAAAACTGCTTTCTCATTAATTAAAGTTTATATGTTGATGTCTTTGGTGACTTTTATTAGTGCATTGATAACCTCTGTGTCTAGCTGAGCGTTGATCGGGTCGCCATGCCTCTGCCCTCGCCTATTTATTAGATCGCCTATGCATTCTATCGTCTGTAGAAAAGTAGGAAGAAAGATAAATAGGATAGTCATAAGTAATCATTAAGGGTTTACTCGCCGATAAGATTAGAACCAACGAGAAAGGACTTAATCTCGGTGCGTTGCATCGAACTATACACTTCATATAAAACTAGCAATAAAACAAGTGACAAACTACTTATCTATCAGGACAGCCTTCTTATTGTCTCGAGTATTTATCTGTGTACGTGTGTGCTATTCGCTGATTCGTGCCTATTGGTTTAGTTTATTATTTAATTGCAACCAAATCGTGCCAGTCTCTCAGGCTGAACCCCCTTGCGTTAGATTAGGTTGTATAGCTAACTTAATTTATTAAAATACTGATTAGAATAACTAGATAATACGTTCCACTCTTAGTGATCGACACTCTACTTACCATTATATTCATACTGACCGGGTACACTGCTCGTTAAGTGTGTGTGTTATTGATAAGTCGGCTAAATATAAATTTAAAACTTGAGTAGGCATTAAAACTGCTAAACCGCAACGACATACACACGCATCAGACGGCAAAGTTGTCAACAAGCTATTTATGGTACTTCACACACATCTTCGACTAATTGGACATACAGGGTTTACGCTGCCTCCGTTTCCATCGTAACCATAGTGTGTATGCTTTCGATTCCGCGAAGACATCGTGGGGGAAGAGATAGTGGATGTTCTTTGACTTTTCTTTTATTCTTTGATGTTTTTTGCGAAAACACTCTTTTCACACATGTATCTACAATTAGGGGGAAGAAATGTGCACATCGGGGATGCATAACAGACTCACATGATTGAGCTAACAATTTTATTACTACCGGAAAGATGTCCGCAGAGATGATCAGTGGTTCAGTTTTGTGATTTTGGTGTAATCATTTCAACTTTCACTGGTTGTGATGTGTGAAGTAGCCTACTTATGAGAAAAGATCTTGCTGATTTCTTGCATGTTACCCCCCCAATCGAAGTTTCCGCATTGAGTATAATCGTTACTGAGTGACTAGTCAGATTTGCTTGGTGTGGTTTACGATGTCATCTACAAATTCCGCTGTGTACTTAAAACTTCAAAAGTTAGAAGACATGGTAACTACATCAAAATTACGAATCTGCGAAAGACGGTTGTCAGTTTGGGGGAAGCTGATTCAGAAACTTCGCCAAAAAGAAGCGTACGAAGAAGCTGCTAAAGACATGCAGCATGAACTGGATTAACAGTCAAGTTCTTGGCTCCAATTGATCACCGAATGAAGTTTCGGATGCAGATGAGAAGACTAGAGAGTTACGTGAAAGGATGAGCCTGAATTCAAAGCATTCTCACTTTCCATCATCCTAAGTAAACTCAATGGTATTACTTGTCACAAATTTGTCATTATCTCATCATTTGCTTTTATATCACAACGGCTTGTGCACACATAACAGTGTACAACCCGGACCCCAAAGAAAGGACCCTGAGGTACGCTTCAGTGCCTCAATCCTGAAAAAGGAGCGAAAGCTTCTTACTTATGAGCAGAATTAAAACCAGAATGTTTTCTAAAGTTTTTTTTAAACATTCTGCTCATAAGGACAAGTACTCTCTTGTTAAGGGGGAGTATTTGAAAAATCTTTGTTCCAAATCTACAAACGTTCTTGACATTCTTCCACAAACACCTCAAAAAGAGCATATTTTAATCAAAAGTTTGTCAAAAACAACATAATTATGCTATTTTTGAGGGGGAGAATGAAAATGTGATTAAAATATGGTGGAAGCAACGATGATATCTCATGAGTATAAGACTCAAGAATTGATCCTCGAATTGACGATAACAACAGTCAGTAGTCGAAAGGACATATCCTGGACGGGTAATAATTACAAGCCAGTTTATCTGGTGATGTAAACGTGTCTCGCAATGGATATGTCTGAGTAGAATGTACCAATTTCGAGCGATAATCTTTGAATCTGATCTGGACGGGTAATAATTTCAAGCCAGTTTAACTGGTAATGTAAGCGTGTCTCGCAACGATCAGGTTCATTGAAAGTCAATCAATTCAAAAGTGCCAACTCTTTTCGGCATGTGCAAATTTCAAATTTATTACTTATGCGCACATGTTAAGGGGGAGTCTTTCTGAAAATCATCAAACTCTCAAGGTGTCAACAAAATGTCTTTACAAATTATCGACACTTTGAGAGATTTTCAATGGTTTTGGTTTTATGGCATCATTAGGATAGTCATGGAGTTATAAGGTGACTAAGGTTAGGGAAAACCGTCCTATGATCCGCCAGAGCCGGAGGGATCTACCCAAGGACAATACCAATAGTTTAGAACTAGAAAGTCCTAGATATGATATAAAAAGGAGAAAATGAATGAACGGAGAAAGAAGGGGTTGAAGAATTAAAAAGAAAAGCAAAGAAAAGGGTGAAAAGAAATAGCCCTCCATTTATTCAACCTTAGGGCAGACACCGGGTTCAATTCATAATCTACTGGTTGATGAGCATCACCGGTATTGAAGAACTAAAGACGTCATGGACCCAGTGACGCACTAATAAACCTTCTAAGCCACTCAAGTGTCTCTCAAAAGATATTTGTTTCATTCACACGGAGAACCCTTCATAATCTATCGACCTCTCATTACGAGAGTGTTGATATTGAAAAGGAGGCAATCTACTCCACGCCTCCGACGACCAAACAAATGTACACTAATTGAGTCTAGAGCCATGAGATTCATAAAAGATCTCTTAGGTACACTTAGTATTACTCTGTTGTTCTACATCATGGGCAGCAGATGTAAAATTAAGAAAGTGTCCTTCGCAGATCTTAGCAATCTGCCGAGAACATTCATGAGAAAAGTCACAATTGTGATTATCAATGATTGAATGGAAATCCTGCCAGAGCAACATCAAACAACTCTGAAAGCAGGTCACTTCGGTAACTCCTTGTGGGTTACGCTTAGTGTTTGCTCCAAACGGTCTACAGTCGTGGGGTGATCTCCAGCGACTCACTGAATCGTGGGTGCACTTCGGTGTGTCCGTGTTATCCCTTTCGGGGGAATCTGGTTCAGAACGGTCTGGGTTAAGATTTGAGAAAGTCTTCACACTATGCTGTTGACAATCTCAAGTCTGAGCCTGTAAGTACCGGTTGGTTCGTGCTGCTGCTGCGGAGGAGCTTGGAGACCTGGAGTTCAACCACCATCAAGACTCCATCATGCTCATATCCCAAAGAGAAGTTCTCACAAAGACTCAGAAATATCAAAAAGTTCAGAATTGTTAAAGAAAAGTCTAAAGATTCAAGTACTACAACCTTTCTCAAAGTTAAAGATTGAAGAAGTAAGAACAAGTTGAAGAACCAAAGTCAAAAGATATATGAGCATGGTGGAGAAGACGTGAAGACACCAGAAGCAAAGATCATTGGAGAACGGCAGATCACTACCATATCATATCACATCACAATCAAGAACAAAGAACAAAGATTATGAAGACGTCAAAGTCAAAAGAAGCAAATACGACGTCAAGCAACCTTGATGACCAATACTTAGGGGGAGATTGTTGGGAACACGTTTTGTATTAATTCAAGTATTGATCATAATGTAATAGGTTGCTTAGGCCTTTAAGTTTGTTTTAGGCCCAGCCCATGTAGAAGGCCCATGGGCTGTGTCATTTAGTTAATTAATTATGTTGTTTAGGGCTACAAGCCCATCCTTATGTAAAAACCTATAAATACCCCTCCCATTACAAGGGAAGGGGTTGGTTGATGAATGCTTAAACATTTCCATATTATGATGATCATCTTCCAATCTCTCTTTCTCTCTCTAACTTTCTCTCTCTAGATTTAGGGCTTATTAGTGTTTAATCTTTAGTAGCTTAATTCATAAAAGTTTAAAACATCAAACCCCAAGATATTCTATGAAAATCTGCATCAACTAAATAATTCTTATATATAGATATTTAGAATTTGTATCTAGCCATTTATATCTTACCAAATAGATATTTACATAAAATTCTCAAAACAACTACATGGGCTAATGAGTAGTCCAATCTTTTAGCTTTAGCCCAAAGCAAGTTAATTCAATGCAAAGAGAGTCGGTCACCAAACCGCCTTATTCATGTATATATACCCAACGTACCATTATTCAATTCATTCATTCATTCGTTCACACTTGTCTTTTCTTGATCCCTAACTTTTTTCACGATTCAAAACCCTAGTCGATCAGCAAATTAAATAGCTGAGATAGAGAAACAGGCAACGAATATGGTATTTCTTGATCCCTACTTTTTTTCACGATGACCTTCATTCCAAGCCAGATTGGTATGTGAGGGCAATATCAGCTGCAAACCTTTATTACCGTGTGAATCATATACATGTAAACTCAGAGGACATAAACGGAACTGGGTACACATACATTATGCCAAAGAATATCTTGAAGAAATTCATATGCATTGCCGACTTAAAAAGTCAGATTTCTGGCTACTTGTATGGTAAAAGTCATCCCGACAATCCTCAAGTGAAAGAAATACTTTGCATCGCTATGCCGCCACAGTGGGTACCTCTCAAGAAGTGCATCTTCCATCAGCTCTCCCTGAACATCATGACTTCCTTAATGATCTTGAACCATTGGGATGGATGCACACTCAACCAAACGAGCTCCCTCAGCCATCACCACAGGACCTTACCTTCCACGCTCAGATTTTGGAAAACAACAAGCAATGGGATAGGGAGAAATCAATCATACTTACTTGCAGTTTCACTCCCGGTTCGTGTTTATTGACTGCGTATAAGCTTACCCCAGCAGGGTATGAATGGGGCCGTGCTAACAATGATAATGGAAGCAATCCTCATGGGTATCTTCCTCGGTTTCTATATGAAAAGGTCCCCATGCGTGTATGTGACCATTTCCTCGGTTTCTTTATGGTTCCTGATAACGGTCCTTGGAACTACTATTACATGGAATTCGAGGAAGTGAATCATATAAGAGACATGAAGTACGGGATGAAGCTAGGAACTCCACCAGAATATTATCATGAAGATCACAGGCCAAAACATTTCTTGGAGTTTACCAATCCGGAAGAAGGTGATCATATGGAACCGGGAGATTGGGAAGACAGATTCTCTTAAACAAAAATGATATTCTTAAAACTAGCTGTAAACTTCAACTTTTTTACTAGTCGTGCAAATTAGCTAGACTAATCTCAAAGTTGGCATAAATCATTCATCTTGATGATCTAAGTGATCTACTCTGCCTGTAAACACCAGGCTTATCTCAAAGAAAAAACATTTATATTTATGTACTGTATTATTAACCTCATATTTTATTGCATTGTTTTATACAGGATGATTCCTTGTACAAATATTAAACATGAATTCCATTATGATTCTTATATTTGAAACCATACGGTCGGAAGATACATGTCACCAGGTTGCAGAACTTAACATTTGTAGTTGTTGCTATATCAGGTTTTTTTAGCTGTTGATGAATAATACAAGATTTATCAGCTGAATGGCACCTATATATTTAGGTGATTTTACATCTCTATATATTTAGTGAGATATAAAATATGTTTAGGTAGCAAACTGGCGACATATCTATTCTTTTAAGGGAAATTCCAACATGTACTTGCAACCGAGTTACAAAAATGGAATATGACAGATATTTTTAACAAGTGTAGTTGAACTTGTTCTTGTATTAAGAAGTCTTGTCGACTTATCAAATCAAGTTAGAGCTTAACGTAACATTAGTAAGTCAAATTCAAAATCGGCTTTTAGCTCATTTTCCAACCTAACTTAGCAAACATGTTTACATTTTATGAGATTATCATGAATACATCATACTTTTTATATGGATGAATGACATTTCTATTCTCAGATACTTTGACCTCTTAAAAAAATAGTTTTATTGAAATAAACTATGCCAAGTGCATTCATATATAGTTTCAAACCACTATGTCAATGAATAATTTGCAAAGGGTTGAATTTTTATGTGCGTGTTACATTGCATATTAATCTATACCATGGGTCCACATAAATGATTGAATTATGAGAGTGTCACTATTTATTAAATTTGTCAGATCTTTTTTTCATTGTTTACTTGTGTTTGTTATCTTGGTCTGAATTTGCTGAGTCTTCTTTTTGAAGATGATGGTTATCCAGTGTTGAAAGGTGCGTTGTCTCCTTCTTTTAAGCTTCCTATTTTTAAATTAAGTGTTGGTTTTTATTGAATTCTTAGATTGGTGTTAGATACATTTTAGTTTAGCGCGGGTTAAATGAGTATGCTTTAGCTATATGCGGATATATATATGACTATATATTTATTTCATTACTCTCATCATTATATCTCACAAATTCAAAGTCAGTTATGCATTAACGATAACACTGACATTATGCTAATTAGGTTTGCATTGACAATAAACATCTTAAAGTTTGTGGACATTTATTAAGGAGGAAGAATTGAACAATGGTATTCTATTGTCGATGTTGGTACGCTCAAGACATGATATACGAACCCGATGGCCAACCAAATACACAAGGTGATAATTTTCATTCCGACCCTCCAGATTCTGATACCAGACCACCCATTCCTCATAGTATACGGAATGAATTGTCTGATTCTGATACCAAAAAGTAAAAAGTAAAGTAACTCCCAATACCGTCTTCCACGGGTTATGGGTCTCAATACCGTCGAGATGGGTTATGGGTCCCAATGGTCTGATTCTGATACCCCAACTCCAAATGTGAGATCAAGCAATCTTAGAGTTTTCACACCTTTGGAGCTTCAGAAAGCCACTTTAAATTTTAAAGTGTGGTCCGAGATCCCTGATTGTGTATTTGGGAGTGTGCATATTGGCATCATCAAGAGTTTGAAGCATCCTTTTGATGATATTCATGTGGCTGTGAAGTGGGTGAAAAGAGGCCAAAAAGCAAGTCTTTCTTGAACTTCCTTTAAATAGAAACATTTAAAGTTACAATGGTCTTACGGTTTCGGATGACAGGGAGGACACAAGCAGTGGGAGGCGAAAGTGAATGTTGTTGGAGAGATTAAGCGTCAAAACTTTGTGAAGCTAATTGGCTACTGTAATGAAGATAATGGAAATGAATGCTTTTTAGTGTATGAATATATGCCTAATAAAAGCTTGGATGGTCATATATCGGCTCTCTCTTGGGCTATGCGACTAATAATAGCCCAAGACGCTGCTACTGGTTTGGCATACCTACAAGAGGGTATGCATAGTCAGGTGCTCAAATATATTTCTTTTTTTAACCTTATACTAGATAACATAATCTAACATTAATGTAACCTAAGTTGCAGATCATCTTTAGAGACTTCAAACCCTCTAATATTCTTTTAGATAGCCAAATGAATGCTAAGCTTACAAACTTTGGACTTGCTAGGGAAGATGGATTGACCAATGTCTCAACAACATCAGTATGTTCATTCCAAACAATTTTTCTTTTTCTTTCTATTTGCTAATACATCATTGTTATCGTTAGAACAAAGATTGCAACTAAACTTGTGATATACCTAGGTCCTAGAAACAAATGCATATTTAGCTCCAGAATATATCGATACGGGACGTTTATCATCCAAGATCGACGTATGGAGCTATGGTATCTTTCTTGAGGAGCTGATCACAGGTAGAGTGCGTACACTTGTCCAAGAAAACACTGAGAGCATCAATGTATGCGTGAGATAGGTATGCGGCTATCCAGTTGTAGAAAATGTTGGAATTTATGATTAATCATAAATTAAACACATAAACCATCAAATCTAGTTGCGAAAGCGTAAGGAACATAACATGTAAATAATTAACCGAATATAAAAGTATGCGTACCTTTTGATTCTAGCTAAACAAGAATCAATTCCAATCTAGCAATTGAGATGAACCCTAATTAGGGTTTATAAGGATTATAAGAATTGCCCCTTACCGTTTTTGCAATTCAATCCAAGATACTAACAATAGTGTGTTAGTACCATGTTCTTGTACACACGTACTATTAGCGATTCGATGTGAATGCTAGTTCTTGATCACAATAGATTAACCAAACACCTTTGTTATGCTCAAGGTCACTTGCAAATCCCTTTTCATGGGGTTTCACTCGTTGACTTAGGAACAAGAGAGGAGAAAAGAAGAAGTTTGGCCTTCTATTGAAATCAAGTGTACCAAAGGATGAATACATAGGGATGTATTTATACCCTTATGGTTGACATCAAGTTTACAATGGTTTCCTATGTGGGATCCCATTGTTCGGCCACAAACAAGCCCAAGAGAGGGTTTCTAGAACCTTCTCTTGGCTTGTTTCCTTTTCTTCGTATCCCGTTGACATTTACCAACCGTTAGTCAATTCCGTTAATTACCTAACGCTCTTTAGTCGTTTATTGTGAATTAAATAATTAAATATAACATTTTATATTAATTATTTAAACATCGAGTCTCATACGTAAAGTGTGCAATCCCGTAGTCTCGAGTTCGATCCTAACATACGTCTATTAATTTATGTCCATATACTAACAACTCCCACTTGGACATATCTTAATAGTGTAATCACATCGGTTAGCGTCTAGCAACACTTCGATGCCTCTAGTACAAACCGAGTAAGGTCTCCTGGAAAAACCTTTTAATGATTCATCATTATTATTATCCTTTTGTTTCTAATACCCTGTTAAATAAAGATATGGATCTAAGTCATTCTTTATTCAACCATTCTGTTTCTCGTTGTTTGTGATTGAGCAAGATTACCAAATCTTTTGAACATATTCAAGATAGATCTTGGGCATGGCCATGCAAACATCTTGTCAACCCTACGAGGGGCCCAGCAGTATTAAACTCCAAAATAAATTTGAATGAACAAATTCTATCTTGACTTCAAGCAAAACCCACGAACTTTGCAACACTTCTGAAAACAACCCTTATGACTACCAATTACGTATAACGTTAAGTTGTTTCACAGAAATGCACTACATTCATGACAGTTATCTGGTATCTCAAGTCTGAGGATAACTATTCATGATTTACTTAATGACTAGATCCATAAAGTACAATCATGTAGTTTTGGATAAGTCCTATATTCAATTCATTGAATATTGAATATCATGTGAAATTGATATGTCAACGCATCAATATACTTTTAGGTATATTATACCAAAACTCATATTTGTCTTAGTTTAATGATATTCCCATATCATTAATTGATAACGGACATTTAGATTAACATAAGTTATTCATGGATTTAAACATGCAAATATAGGACACAATTTATTATTAATGAAAATAAACGTACCAAGTACTTAAATTCATTATAATTAATAAATGCTTAACATCCTTTATCCAAATACTAAATAGATCAATGCATGATAACTCTAGTTGATGAATTATGCCTCAAGTAATGACATTCATACTTGTTGACAAGGCATAAATCAACCAACATGATCTATCAGAATTTTGAGAATACTTATTTCAAGAATTCATCTAGTAAAGTTCTTGTATGTGTGCATTCAAATAATTTGATATTGCCACATAATACTTCATAAAGTGTGTGACATCCTCAACCACCAATTTATGATAATTAAACTTTCAAACATTTTAAAGTTTAAAGTATTCTTATTCTTTAATGTATAATGCAACTATGCTCTTAGTTGAGCATAACTAGTTCACATGGTTATTTATCAAGGATGAAATCCTACCATGACTAGTATTGAGTGTCATCTCAATTTCATTAGCATCATTGTATGTAAAACAACAATATGCTCTTTAAAAACTCCGTAAACTTTAATATCTATTGTGTAATGTTTGATGCCTTCCAAACTTTCAAGTTTGTTGGCCACGACAATCTGCACAACAATTGACATATTGTTCATCTATAGAATTGGAAGCTGTTCCAGGCTGAGGATGTAATTCTATAACCAAACATATTCATTTAGAATATTCATTACACAAGTTATCTAATAACTTTCATTTAGATATCAATGTTGTCAAATCATCTTGCATTCAAGTATGATACAACAATAACATGATGTACATGAAAAATCCTTGAGTCAGACTTAGATTTCATTCATGTTCTACATATCCATTCAGACTTTCTAAATGATATATCATGTTCTATTAGATTCTTTTACCGCACATGTTTAATAATTAATAAACATTTGTTCCAAGGTTGTATGTCTTTATTTTCTAAATCTTTCAAGCAAAGTTTCATTCCAAACTAAGACTTAACATTTAATTTATATGGAATGTTACTTCCTATATGTTATACAACATATATGATTTAGGAAATTAACATAATACTCCCACTAGCTTTCAGGAATACTTAGAAATTATCTTATTTCAATTATAAATCAAAACTTGGATTTAATAATTAAACATAAGAATAATCTCCTAGATGCATGTATTTATCCATTCATGGATTATTGCACTTTGTACACTTCTAAAGATTATTTGAATTCATAAACTCCTTTTGATTACTTACCGTCCTCGCTCAAGTAATCACTCAAGAAAGAGTTTTGATATTCCATTGTCAATTTCATATTAATGAAATTAAATATGACAATCATAATCTTTATATATTTAATGTGTTTATGATAGAATATTCAATCACATTTAATTGCTTAAGTGTGATTAATAATCTTGTCATAAGACATGCATTAAATATGTGTACAATATTGTCCATATGATTTCTACACAAAGATTTAAACCACTAGGGTTACCTTATCTTTGAAGAAACTCATCTTCATTTTCTAGTCTAACTATTAAGATAAACCAAGTTTCTAAAAAATTGATTATCTTTTGGACAACATCTTTAACATTCATAGCATGAGTACTTTACCCAATTCAATATTTGGTAATGCATCATAATGATTATCAAGCTTACAATAATCCTGTAACTCATAATCCTCAGCATAATAATCAAATATCTGAGATATCCTTGCAGATCTATGAATGAGAATTCCATCATCTTGAGGTTTAACATTTTCATGTCTAGCCTCATCATGATATTTGCTAGTGTATTTCAGAAGATTATGTATCTTGTAATTTTATCTTTTCAAGATCAAAACTCCCACTTGCTTTTAGTAATTAAAAGACTATCTATAAATACTTAGCAAGTAGAGCAACAATAGAATGTTCTCTTTTGGGACTTTACAAAACACAATGAAAATTCCTGACTCTAGTTTGTTAATAACTTATTTATAAGTAGTTTAACAAATTTAGAACTTCATTTTAAGACTTAATGTGATTCATCACATTCCATAACAAAATAGTGTCTTATTAATCTTCTAAGTTGGAGTCTTATTAAGTATGTCCAAGCCATACTCAATATTCTAACCTTGATAAGTTTTGGAAGAAAAGTAAATATAGTTATCTTGAATCAAACAATATAACAAAAGTTTGATTTTCCTAACTGAACATACCATAAACATGTGATATTTCATTAGAATTAATATTGTAAGACAATATAACAATATGTAAGATAAACATATTTCTTTTGGCTTATCTATTTACCAACTAAGTCAACTTAATGGTATAATAGATTTTCCAAACCAATTGCATGCTTTATAACACAAGTACTTTTTGACCAAGTCACTTCATGTCCATGTCTCATCAAAAGACATAAACTGTTATAATCCCACTATACGTAATAAATCATTGATCAACTCAATGACTTCTTGTATATGTCTTAATTAAAAAACATAGCAAGTTAACGTCTTACTTTATTATAAGTCTTGTAACAGTTAAAAGACTTCATGTTTGTGACTTTACAATAAAACATAAACATATATAACTAAAGTATTCATTAACACCACCAATTTGGTTTCATTAGTAATTTCAAGTTAATTTATTACTTCACAATAATGTAAGACTACATTATTTCTTCATTTATTTATGTCATTCCAAGAACACATAAATATTCAGATTGAAGTAGTCTTGTTATCATATTGACACATGTTCTAATAGGTGTCTAATTTAGAAACTGCAAATTATCCATGTACGGTCTCACGTAACCATGGAGATTTACCTTGTTGTTGCAATCTAGCTAAGCTCTCACATAATGTAAATTGCAACATCAAGTGTTTCTTGAATTAGATGTGTATAAACCATATTAGAACGTTAGTCTCTTACCTTGCAGTCAAGAGAATCCTTTAAATCATATCTTTATGAGTTGTTTCTTGCACACAATTAAAGATTTCTCCCACTTGTGCATGGAACAACCTCATATAGCAGATAAACAACACGACACACGTTTGCTTATGTGATCAATATGATTGTGTCATAGATATTAGCATAACATGTAGATGTAGGACAACAATGTCTAGTAAGAAAACGTACAAGACTATCCTTAAAAGCATGAGTGTCTACATTTGGAAAGTAATTATCTTGAGACATTCTAGAGATAATGTAGATTACTACCAAGATGACAAAGCTTGTAACTCCCACTGAATTAAAGATCATTACAATAATTCCTTATTCAGTAATGAGAACACAATACTCCCACTGGATTTGACAACATTGAAAGTGTTTCATTAACCAGTGAAAGAAAATATTGTGCTTCTAACTTTCCTACACCTTTGAATTTCCATACGTAACAATTACTTATGCACTAAAAGAGTGTATTCTACTACGTAAATGATGGACTATCCATCAAATGCTATTAACTTGAAAAATTGGGCATGCAATTTTCTTCCTTAATAGGTCTACCATCCCTATTATGGTATGTAGCACCTATAAATGGTCAAAGCAAAACAACTAGATAAATGTACTAGTTTTTCTTTTACCATTTTGCGGTAATTAGTCTAGCTTCTAATTTTAATAACTCATAAAGTTCTAGTTAACCAAATATCATATTTGTTATAAAAGAATTCAATCACCAAAATAGGGTAATGAAATCTTTATAGAAAATGCGCAATTCTCTTAACTATTAAAGTTTGCTATGAGTTATATATTAGAATTTAGACATATCTAATAATCCTATTATTCCTTCTTCATTCATGAAAAGGACTAGGATTAAGTCTCACTCTTCTTTCATAGAAAAGAGACTATGTTTGTCTTTTGAGTAAATTTTTTTTAATCAAACATTTGTTTGAAAACAGAACTAGATCAATTTACCAAAGCCCAAACTACGTTTACGGTTTAACGTTGCATTAATACATTTAAAAGAATTAACAAAATTCAATTTTAGTATTTTCGATAATAAAATCTTTAAGAAAATAAAATACCCGTTGGTAAATATTCATATAAACCATAGTATTTTCTTAAAGCTATGATCCTAATTGACATAGTTCCATCATATCAGTTGATCTGCTAGTAATGAAAGTATTCAACAAGGTAATTGTTGAACAATAATTGGCAAACATTTTCCAATTCCTATTATGGGATTTACAATTGCCAAACCAAGTTGCAATGTAAGCATGTTTCATCCCCATCTTATGCCTTGAGTCCAAGCTCTCACTTACAACTTAATTAAGTCATCTAATTTAAAAAACTATAAATTATCATATTTCCATTACATCAGTTGATCTGCTAGTAATGAAAGTATGAAATTTACCTTTCCATTGCAATCTAGTCCAAGCTCTCACATGACGTAAATTAAAACTTCAAGTGTTCTTTTAATTAGATGGCATTAACTTAATTTAGGGTTTTAAAAATTAAAAAAACCTAGAAACCTTTAAGCATGCAATAATCAATTAACGATTCAATTTTTATGTGTTTCGGTAATTAATTACATATTATAACGGCTCGTGATGCCATTGTTGGAATTTAATAACATGACTAATCATAAATTAAACACATAAACCATCAAAGCTAATTGCGGAAGCGTAAGGAACATAACATGTAAATAATTAACCGAATATAAAAGTATGCGTACCTTTTGATTCTAGCTAAACAAGAATCAATTCCAATCTAGCAATTGAGATGGACCCTAATTAGGGTTTATAAGGATTATAAGAATTTCCCCTTACCGTTTTTGCAATTCAATCCAAGATACTAACAATAGTGTGTTAGTACCACGTTCTTGTACACACGTACTATTAGCGATTTGATGTGAATGCTAGTTCTTGATCACAATAGATTAACCAAACACCTTTGTTATGCTCAAGGTCACTTGCAAATCCCTTTTCGTGGGGTTTCACTCGTTGACTTAGGAACAAGAGAGGAGAAAAGAAGAAGTTTGGCCTTCTATTGAAATCAAGTGTACCAAATGATGAATACATAGGGATGTATTTATACCCTTATGGTTGACATCAAGTTTACAATGGTTTCCTATGTGGGATCCCATTGTTCGGCCACAAACAAGCCCAAGAGAGGGTTTTTAGAACCTTCTCTTGGCTTGTTTCCTTTTCTTCGTATCCCGTTGACATTTACCAACCGTTAGTCAATTTCGTTAATTACCTAACGCTCTTTAGTCATTTATTGTGAATTAAATAATTAAATATAACATTTTATATTAATTATTTAAACATCGAGTCTCATATGTAAAGTGTGCAATCCCGTAGTCTCGAGTTCGATCCTAACATACGTCTATTAATTTATGTCCATATACTAACAGAAAAGACGTCAGAGATAATAGCTGACCCAAGACTTGAAGGAAAGTATTCTGAGAAGTCAATAAAAAAGGTAGCTGAGATAGCCAAGAAGTGTTTGGCCAAAGATCCAAAGTTGAGGCCGAATATGAGTGAGGTCCTAAAAATGGTGAAAGAGGCTTTAGAATTGGAGATGTTGACTCAACAACTTCCAGATGCTGACAAGTCTAGACACCATTTTATGGTATGTTAAAAGTGAAGACTACTTTAAAGGCTCCCTATTTTCGGTTTAACTATTGTTGACATATCAAAACTGGTATATGTAATTCATTTGAGCGATATTCAGGCTCAGTGCTCGAAAAAACAGTGTGAGTTGTGTGTATACTGTATATTGACATTGTTTAATCACACATAGTTTTGTTGATAACTTTCGACATTGTTGGTAATCAGCCAACAATCTGGAAGAGGAGTATGCAGAACTCGACTTGTGAAGAGCTCAATACACACACAAGAAACTGTTAAGTGTTGACAGGAAGTATACAGATTACACAACCACAATGGACATATACAAACTAATTACATTTTTGTTCTAAAGAATATGAAAGATCAATTAAACATACCCATTATTATCATCTTTGTATGTAAGCTATATTATATCTCATTTCGAAGTGACATTTTTACTTTAATATATGTTTTTTAGATGGTACTTATGTTGATGCCGTAACTATTTTTTGCATTAACATTTAATCGTAAATAAATTAAATTGCAGCGTATCTGCCGTCGGAACGTGTGAGTACTGAACATTTATTACGGAGTATAACCAATTTAGCACTATTGGGATTATCAATAAACTAATCACCCATTTTTATATGCAGAACTAACATAGCAATAAGAGATAAGTCAATTCTAGTGATAACCACTAGTATTTTTTAAAATATAATTTTAAAGATATTATAATACGCAAGTGAAGTGATACGCGGATGAGCCGCGAGTGCTACGCGGTTTATGAAGAATTTACATAGGTAAACTTTATGGGTACTTCTGACCGGACCCTCCCTACCATGGGGGATCCACCTACTTTAGTCAAAATATACAAGTTGTTAAAGCAGAAAGTACAAGCGGCGGCAGCTGGTCTAAGTCAGCACAACCTCCCTAAAGGAGGGTCCGGTCAAAATCACCTAAACTTTATTTGCGCATGTTTAATCCATATTTCTTATTTATTAAAAATGTCATTTAATATTAAGAAGCCACTTAGTGTGAAAAATGATGTTGACAATGATGAGCAAGCATGGGTTTTATAGGCCCAAACCATTTTAAAGTGGTCACCGTCACATTTTAAAAAGAAGAGCTTTATCTAGTCCGAGATTATGTGACAATAGTTCAAACATCATGAATTAGTCAGTTAAAATGTCAAAACCCATAGTTAGAAAAAAGAGAAAAACTTATGAGCTTACATACCGTAACTTGAAAAAGATGAAAACAAATCAACCAAAAAATAAACGAATAAAATAAGCCTATAAAATACTAACCGAGGATAACATTGTAAACCCCAAAATAATCGTTTTCCATGTTTTAAGTGTCTAGGGTGTGACACCGGAAAAATCACGGGAAATTTACTATGTAGGCAAAAAAATAAAATACCATAACACGATTATGGTAAAGACAAGAAAGAAATATTAAAAGGACTCAAGTTCCAAACCATTTTAGAGAGAGAAGGGGTATTATTATTGGTTATTGTGGAGAGAGAGAGCGTGTACTTTATTGGTTATTGTGTGTGTATTAGAGCATAAGGTATCACATCGAGTTCCCTCGCTGAATCCGACGTGGCAAGGGTTTCGGCGCTGCCAAACCCTCGCCGTGACACCATGGTTGCTCGCCGAATACACGACGTTAAAAAAAATTCCATTTTTTTAATTTAGCCCAACTTTTGTTGTTTTTAAAGGTTGCGTTTGTGATTTGTGTGTAGGTTGAAGAGTGACTGCACACATGAGTTAGGGTTGTGTGTTTCTAATAGTTAGGGATTGTCATTATATTTGATGGTGTTTAGGTTTAGGTATAGTTAAAGTTAGACATTATTAGGCTAAGTTTAAATCCAAAGGTTTATATTGGGTTGCTCTTTGTTCCATCCGAAATTTAACTAGATACCACCAGGACTTATTTCAAATACAAAGTTGAAAAAAGATAGTTTTTTTTTTTTTTTTTTTTTTTTTTTTTTTTTTTTTCGTATTATTTTTTAGTTTCGTATTGTATTTCTATTTGAATTAATGAAATTTAGTTTGTATGAAAAAATAGAAAATAAAATAAAATTATGGGTGGGTGAGGAGTATGCAAAACTGGTATATGTAATTCATTTGAGTGATATTCAGGCTCAGTGCTCGAAAAAACAGTGTGAGTTGTGTGTATACTGTATATTGACATTGTTTAATCACACATAGTTTTGTTGATAACTTTCGAAATTGTTGGTAATCAGCCAACAATCTGGAAGAGGAGTATGCAGAACTCGACTTGTGAAGAACTCAATACACACGCAAGAAACTGTTAAGTGTTGACAGGAAGTATATAGATTACACAACCACAATGGACATATACAAACTAATTACATTTTTGTTCTAAAGAATATGAAAGATCAATTAAGCATACCCATTATTATCATCTTTGTATGTAAGCTATATTATATCTCATTTCGAAGTGACATTTTTACTTTAATATATGTTTTTTAGATGGTACTTATGTTGATGCCGTAACTATTTTTTGCATTAACATTTAATCGTAAATAAATTAAATTGCAGCGTATCTGCCGCCGGAACGTGTGAGTACTGAACATTTATTACGGAGTATAACCAATTTAGCACTATTGGGATTATCAATAAACTAATCACCCATTTTTATATGCAGAACTAACATAGCAATAAGAGATAAGTCAATTCTAGTGATAACCACTAGTATTTTTTTAAATATAATTTTAAAGATATTATAATACGCAAGTGAAGTGATACGCGGATGAGCCGCGAGTGCTACGCGGTTTATGAAGAATTTACATAGGTAAACTTTATTTGCACATGTTTAATCCATATTTCTTATTTATTAAAAATGTCATTTAATATTAAGAAGCCACTTAGTGTGAAAAATGATGTTGACAATGATGAGCAAGCATGAGTTTTATAGGCCCAAACCATTTTAAAGTAGTCACCGTCACATTTTAAAAAGAAGGGCTTTATCTAGTCCGAGATTATGTGACGATAGTTCAAACATCGTGATTTAGTCAGTTAAAATGTCAAAACCCATAGTTAGAAAAAAGAGAAAAACTTATGAACTTACATACCGTAACTTGAAAAAGATGAAAACAAATCAACCAAAAAATAAACGAATAAAATAAGCTTATAAAATACTAACCGAGGATAACATTGTAAACCCCAAAATAATCGTTTTCCATGTTTTAAGTGTCTAGGGTGTGACACCGGAAAAATCACGGGAAATGTACTATGTAGGCAAAAGAAATAAAATACCATAACACGATTATGGTAAAGACAAGAAAGAAATATTCAAATGACTCAAGTTCCAAACCATTTTAGAGAGAGAAGGGGTATTATTATTGGTTATTGTGGAGAGAGAGTGTGTGTACTTTATTGGTTATTGTGTGTGTATTAGAGCATAAGGTATCACATCGAGTTCCCTCGCTGAATCCGACGTGGCAAGGGTTTCGGCGCCGCCAAACCCTCGCCGTGACACCATGGTTGCTCGCCGAATACACGACGTTAAAAAAAAATTCCATTTTTTTTAATTTAGCCCAACTTTTGTTGTTTTTAAAGGTTGCGTTTGTGATTTGTGTGTTGGTTGAAGAGTGACTGCACACATGAGTTAGGGTTGTGTGTTTCTAATAGTTAGGGATTGTCATTATATTTGATGGTGTTTAGGTTTAGGTATAGTTAAAGTTAGACATTATTAGGCTAAGTTTAAATCCAAAGGTTTATATTGGGTTGCTCTTTGTTCCATCCGAAATTTAACTAGATACCACCAGGACTTATTTCAAATACAAAGTTGAAAAAAGATAGTTTTTTTTTTTTCTTATTATTTTTTAGTTTCGTATTGTATTTCTATTTGAATTAATGAAATTTAGTTTGTTTGAAAAGATAGAAAATAAAATAAAATTATGAGTCGGTGAGGCCTCAAATGGCTATGTTGTAAGTGAAAGACTATTTGCATCAGTAAGCTAATGATGTAGCCTGAAAAAGCGCGACACCCTCAACCCTAATCCGATGGAAGATTCGAATCCCGCGTCCTCAAACATAAACCCACACACTATAAAAAAACACACCGAAGTCTCCCAATAATTAATTTGTCTTCTAACCAATTGAGTTTGGTTGATCAAAGAAAAACTAAAGATCAAATAAACCATTTTCAACCATTCATTTTTTTATCAAAACAATAAAATAAACTTTCACCTTCATTTTTTAAAACTAAATATCTCACAAATCATTTATCGTTAGACGAAACTAATCATACCATCACGACAAGCATAAAATTACCTTTAATTTGATATCCCATATCATATACTTTCGACGATTTTTTTTTCCGACTTTTTTGTGGGTTTAGGGTTTACGGTTAGGGTTTAGGTTTTTAGGGTTTAGGGGTTTGACTTTTTTGGGTTAAGCTTTTTAGGGGTTAAGGGTTTAGGTTTCTTACTGTTTAGCAGATATGGTTTAGGTTTTTTGGGTTTAGCGGTTAGGGTTTTTAGGGGTTTAGGGTTTTTAGGGGTTTGGGGTTTTAGGGGTTGGTGTTAGGGTTTTTGGGTTTAGTGGTTAGGGTTTTTTAGGGTTTAGGGGTTAGGGTTTTTAGGGTTTGTAGTTTAGGGGTTGTGTTAACACAAAAGTGTATTTTTAAAATTTTCATTTATAGTGTAATATATCGAAACCCGCAAAAAACGATAAAAAATAAGTTCGTCGAAAGTATACAATATTAGATATCTATAGAAAGATAATTTTATTCTTGTCGCAATGGTATAATTAATTTTATCTAACTATTAACGATTTGTGAGATATTTAATTTTTAAATGGATTTTTCTAACATGTGCCCTAAGGGCACATGATAAGGACACAAAAAAAACAAAAAAAAAGTAAAAAAAGTACAAAAAGTACATGTAGGCCTAAGTACTTTTTTGTACTTTTTGTACATTTTTTTTTTGGTACTTTTATGTCTTTATCATGTGCCCTTAGCCTTAGCCTGTGTGCACATGTGAGATATTTAATTTTTAAATATAAGAGTGAATTTTTAGTTTTTATTTGATCTTTATTGATCTTACCCTAACCAATTAAATAACCAACTAGAAAACTAATAAACTCATAATCTTGCTACATTGGCGTTTACTTTTGTTTCTTATTTTTCACTAAAGAAGATCATGGTCTTTCTGGGTTAAAAGGTACTATTTTCTCATCTTTTTTTAGCTTCCAATTATGGGCTCTGTCTTGTAATGAGTAAATTTGGGTCATATACTGTTTTAGTAAATTTTCAATTAGTTGGATTATATGTTTGACTTATTGTAGTATTGCTAATTATAGATAGTCAAGAAAAGCTAAGGGCAAATTTACTGACAAGTTTAAGAAGTATAGAATATGTTTCTTTTTTGGAAAAATGTGTTCTGTTACTTGGATTGGTAATTTTTGTTGCTTTTCGGATCTTTTTAATCAATTCATGTGTAGAAAGTTTCAAAATTTGAGAGAATCGCGTAAAAAAGGCTTTCTTGAAGCTATTCCATAGAAAACTAATGATTTCGTTTAAGGAGTAATATTTGAAGTGGGGTGAAATGATGAGATGGTTCCTGCTGTGATCAGTTGCTTATTTGGTATTTAAATTTTCGTACATAATCACAGTTTGTTGCCTGGATTTGTGACCCGTAGACTTTCAAGAATTACCCACAAGCTAATTTTTGACATTATCTCGAGTTTGAAAATACATTTATTAGTTACGGTTCTCGGTCTTAAAACATATGTGCTCCAATTTTAACGATAAGTTGTTGAGATATTGGTATCTAGACATGAATCCTAATGTCCTCGATTGTCCTTGTGATTATTGAGTTTGTAGTTAATTGCTTACTTACAGCCATTATTGTAGATATGGATAGACAGTGAACAAAAGTCGAGGGAGGGTATACATCTTTCTCTCATGCCATTCAACGGGTAAAAGAATGGTTTTCCGTGCCCGATTTTTCTCATTTGTAGAAGCGATACAAGCAAACACATCAAAGTATTTTACTGCATTTTCAAGTTTTAATTTGAGACGAACTGGGACCGCAGCCAGTTCTCAGAACGTGCCATATGTGATCCCTGATTTTCCAAGCAATCTCAGGGCTTTCAAACTTGCTGAGCTTAGTGCAGCCACTGGAAATTTTGGCAATTTGATTGGTGAGGGTGGATTTGGGCGTGTATATAAGGGAATCATCCAGAGCATAGATAATCCGGGTAGTGATATTCATGTGGCCGTGAAGCAAGGCAAAAGAGGAAAACAAGTAAGTCATCGTTTAATTTTCCTTACAAAAGACATGGTATTCTTATTTCAGCTAAACCCGCTCAATTTGTACCATAATTGTGTGCAGTTTTAATTGCTTGTTAAGTGATTATTAGCTTATTGCTTCTTTTTTTTTCCCCTTAAATCCCAAACACTTCATTAAAAATTGTATATCTGCATAATATAGAAGGAATATGTACACTAAATAAGCAATCCCAAACACCCCCTAAACTGCTTTCCTGCTTATCTCAGTTTTGAATAAGCAATCCAAGTTTCTTATTCAAAACAGCTTAATTCACTCACAACTAATCAAATAAACAACCTACAATTCTAATAAGCGATCCCCATACACCCTTAAAACAGCTTATAAGCACTTGAGTAGTTTTAATTAGCAAGTCCAAAGACCCCTTAAAATGGGAAATGGTTACTTTTGTAATGATTATTATGGTGTTATAGATGCTTCAACTTGTTTTGGTAATTCCTAAGCTAGTAATGTTGCAATTTTGTGAGACCGGGACATCCCAAAAAGTAAAATGTTGTCGTATATCACATATGGGATTGTTGTGGGTCACTAATAACTCCCACCACGGTTTTAAGTTATTAAGTCAACTACCATTGTGGGTTTGGGATGTTAAGTTAGCTTAAAATGGTATCCGGTAAATGCCCAATAAATAGAAGCTTTTGCCTGACAGGAAAACAGACAGTGGGTAACAGAAGTGAAAGTTCTTGGGGAGACTAAACATCCAAACCTTGTCGAACTAATTGGCTACTGTAATGAAAATAATGGAAGTGAAAGCGACTCTTTTTTGGTGTATGAGTATATGCCGAATGGAAGCTTAGATAATCATTTATATTCAGTTACACCTCCCTCATGGGTCACCAGACTAAAGATAGCCAAAGATGCTGCTACTGGTTTAACATACTTACACAACCATAAGGTATATGTCAAGTTTTTTAGCTATATTTTATACGGTATAATGCAATAATGAACGATGACTAAATATTGCATATGTTGCAGATCATCTTTAGAGATTTGAAACCATCAAATATTCTTCTCGACAGACAAATGAATGCTAAGCTTTCTGACTTCGGATTTGCTAGGGATGTTACTCCTGATGGACGGAGTCATGTCTCAACAATGGTATGTTCATTCGAGTATTTTTAGCAAGTTAACAAAAATGGTCCCTGTATGCAAAAAAATACGGAATTAGTCCCTCGCATATATGGTCCCTAGAGATATATTGTTTGCTTTCATCACCCATCTACCCTTTAATCCATGAGGAATCAAAAGCAAACTTCACATACTTGAGGCACAACATTATCAAGATGGTATAATTTGAGCATTTTAGTTAGAATATGAATACCATTTCTTTAAACGAAAACGTAATCTATATTGGCGAGTAGCCGATCTTGTAATTTTGTGCAAATCATAGGGTCCATTTGTTGTCTGTGTTCTAACTGTCTTGAAAATAAACATAGGTGGTAGGAACAAAAGGATATGCGGCTCCAGAATATGTCCAAACGGGGCGTCTGACATCCAGTTGTGACGTATGGAGTTATGGCATCTTTCTTAGGGAGCTGATCACAGGTCAACGCCCACTTGCCCAGAATACCCGCGAGATCAATCCTGAATACATGAGATGGGTATGCTGCTATGCAGGTCCGGGACCGTCAAATCCAGAAGTTGACTCAAGGCTTTATGGGAGCTACTCTGAGAAGTCAAAGCAGAAGATGTTTTCCGTAGTCGACAAGTGTTTGGTCAAGGACCCAAAGTTGAGGCCAACGATGAGAGAGGTACTGGATATGGTTAACGATGCTATAGCATTGGAAAATCAACAACCATTGAATGGTGGCTGGACTTAATAACTCGGGTGTCCTAAAGATTTCTGATATGTAATTTAAAGGTTTTTTTTAATGGACTCTCGGCACTTTACCACTGCATAATTTTGCTAAGGTTGTGTCGAATATTCTTTTGACTTGTCTATAGAAATCTAATGTTCATAGAGACATTTTTTTTTGCCAATTTGGGATAAAGATTAAATCCATAAATAGTTGTGTTCTTTTGAGTTTTGATGCATATTTTTCAAGGATTTAATTTCTTAGATACTAGTCCCAGCGGGGAAACTTCCAAGAGAGCTTTCGCTTGGGTAATTCGCTAACGAGAACGAGATATCTTCTTTAAAGATGGGATGAGTCGCTGTCGGTTGATGGTGTGAAAACGCTTCCTGATGTCGAATTCCAAAAACCATCGAGATGGCAACTAGCTGACTTCTTTTTGTCACATTTTTTTGAGTAAATTACATGGATGGACGTGGTTTGTCCCAAATTGCAACTTTCATCCCTCATAGTTTAAAGTTGCATTGGTCGTCCCTAATTTCGAAAAGAATAACACCACCGATCTTTTTTTTAACTGGTGTTAAATGAGTTCCGTTATCATTTACATGTTGGCCCCGTTGGTTAAAGACTGTTGCATCGTCTATCCTTTATAAGAACGGCTGTTTATAATTTTGAAGTTTTTCGACATTAGGTACGTTTTTATACGTTTTTATCCGTTTGCGTCCGTTTTTATACGTTTTCATCCGTTTTTATACGTTTTCTTACGTTTTTATCTGTTTTCGTCCGTTTTCTTACATTTTCATACGTTTATATCTACTTTTATACGTTTTTATCCACTTTTTTTCTCCGTTTTTATATGTTTTCGCCCGTTTTCTTACATTTTCATACGTTTTTGTCCATTTTTTTACGTTTTCTTCTGTTTTAACGTTTTTCTTACGTTTTATCCGTTTTCTTACGTTTCCTACGTTTTAATCCGTTTTCTTACGTTTCCTTACGTTTTAATCCGTTTTCGTCCTTTTTTATACGTTTTTATCCATTTCCGTCCATTTTTTATACGGTTTTGTCCGATTTTCTTGTGTTTTTATTCGTTTTTATACGCTTTCATCCGTTTTTATATGTTTTCATACTTTTTTTATCCGTTTTTATACGTTTTCATCCGTTATCTTACGTTTTTATCCATTTTCGTCTGTTTTAATACGTTTTCTTTTGTTTTACTTACGCTTTTATACATATTCATCCGTTTTCATCTGCTTTGATACGCTTTTGTACGTTTTTATCCATTTTCGTCCATTTTTATACGTTTTCGTCTGTTTCTAATATTTTTATCTGTTTTCGTCTGTTTTGTTACCTTTTTTTACGTATAAAAATGGACAAAGAATGTATGTAAATTTAAGAAAACAGGCAAAAACGTATAGAAATGGATTGAAACATATGCAAACATATATAAACAGATATAAACGTATGAAAACGTATAAAAACGGATGAACTGTATGAAAACTTAAGAAAAATGAATAAAAACGTATAAAAACGTATGAAAATGGACGAAAACGTATAAAAACGGTCGAAAACAATTAAAACGTAGCAAAATGTGTAAAAACGGATGAAAACGGACGAAAACGCATAAAACGTACAAAAACGTATGAAGATTTAAGAAAACGGGCAAAAACGTATTAAAACGGATAAAAACGCATGGAACCGTATAAAAACATATGAAAACGTTTAAAACAGATAGAACAGACGAAAACGCATAAAATGAACGAAAACGTATGAAAACGGATTAAAACGTATAAAATGGACGAAAACGTATAAAAACGGATAAAAACATATGAAAACGTAATAAAACGGATAAAACGTAAGAATGATTGTAATTGGATGTAATTATAATCTGATTACATTAAGTAGACTGTTTGGTTTGCAGAATGATTGTAATTGTAATTTAGATTACATTACATAGGTCGTTTGGTTTATAATGTAATTGTACTTTAATAACTCCAATTACATCAAATGAGGGAATTCAAATTAAATAGCAAGTTTGATGCAAAGTTTTAAATTACGGGTGTAATTCATAACTTTATAATTTTAAGTATTATTACTATTATTATTATTATTATTATTGTTGTTATTGTTGTTGTTGTTGTTGTTGTTGATGTTGTTGTTGTTGTTGTTGTTTTTGTTATAATTGTTATTATTTTATTTTAATTATTTTAGTTATTTAATTTTTATTATTTAATTTAAATAATTTTTTATTATTTAATAATTAATCATTTTATTAAATTTTAATTATCTATTATTATTATTATTATTATTATTATTATTATTATTATTATTATTATTATTAATTTTTTATATTATTTATTTTAAATAGCTTATTATTATTTAATAATTAATTAATTTTTATTAAATTTTTATTATTATTATTATTATTATTATTATTTTGAATTACAATTACAATACATTCACATTACAACTAATTAAAATTACAATTACATTCCTTAGACATATTAAAATTCATTCACATTATAATCATTCAGATTACATTACAATTTTTTTGACAGATTAGAATTCATTTAAAAACAATTTACAACCCAAACGGGCCCTTAGCTATAGGTTTTGAAAAATTGAACCCAATCAAACAAACATCATTTATCTGACTTAGCCCAAAACCTCCTTATAAACCTTTCAACTAAAGGTACTTTTAGAGTATAGGTTAGTATTAATTATAATTTGCCAAGTTTGAGATATTATTTTATACTCTTAAAAGTTCATGATACTGAATGATCCCTACCAAATTTGAGGTACTAACATCTGTTTTAGGGTGGTGGCAATCATGCCTCTGAAAAAACCCCATACCTCCCAACCCACAAATAATATCATTCCACTTCCTTCATACTTTTTTCATACCTCCCAACCATTTTTTAGTGGCAACCATGCCTTTTTCATACCTCCCAACTAATTTTATTTTTTTATTTTTTATTTTCATACGGCTCCTCCCAACGGCTCTTTTTTGCAACGTTCGAATTAATAAATGTAAGATGCCGTTGAAGCATCAAATGCCGCCCAGCTATGCCGTTGGACCATACCGGCTAGGTGGCAGCGGTGTTCACCGCCGGTATGGCCCATACCGATGGGCATACCGTTCCCACTGCCACTACTAACCTACCTTAGCGTCACCTCACCACATTGTAAACCCAAAAATAATTTTTTTTCCATGTTTTAATCCGATGGAAGATTCGAATCCCGCGTCCTCAAACATAAACCCACACTATAAAAAAACACAACAAACTCCTAATAATTAATTTGTCTTCTAGCCAATTAAATACGAGTATATGTTAACCAACTAGAATAGTACTAATAAATTCATAATCTTGCTACATTCTCGTTTACTTTTCTTTCTTTCTTATTTTCACTAAAGAAGATCATGATCTTTCTGGGTTAAAAGGTACTCACTAGTTTCTCATAGGCTTTTTTTTAGCTTCCATTTAAAATAGGCTTTTTGTAGCATTTGTGAAGTAGTATTGCTAATTATAGTATTGCTAATTATAGATAGTCAAGAAAAAGGGCAAATTTACTGACAAGTTTAAGAAGTATATATAGAATATGTTTCTTTTTTGGAAAAATGTGTTCAGTTTGGGTCATATACTGTTTTAGTAAATTTTCAGTTAGTTGGATTATAATAGCCTTTTTGTAGAATTATTTGTCTTGTAATGAGTAAATTTGGGTCATATACTGTTTTAGTAAATTTTCAGTTAGTTGGATTATATGTTTGACTTATTGTATTTGTAAAGTAGTATTGCTAATTATAGATAATCAAGAGACAAGTTTATGAAGTGTATATGGAGTTTCTTTTTTGGAAAAATGTCTTCGGTTACTTGGATTTGTAATTTTTGTTGCTTTTCGGATCTTTTTAAGGGGTGTTTGTTTCGGCTTATATAGCCGGCTTATGGCTTATTTGGTTTTGGGCTTACTATGTTTCATAAGCTCACTTTTTGTGGCTTATTTTGAAACTTTTCGGCTTCAGTGCTCACCACTCCCTCACTTTTGTGGCTTATTTTGAAACTTTTCGGCTTATAAAAGTTCACGTGTCAGAAGTTTCAAAATTTGGGAGAATCGCATAAAAAAATGCTTTCTTGAAGCTATTCCATAGAAAGCTAATGATTTCGTTTAAGGGGTCATATTTGAAGTGGGGTGAAATGATGAGAACGTCCCTGAAAAAATAGACAATGGATGATGCTTAAGTTTATCCTTTTCCGACTGTGATCAGTTGCGTATTTGGTATTTAAATTTTCGTACATAATCACAGTTTATTGCATGGATTTGTGACCCGTAGACGTTTTTAAGAATTACCCACAAGCTAATTTTTAACATTATCTCTTGAGTTTGAAAATACATTTACCTAGACATGAATCCTAATGTCCTCGATTGTCCTTGTGATTATTGAGTTTGTAGTTGATTGCTTACTTACAGCCATTATTGTAGATATGGATAGACAGTGAACAAAAGTCGAGGGAGGGTATACATCTTTCTCTAATGCCATTCAACGGTTAAAAGAATGGTTTTTCGTACCCGATTTTTCTCATTTGTAGAAACAATACAAGCAAACACATCAAAGTATTTTTCTGCGTTTTCAAGTTTAGATTTGAAACGATCTGGGAACGCAGCCAGTTCTCAGAACGTGCCATATGTGATCCCCGAGTTTACAAGCAATCTCAGGGCTTTCACACTTGCTGAGCTTAGTACAGCCACTGGAAATTTTGGCAAGTCTATTGGTGAGGGTGGATTTGGGCGTGTATATAAGGGAATCATCCAGAGCTTAGATAATCCGGGTAGTGATATTCATGTGGCCGTGAAGCAAGGCAAAAGAGGAAAACAAGTAAGTCATCGTTTAATTTTCCTTACAAAAGACACGGTATTCTTATTTCAGCTAAACTGCTCAATTTGTACCATAACTGTGTGCAGTTGTAATTGCTTGTTAAGTGATTATTAGCTTATTGCGTTTTTTCCTGAAATTCCAAACACTTCATTAAAAATTGTATATCTGCATAATATAGAAGGAATATGTACACTAAATAAGCAAGCCCAAACACCCCCTAAACTGCTTTCCTGCTTATCTCAGTTTTGAATAAGAAATCCAAGTTTCTTATTCAAAACAGCTTAATTCACTCACAAGTAATCAAATAAACAACCTACAATTCTAATAAGCGATCCCCAAACACCCTCAAAACAGCTTATAAGGACTTGAGTAGTTTTAGTTAGCAAGTCCAAAGACCGCTTAAAATGTGAGCGAGTTACTTTTGTAATGATTACTATGGTGTTATAGATGCTTCAACTTGTTTTGTGAATTCCTAAGCTAGTAATGTTGCAATTTTATGAGACCGGGACATCCCAAAAAGTAAAATGTTGTCGTATATCACAGATGGGATTGTTGTGGGTCACTAATAACTCCCACCACGGCTTTAAGTTATTAATTCATTCTACCATTGTGGGTTTGGGATGTTAAGTTAGCTTAAAATGGTATCCGGTAAATGCCCAATAAATAGAAGCTTTTGCCTGACAGGAACAGAGACAGTGGGTAACAGAAGTGAAAGTTCTTGGGGAGACTAAACATCCAAACCTTGTCGAACTAATTGGCTACTGTAACGAAAATAATGGAAGTGAAAGCAACTCGCTTTTGGTGTATGAGTATATGCCGAATGGAAGCTTAGATAAGCATTTATATTCAGCTACACCTCCCTCATGGGTCGCCAGACTAAAGATAGCCAAAGATGCTGCTGCTGGTTTAACATACTTACACGACCATAAGGTATATATCAAGTTTTTTAGCTATATTTTATACGGTATAATGCAGTAATGAACGATAACTAAATATTGCATATGTTGCAGATCATCTTTAGAGATTTGAAACCATCAAATATTCTTCTCGACAGACAAATGAATGCTAAGCTTTCTGACTTCGGATTTGCTAGGGACGTTACTCCTGATGGACGGAGTCATGTCTCAACAATGGTATGTTCATTCGTGTATTTTTAGCAAGTTAACAAAAATGGTCCCTGTGTATGCAAAAAAAATACGGAATTAGTCCCTCGCATATATGGTCCCTAGAGATATTGTTTGCTTTCATATTTGGTCCCTCACCCATCTACCCTTTACTCCTTGAGGAACCAAAAGCAAACTTGACATACTTGAGGCACAACATTATCAAGATGGTATAATTTGAGCATTTTAGGTAGAATATGAATACCATTTCTTTATACGAAAACGTAATTTATATAGGCGAGTGGCCGATCTTGTAATTTGTGCCAATCATAGGGTCCATTTGTTGTCTGTGTTCTAACTGTCTTGAAAATAAACATAGGTGGTAGGAACAAAAGGATATGCCGCTCCAGAATATGTCCAAACGGGGCGTCTGACATCCAGTTGTGATGTATGGAGTTATGGCATCTTTCTTAGGGAGCTGATCACAGGTCAACGCCCACTTGCCCAGAATACCTGCGAGAACAATCCTGAATGCATGAGATGGGTATGCTGCTATGCAGGTCCGGGACCATCAAATCCAGAAGTTGATTCAAGGCTTTATGGGAGCTACTCTGAGAAGTCAAAGCAGAAGATGTTTTCCATAGTCGACAAGTGTTTGGTCAAGAACCCAAAGTTGAGGCTAACGATGAGGGAGGTACTGGATATGGTTAACGATGCTATAGTATTGGAAAATCAACAACCATTGAATGGTGGCCGGACTTAATAACTCGGGTGTCCTGAAGATCTCTTATAGTAATTTAAAGGTTTTTTTTAATGGACTCTCGGCACTTCATTACTGCATAATTGTGCTAAGGTTGTGTTGAATATTCTTTTACCTTGTCAATATCGGTCTCTGTAAATTATTTGAGGACATTTTGTGTATATGGACTATCTATAGTAATATAACGAGGTGGTGCACCCGCACGTTGTTTATAGAGACATGTTTTTTGCCAATTTGGGATAAGATTAAATCCATAAATAGCTGTGTTCTTTTAAGTTTTGATGCATATTTTTCAAGGATTTCATTTCGTAAGTGAAGGTTTCTTAGACTAGCCCCAGCGGGGAAACTTCCAAGAGAGCTGCTTTCGCTTGGGTAATTCGCTAACGAGAACGAGATATCTTCTTTAAAGATGGGATGAGTCAATGTCGGTCGATGGTGTACGTGAACACACTTCCTGATATCGAATTCCAAAAACCATCGAGATGGCAACTAGCTGACTTCTTTTTGTCACTCGTACATTTTTTTTGAGCGGCGAACGATATATTAAAAACTAGCAAGAAGCTAAAAAATTACAAAGGATTACATGGCCAATGCTTCCAACTAAACTTTCCTCCCTCTATATTTTAACCAAGTAAAAGAAAATAAACGAATGGAATGAGAAATATCACATATCCTTGTGAGAGTTAAACGTGACGTTATTTCAATACTTCCAAATGACCCAGAACATCGAGGCAACGATAACATACAGACGATCCTTCTTAACGTTTGCACCCGACATATTGTCAATTCAAGATATCCAATCGGTGTACGAAAGGCATCGACAAATCAGAAATGTTACACCATATACGAATCAATCTCCAAGCATTTGAGGCAACTTCGCAAGAGAAGAATACGTGATCATTTGATTCGACATTATTATTGCAAATCGGGCAAATAATATAATCAATTTCTAAACCACGCTTGATTGAAGATATTGCACTAGAAAGTGATAGAGTCACTTCCGAAGATTGAAAGAGAGGCAATCCCAGTTCGATTGTCTTGTTGCACTTCTTCGAGTTAATGACGGATAGCCCGCTAGGAATTGCTTTTCGTTGCCCTAAAGGAAGTCACTATCAAATAGCTCGCCCTATTCAAGTACCAAAGGTGCGCTCAGCCCCGTGACTAAGAAATGGGTTTGCGATGGAATTTAGTGATGAGGTTTTTTGAGGGAAGTAGGGCTATTTTTTACACGTGGGAAAGGCTTACTCTACTAGTGGCTCGGTTTAGTCTCGCTCCTTTTCCGTAATATTCCTCCCCACTAAAGGAAGAGCAATTGAGAATCTCAAGAATCTTTATGGACGTATGTCTTCGCGGGGCGATTTGAAAAGCAACGCTTGGGAAAGCAACGCTTGGGATGATTTTAAGCGCGACGTAGTCTCTTTGGCTATATAATCGTGTGGTTTGTGGAATCCTCACATGATGTTGCTTCAACATGAGTAATGAGTCCTCTTGAAACCAAGGTTATAGTTTTTGTTTTTCAATTTGGATCATGAAAAAGTCAACATGGTTTTTGATCACGAAAAAGTCAACATGGTTTTGGACAGTCAAATATACGTAGTATGTTTTTATAGAAACATTATTATCATGAAAAAAAAAATACAAGTATGTTGAATAGGGTTTGTCCAAAGAGTGCCCTCAAGACATTAATTAAAACTAGTAGGATATTCGCGCGATGCGGCGGCGGATACCTTGTAACTATATCGGTCGTGGAGAAGAACCCTTGGTCAATTTTGGAGCCGACCAACCCAGTTCGACCCTCATGCTGCAATGGCGGCAACTCGGTCGGCGCAATGGCGACCGAACCGGTTGACCGACCACTGCGAGCAGCCTAATGGCTTTATTTTTAAGTGATTGACTTAGTAGCTTGATTAGATTGTACATTGTGGTTAAATGCTTGTATATTTTGATGAATGTGTGATTTAAATAGTTTATTAATAGTATGTCTTGAATAGTGTTTTTTTAGTTTTATTTGTGCTTTAAATACTTGTAAATTATGCTTACTTACCTGTATTTGCTTAAAAATATTTTTTTGGTAGTCTTAAAAAATTAATATGAGAGAGGGTCAAAGATTTATTATAAGGTAGTATAGAAGTATTAATTAAACTTAAACTTTTCTTTTCAATTAGAGAATACATTTAATACACATTAATGTGCTTAACAATTACTTTAAACAAATGTTATATATAATCTAATGAACATCAACTTTTCTTGTTAACTTTTAGGGTATGTTTGGCAAAACTAGCTGTAAGCTGTATGTTGTAAGCTGTTAACTGTAAGCTGTAAACTGCAAAGCTGTTAACATGAGCTACAAGCTGTATCTTTTTTTTTTTTTTAATAAAAGTGTTTGGTAAGTTAGCTGTTAAATGTAATTATAAGATGTAAAATGACATAAAAGGACATATTTATAATTGTAAACAAATGTTTGGAGGGTATATCAGTAATTTAAAGTTTTAACAGCTCCATGATGTATAAAAAGCTTCATGAATCAGCTTTTCATTTAGGAGCTATTTGTTTGAAAAAAAAGCTTGAAGTTAATGTATCCAAACAGAGCTACTTATTTTAGAGGAGATTATTTTTGTAACAAAAAGCTAATAGCTCTCAAAAAAACTCCTACCAAACAGGCCCTAAATCGTATAAAACAATGGCCCTCGGGCACTTGTTAGACAAACCCTTTATAATATCATCATCATATTTGTTAGATATTAAGTATTTTATAATATTTTTGGTATGACTTTTATTTAATTGTTTTTAATAGTAACTAAATATCTCATAATGCATACATCTCAAATCTTTCTCATATATCATAACAGTATTATGTACCTGCAAATTTTGTTGAAGTTTGTTTTTATTCGATAAATTAGTTAGTTAAAAAATGAGAAACTATATTTAAAAGAAAATTATGTAATTTAGTTGGTCAAATGAGTTGTTTGATTGGAGTCAAAGCAAATTCGTAAAAAGTAGGAATAAAAAACAAAAAATGTATGTGCGTTAAACTTAAAAAGCGAGTAATGTTTTATGCCTAAAATACCACTTTAATCTTAATAGTTTTAAATAATGGTATCAAAATTTTTGTTTAGCATACTACCAAAAATAGTTTACTTAAGTTTAAAAAAAAAAAGTTGTCATATATTGCTTGTCTTATCTTGCTAGAACCATACACGATTAGAAAAAAAGTTAATTTCATTTGCAATTTCACAATATTTTTATACGTTATTTGATACGTTTTAAAAATCGTTGTTTTTTAGTTGTATCATCGTATCTTACGCTAAACACTTAACTAAAATATCACAATTGTAATTTTATTTCGTTATAAAATTCCGTCGTTATACATGAGTTTCGACTAGTAAAACAAAAATAGTAAACCATCAGTCTTTAATTAAAACTCTTAAAAACATAAAAAGTGGGTATTGTTGTTAGACTAAAATATTTTTACCAATAAAAGGCAACACAATAATTATTAATTACAATTTAATCCACAAACTTTCTCAATTCTCACTTACTCCATGAATATATATGTACACACAAATTGACGCTACTATACACCGTCATCGCTATACATATACGCAAGTATTTTCTACTCCTTGGCTTCTTAAAATCTTATTGTAATTGCTCTCACACAATTAATAATCAAAATTCTAAAACTTAATAACAAAAAAGCTATTAATGGTGACTCTGTGAGTGATTAGATGATCCTGCAATTTTAACGTCACTTTAGTTTTTCCTCTCTAAAATCAAATAGATAAACAAATATGCTCGTAGTAAAATGGACCTAATTACAACTAAAAATATATCCAACAAAATTTAATTGAAAAAAACACTCACACACGCAAACCATCCGGTCGCTTGGCCTATCGAATCAAGCAAAAAAAGAAGAATCAAGCAAAAAAAAAGTTGGAACGCGGCTCAAGAGGGTAGACCGACGTTGGTTCTAGTTATTTTTTAATGGTTATGTTATACATACCCCCTATGTGATATTTTGTCTTCCTACCTGGTCTCTTTCTGTTTACAGTACAACACAGTTTTTTATCAGTTTTTGTTCCGTGTTTTCTGTCAGTTTTAAGTTTTTGACTTATTTAACTTTATATTTTTTGTTTCGTACTTTCAGATTTATATATTTTTTTATATAAACACAATTATAAAAACATGGGGGGTGCCGTTTGCTATTTTTGGGTATGTATAACTTGACCATTTTTTGTTAAATTGTCCATTATTTTTTAATTTGACCATTGTCCTCAAAATAGAACCTACCCATTTGAAAATCACAAGAAATCCCCCTTTGATACTCATTTTGTTTACATTTTGGTTTACTTTCTGCCTTTGCACAGGCTTTCTCTAAAGAAGATGGCTTTTCTTAGTTGAAAGGTGCGTTTTCTTCATCCTTTGACTCTTTGACCTTCCAAGAATGTTACTGTATAAGTCTTAGTTTTTGAAAATTTAGGTTGGGGTTCTTGTGTTATAATGACTATGTTATGATTATGCCTTGTTCTTGATTTGATCTAGGTTCACAGGTTTAGAGTTTACTTCATTGGTTGAATGATTGACTTTTGTTGAATTATGTTGTTGACTTGTTAGTTATGTCAAACTCTTATTGCTATTGGTTAGATTGTGTGTTGATGGATTTTCACTTCAGGCAAGTTTACTTTGGGGAAAATGTGTTTAACTGTATTTTCTTAGTCAGCCGTCCCTACTTTTCGTAGTGCCATGGTTCGGTCGACTTGTGTAGCTTGAGATTCTGACGGTTTACTTCTCGCCGTGGTCGGTTTTTCAACCCGTTGCATGCTTTATACTGGGTCATTGCCCTTAGTGATAATGTGTTTGGTGGATTTAAAGGTTGGAGTTTTACATTAGTCTGTTGGATCTTTACATTTAACTGTCCCTGTTTTGGTCCTAGCGTAGATGTAAGTTTTAAGGTCGTTCAACGGTATTGCAAGTTTAGAATCAGTTTGGTTGATATTGTAAGTTTAATATGAGTTTGATCTGTACTGTCATGTCAGTGTTGATGTTATTTTAGCATATTTGCTAGTTCCCATTCATCTATATAAGAATTGACTTTTGTTGCTATTGGGGAGCTTTTCAGTCATATGCATTTGAAATGGGATACTCTATTTCCATGTAGTGAAATCTGGCCCTTCTATTTCAGTATACGAGTAATTTATATCAGTACTTTCAATTTTCTATGTAGTCATTGACCACAATTTTATAAAATATGGGTTTGTGGTTTCTTTCTTGCAGCAAGAGAGGCAATGCTTATTGTGGATATGGATAGATAGTGAACACAAATCGAGGGCGGATATTCATCTTTCTCTCATGCCATTAATTAAAATATGGTTTTCCCTTTCCGATGTTTCTCTATTTCATATGTGACACATGATGACACGAGTGTCCCAGGAAACACAACTTTTTTTAGTGCGTATACAAGTTTAACTGAGACACGATCTGGAACCGCACCCTGTTCTCAGAATGTTCCAGATACGATTCCGGTGTATCCAACCACTCTTAGGGCTTTCAAACTTGCTGAGCTAAATTTAGCTACTAATAATTTTGACCAGTCTAGAAAGATCGGTGAGGGTGGATTTGGGAATGTACATAAGGGCATCATCCAAAGCTTAGAAAATCCATCTGTTGATGTTAGCGTGGCTGTGAAGCGGGGTAAAAGAGGACTGCAAGTAAGTCTTACCTTTAATATTCCTTATAAATGTGTATAGACTAAAGTTATGGTGTTCGGTGTCCCATTTGATAACTGGTACGGATTTTTCTTTGATAATTAAAATTAGCAAGGTAGTATAAATGGTATACCTCTAACTAAGCTGCTCCTTGTGCATAAAAATTGCAAAAGTTGATCCATTATTTCATTGCACGTTCAAGTTGAAGCAAATCTTGTGGACGAAGGGAGTGCTTGGGATTGCTTATATTAGTGCTTATTGTATTTGTTTGAAAGAAGATAAACAATCCCAAACACTCAATTGAAAACTGTTTATCTGCTTAGAAGGAATAAGCATTATGAAAAGAGTGCTTAAGAATTTTAACAGGGGAGTTTATACCAAATCGTCCCATTTGGATAAAAATAAAAAGTGAGAATGTTGTTGTGGGATACTAATTATTCTAGTTTATCGGGGCACTTTGACACTTTAGTTCTGGAATGTTAAATTAGCTTAATTTGCAACACTAGCTTAAAGAGAAATCCAGTTATTGCCTGATAAGTAGAAGCTTACTATTGATTGGCTGACAGGAACGCAGGCAGTGGGAGACAGAAGTGAAAATTCTTGGGGAGGTTAGGCATCCAAACCTTGTTAAACTAGTTGGTTACTGTAATGAAGACAGTATAGATGAAAGCAACTGGCTTTTGGTATATGAATATATGCCTAACGGAAGCTTAGATGATCATTTATCGGGTAAGTCAAACATCCATCTCTCGTGGAGTATGAGACTAAAGATAGCCAAAGATGCTGCTACTGGTTTGACATACCTACACGAAGGAATGGGAGTCGATCGTCAGGTGATATCACGTGTTATTTAATTTTTTCTTACCTGTGTGATTGCATATTGATAATGTTCTCTAAATCAGTGTTGCATATGTTGCAGCTCATCTTTAGAGATTTCAAACCTTCCAATATTCTTCTAGACCGCCAAATGAATGCTAAGCTTTCAGACTTTGGATTCGCTAGGCAAGGTCCTCAAGATGGACGGACTCATGTCTCAACAGCAACGGTATGTTCATTTCAAGAAATCTTTTTCCTTATTTGTCCATTTCTAAGGCAATTGTACTAAAGTTACATGTGTAAAATTGAATCTAGGTGGTAGGAACAAAGGGATATGCAGCTCCTGAATATGTCCAAACGGGGCGTCTAACTGCCAAGATAGATGTATGGAGCTACGGCATCTTTCTTAAGGAGCTGATCACAGGTCGACACCCACTTGCCCAAAAAACCCTGGGAACAAACCTGCAGGCATGAGGTGGGTATGCTGCTGTGCAGGTGTGGGGAAGTCAAAGCCAGTAGTTGACCCAAGGCTTGAAGGCAGGTATTCTGAGAGATCAGTGCAAAAGGTATCTTCTATAGCAGACAATTGTTTGAACAAGGACCCAAAGTTGAGGCCAACGATGAGTGAGGTACTGAATATGGTGAACGAGGCTATAGTATTGGATAATCAACAACTTCCGAATGGTGGCTAGACTTAAGAACTCGGGTATCCTGAAGATCTGCTATTAATATGTAATTTACATATTCATTTCAAAGATTTTGTTTTTTCCATTGGACTCTCGATACTTTCCACTGCATCATTATGCTAAGGTTGTGTCGACTATTTTTTGACTTGTCGAAACTGCTCTGTGTAAATCATATGAGAGATATTCAGGCTAAATGCTGGTAGCAAACCAGGACATGTGACATGTGTGTATAGAGATTCAATGTTTATAAAGACATGTTTTTACCAATTTTGGGAAAAGATTAAATCCATAAATAGTTGTGTTGTTCTGACATTTGATGCATATTTCGAGTAGGTTATGTTTTGATGAGAATGGTTGACGATTCAATGCAACCAAAAAAATTTGTAACCTAACGATATGCTAAGTCGTGTAAGATTACTCCCCAACTAAATGATCATGGGTTCAAGTAATGATGTTTGTTTGACTTTAAAAAAAATAAAAAATATAATCAAACAAAATAGTGTTTACTACTAAAATATGTTTTTTTTTATTCGTTGAATTGTCAACCATTTTAATTTCCTCACACTAAACTTTTAAAAACACAAGAAATTCCTCCTAATAATTATTTTGTTTTCAAACCAATAAGATATATAAATTCGTGGTCTTTCAGATTTCTGTTTACTTTCTTTCTTTGAAGATGATGGTTTTTCTGTGTTGGAAGGTGCATTTTCTTCATCTTTTGAACTTCCAAGCATATAATCATTGGAAACTAAATATGTGTTTTTGTGGGATTTTTAAATTATTGTGTAAATTCATTTTACTTTGTGCTATAGTTAATATGTTACAGTATGTTTCATACATGATGAGTATGATTGTTTAAGGTTATTGATTGATCTAGGCAAACAGGTTTAGTGTTTAGTTGACTTGTTTGTTATTTTTAGCATCACTTAGCTAAATAATCTGTTTGACTAATTAAGTATGTCAGAACTCAGAAGCAACTCTTATTGGTATTGATAAGATCTTTTAACTGTAAACACTTGGTATACGTACGTATTTTGATGATACTTGAACCCGGAAGTTCTAAATCGTGTGGTGACTAGGCACTTTTGGCACCAACGGACCAAAATCCGTAGATGGATTTTCAGTTTTATCTTATGGCAAATTTATTTTGGGTCATATGTGTTTACTTCATTTGATTTGGCTTTCGCTGCTTTTTGGGAGCTTTTCAATCATGTGCATTTGAGATATGATACTTTGTTTCCAATTCGAAATATGTTCATTTAGATCACTATACTTTATATTTCAGAACTTCCAAATTTGATATGTTTTGTAATTAATAAGTTTCTAGTTTGTTTCTTACAGTGAAATCTGTAACGTCTATTGTAGATATGGATAGATAGCCTATAAGAGTCGAGGGAGGGAATTCATCTTTCTCTCATGCTAAATAAGGGTTAAAAAATGGTTTTCCACTTCCGGTGTTTCTCAATTGGATATGTGACACATGATGACACAAATGGACGATCAGTAGATAACTTTTATACTGCACCTTCACAATTAGAACTTAGACCAGATGGATCCACGCCCATTCCTCAGAAAGAGTACGTCTCGAGTCTAGATGTAAGATCAAGCAATCTTAGGGTTTTCACACCTGATGAGCTTAAGAAAGCCACTAAAAAGTATGACCAGTCTACTTTTCTCGGGGAGGGTGGATTTGGAAGTGTGCATAAGGGCGTCATCAAGAGGTTAGAACATCCATTTGATAGTATCCATGTGGCTGTGAAGCGGTGTAAAAGAGGCCGAAAGGCAAGTCTTTCTTTCTTGAACTTCTATTAACATAAAAATAGTTTATTTATTAATAATTACTATGTTGTTATATGTAATTATGTTTATTAAGTCCATACTGCAAACACACTTACTGCTAACCGAAGCTTCAGTAAGGGTTTATACATATGTAGGTAGTAACTTAATTAGCTAAGACAGATTTCTGTTTTAGGTAACCATGTATAATTTCACTCGCAATAATCCTTTAAGTACAAAAGATTTCGATTTGAGGTAATCCATACAGCCGTACAGGTTACCTCACCAAAATGATGAGATGACAGACGACGTGTCTGTAAGTTGCTAATTTATTTTTTCATGTTACGCTGAAAAAACCTGTAACCTGCTGTCAAGGTTGAAAATTACCTTTATTAGGAAATTTTTAGAATTTATAGTTTTTTATGGGTGAAAACAGAATAATTGCCGTAGTTAGGAACCTGACGAAACTATCTTACCATATGATATGAGAAGCTTAATGCTTTAATGTTTCGGGTGACAGGGACTTAGGGAGTGGGAGACGGAAGTGAACTTTCTTGGGAAGATTAAGCATCCAAACCTTGTGAAGCTAATCGGCTACTGCAATGAAGATAATGGAAACGAAAGCAATTGGCTTTTGGTGTATGAATATATGCCTAATGGAAGCTTAGATGCGCATTTATCGGCTAATTCAAAGGCACCGCTCTCGTGGGGTATGAGACTAAAGATAGCCAAAGATGCTGCCACTGGTTTGACATACCTACACGAGGGAGCAGGAGTTGACCGTCAGGTACTATTATCAAGTATTTTCTTGTTTAGTACGCGTAATGATATACTAAATGAAGCTATCAATTAAAAGTTGCATACATTGCAGACCATCTTTAGAGATTTCAAGCCCTCCAATATTCTTCTTGATAGCCAAATGAATGCTAAGCTATCTGACTTTGGATTTGTTAGGGAAGGTCCTCGAGATGGACGGACACATATCTCAACAGCGGTAAGTTCAATTCAAGAAAGTTTTTCTTCTTCTTCTTGCTGTTATTGTGCTGATGCATCTGTGTTATAATCATACATATGAGAAAAAATTTATTGCCACCAAAATTACTACTGTGTTATTTACTTAAAAGTGAAAACATGTTTTGAGAAAATAAGAAGTTTATAATATGTCTGAATGACTCGAATCTTACAAGAAACATGAATTTGCCCAAGTGCTGGAACTTGAATAATTGTTCGTTCATTTTTTAACTGATATCATGATCATATATTTAGGTAGTAGGAACAAAGGGATATGCAGCTCCAGAATATGTCCAAACGGGGCATCTAACTGCCAAGGTAGATGTATGGAGTTATGGAATCTTTCTTGATGAGATAATCACAGGTCGACGCCCATTTGCCCAAAATAACTCTCAGAAAACTCCTAATAGCATGAGTTGGATATGCTGCTGTTCGGGCTCGGAAAAGTTAAACCTTGTAGCTGACCCGAGGCTTAAAGGCAAGTATTCTGAGAAATCAAAGCAAAAGCTATCTTCTATAGCCGACAAGTGTTTGGTCAAGGACCCAAAATTGAGGCCCACGATGAGGCAGGTACTTGAAATGGTGAATAAGGCTATAGAATTGGAAAATCAACAACTTGTGAACGGTAGCCAGACTTGAGGACTTGATAGATTTATGTTTTATATTTTCTACATTGGAGTCTCGATACTTTGCCTCTGCATAATTCTGCTAAGGCTGTGTCGATTATTTTTTGAATCGTTGAAATGAGTCTGTATAAATCAGATGAGAGATTTTGGGCCGAATGCTCGAAAGTTAAGCTAGTTGGACAGTTGGACTTGTTCTCATGTTGTGTTGTATACCTGTATAGCTATATAATTGGGACGGAGGGAGTAGAAATTTTAGTGTCTATAGATACGTGCTCTTGCCAATTTCGGATTTGATGCATATTACACGCAACCAGGTCACACATGATCAAAAACCGTATCAGATATATGGTTTCGTAATGCCAAAAACTCGACCCTATGTTAAATCATCTTTAACCCTATGGAAATGACTTTAAAATGGATATGGGTTCATACCAAATATTCGCAACTTCCAGAAAAAGACTTTGCATTCTAAATTCCTAATAAACAAATTATAAATCCAAGATTGGATGATATTTTAGTTTCATTAGACAAAATGGTTACATTAAACTAATTACTACTGTATTATTTAATCACCAATAGCTGCTAAAAGATTCTATATATCCATTATTGAGTTGCATGTTAGATCATCACGTACATAAAGTTAGGTGAACATTATTTAATAATTTCTAGAATACGCGTTTTAAATATATAAAATGAAATAAGTCCTTCTCAAGTTATTCGTCCTCATACGTTAGAGTTACAAAATATTATTTATCTCTCACCCATTATATTGTATTTGTGAAAAAAAAGAAAACCTTCTTTGAGTTACTTTGTTTACAAGAAATGAACATTTAAATCCATTTGTTTTTTATTAGTGATATAAGTAAATACAAAAACTAAAAAATGAAGTTGAGTAGTTTCTTAGAAACCACCAAGTAGGAGATGAGAAATGAAACCAGTAAGAATGCCCCATATGTTCATGCCAACAACCCGTGTAGTAGTAGCCTATTGGGTCAAGAAAATTCACCAAGCAGTCAATTCTAGATATTTTCAATTTATACTAAGAGTTCAGTCAAATTATCTTAGAAGCTTGATTAATTTGAGTATCAAAGATAAACTTGGTTACTGCAAAATTAATTGGGTTTCATGTAATAACAGCAGGCATTAAAATCGTGTTTTTTGGGCAAAAGAAATTTTGATTGGTTTTTCGGTCTTTTAATTAGCCGGTTTTGTTAGTCCGTTGCAAGTTGGTGCAAATAAATTTGAATTTATCACTCTCAAGTGAAGTTTGAGAACGTGTTACGATAGTTTTAAACTCAATTGATTAATGAGTCAAAAAGTCAAAAATTACTGAGTATGTTTATCTCTACTATATATAAAGAAACAATAGTTTTGCTTAAAACTTAAAAATAAGGAATGTTTAATCTAAAAAAACATCTTTTTAATACAAGGTATAAATATGTTGTACATCTTTTTAATGCAAAAAGAGTGTTACGTAATATTTTGGGCAACCACCCATGGTTTCACTTTCATTGACTCGACCCTACCCCCCATTTCGTCTCTCTTTCTATTATTGATTTCGTCTTTTTTAAAACATTTTCAGGCATGTGATAGGAAAATTCCATTTATAATTCCAAATAATAACATTTTTTAAAATATCTAAGATAGCTATATTTTTGGTTGGATGTTGCAAGTGGAATTTCCATATCATACAAGATAAACGTAGTGTCTCCTTATTTTTGCATGAGCAGCCAGATTACCTAACTGAAAAAAGGTTGCAACTTTTCAATTAAATAAAGAAAGTTTTTTTAAATGAATTTTCAAAGAGGGAAAACATAAGGTTTGGCTTAGTAGACCAATAATATCATAGTAACGAAAAAACATAAGGTTAGTTGAGATTTTTGTTAGGTTTCGTCGTTGTTATAAGGTCATGATCATCTCTATCCGTTTCCAGACTTTGTAGTGGCCGATTGCTCTTGAGTAGCTACAAATTTTGGTAGGTTTAGATGATGGGGTTCTATCTTGGATCATCTGACACGGGTGTATTTTGAGGGTCGATTTAGTTTTAGGGTCGTGTTAATTTTAAAACCGTCTTGATGATGAAATATTTAACATCTCGCTAGTTTTCATTTCGCATGAAATGTATAATTGCCTTTAAAAAATTTAAGATTAGTTATTGCACTTGACCTAGTAGCCCAACAATATAATAATACTCCCTCCGTCTCAAAATAAGTGTCAAGTTTGACTTTTCAGAGTCAAAATGGTTTAACTTTGACCTTAAATATTTTGTTTGTGTTATATAATATTTGATGAAAAATTATACTATCGAAAAATACTCTTAAAACCTAATCCATTCATATATATTGCATCAAATATTATGTAACACGCACAAAAATAGTTAAAGTCAAAGTTGAACCAGTTTGATTAAGAAAAGTCAAACTTGACACTTATTTTGAGACGGAGATAATAATATTTATCTTTTTTTTTTTTTCTTTTTTTCTTTTGAAGTTATCACTGGATCAATATAATATCACTCGCAAGTAAAGTTATGATTGGTCCAGCCTTCATAATGTCAGCTATGATGTAATACTATGAAAATTAGTAATCTTTAAGGCCTACCCAACTTTTTTCGTTAGATTTCTTAGGTGGATTAATTAAATCATTACATAATATTTATAGTTTCTTTAAGACAATGTGTACTGTATGACTTTTCAAATTTTCCACATTAGTTTATTATAGCAAGTAGCTGCCCTTTGTGTACTCCATTTCTTCCTTTCCACACACACACAAAAACACAACATGTTCTCAAGTTTTTTTGGTCCATTTTGAGGTTTCTTGGAAACATATCAAACTTTAAGCTCATTCAGGTGTGTGTTTTTATTCTATTTACTAGTTTGATCACATAACTTATGTTTTTTTTATAAAAATATTGGTTCTTCACTTTGTGTCTTGTGTTGATATGTTACATGTTTATTTATTGATTATGTGATCTCAGTTTGTGTGTTGTGATAATATGCTCATTTTTTTTGTCACAATAGAACAAGCTTTTGGAGGCACTTCAGGGGAGATCATCTTTCACTATAAGATAAAAGGTGCGCTATTTTGTTAAAGCTTTACTATTATGTGTGCCACAATTTTTATTAATTATTGGTTACTGAATTTTTTTTTTATGGAATTTGAGTTCATGTGAAGATAGTTGTGTTGAATTCTTGATCATATGTTGTTGTGCATAGACTACCTTTAGATTGCAAGGAATTCAATATTGTTCTAATTGATAAAAATGGACAATAAGTATATCTAGTTTTTTTCCTAGAACAAAATTAACAACCTTCACATTGATGATAGAAGGCAGTAGAGCGAGGCTTGGATCAAGTGGTTAACACCCTTGCCTCTGGAGACAGAGGTCAAGGGTTCGATCCTCACCCCTTGCAAGGCCGGAGGTCCTTTTCTACCTTTGGTAGAACCGGAAGCAGCCTCTCTACCATAGGTAGGGGTAAGGCTGTCTACGTCTCAACCTCCCCCATACACCATTGAAGATGGTATTGGGACCCATAACCCGTGGAAGACGGTATTGGGAGTTACTTTACTTTACTTTTACTTTACATTGATGATAGAAGGCAAACAAATCATTGAGTAAATCTCGAAATTCTGTATATGTAGCATGTAAAAAGTTACGAATTTTGGTCTCGCTTTTGAGTTTTGGTTAAGCATTTGGTTATTGGAATGGATGCCATTAGTCTGGAATCGTTAAATTCCATAAAGTGCTTCATAATTTAACTATGAATAAGTATGGAGCAAGTGAGCGACATCCATGTCGGGACCAAATTCCCTAACCGAAAAGCTTAAAAGTAGGGATTGACACTTGACAGCACAACTAATGAGGTTAATGATCAAATCCATAACTTTTAACATAACACATGGACGGAAATCGTCAATCACTCTGAAGTCATTTGAACTCGAAAAAAAATCCAAAAATTGAAACTTTTTCTAAGAAAGATTCAATTCATAATGAAGAAATGTGACCCATTTTCACCCCTTTCGGAATGTTTCTTTATTTTTTCATGCTATACGTCTATCAATATATGTGTATGTGTATGTTTTGTGCACATAACTCTAAACTTGATCATGCTGACCACAATCCAACTATTTACAGTTGATACAAGAAATATTTGGAGGCTATGAAGTGTTTTATTTTCTCTAACCGCGAAGAAAGGGAAGAAGGGTCAAAAACACCAACAAAATCGTTATCAGTTCTGTCGTTTACTTCTTTATTTACCGGACGATCATGGACAAATTCTCAAGCTGTGTCTGATGCTAGCGAGTCAATGGAAAGGTCTAATATGCCTAGTTTTTCACAGAGGCCAAATAACCTTAAAGTGTTCACTTTTTCTGAACTCAAGTCGGCTACCAATGGCTTTAGCCGGTCTGCAAAGATTGGAGAAGGAGGGTTTGGGTGTGTCTATATGGGCTCGATCAAGTCCCCTCAAGACCCGACTAAAAAGATTCAAGTTGCTGTCAAGCAGCTTGGCAGACGGGGTTTACAGGTAAGCTTTTTACATTACATTTAGTAACACATAAAAGAGGGTGTTTGGGATTGTTTATTGCAAAATGCGTATCTGCTTGAAAATAAGCAGGTATTAACCTGCTTATTTTAAAGTGCATAGTTTATAGTACAATAAGCAAATAAGCAATTTTGTCCAAACGCTTTAAAGTTTAAACTGTAGTTATCTGCTTGAAAATCAGCGAATAAGCGCCTAAATAAGCAATCCTAAACACCTTCTAATATATGTCATACTAGCACTTTGCAACAATATGTCCTGTTGTGTGATGAATAACGTATACATAATTAAATGATCATTGTTTAACTTTTGAACTTTTGGTCCAATAGGGGCATAAGGAGTGGGTGACGGAGGTGAATGTTCTTGGGATTGTTGAGCACCCAAATCTTGTGAAGCTAGTCGGTTATTGTGCAGAAGATGATGAAAGAGGTATCCAACGGCTTCTAGTATATGAGTATATGCCTAATGGAAGTGTTGAAGATCATTTATCATCTAGGACCGAGAAACCTCTTTCATGGGCGATGAGACTTAAAATAGCTCAAGATGCTGCTCGTGGCTTGACATATCTACATGAGGAAATGGGCTTTCAGGTATTTAACCATTTCTGTTTCGTTAAAAATGTTTTCCTAAGCATTTGTGTGTAGAAACTCAATTTTTAATGTTTGGAAAGACATATTCTGCTTCTAGTTATTTTTTTTACAACTTATGTTACAGATAATTATCTATCTGATCCTCATTATTCAGTGCTAGATAGTAATAGTTTTTTATGTTTGATGTTTTTGTAGATTATCTTTAGAGACTTCAAATCTTCCAACATTCTTCTCGATGATCAGTGGAACGGCAAGCTTTCCGATTTTGGATTGGCTCGCTTAGGTCCCCAAGAAGGACTAACACATGTCTCCACAGCGGTACGTTTATTCAAACTTATATTCTAGAAACTTTTTATCGTCTTCATATCATACATGTTAAAATTAAACATGACATCTTATATTATTATGCGATCAGGTTGTCGGAACCATGGGATATGCGGCTCCTGAATACATCCAAACAGGACGTCTGAGATCCCAGAGTGATGTGTGGAGCTACGGGGTCTTTTTATATGAACTCATCACGGGTAGGCGTCCATTGGACAAAAACCGTCCCAAAAACGAGCAGAAGCTTCTAGAATGGGTGAAACCTTATCTGGACTCAAAAAAGTTTAGGTTAATAGTCGATACTAGGCTACAAGGTAAATACTCAATGAGAGCAGCACAAAAGTTGTCCATTATAGCTAACAAGTGCTTGGCTAAAAACCCGAAAGCAAGACCAAAGATGAGTGAAGTCTTGGAAATGGTTAACCAAATCATTGGGGCTCCATCAGAAGGAACCAGTCCTAGACCACCAACTCCCAAGAGTCCGGTCCATGTGGTTCCTTATGTCCAACCAATCGAGCCCAAGAAAGTATTTGTGGAGCCCACTGAGGAGAAAAAGACATCCGAGGACGCGCCAAGTCAAGGCAAGAGAAGGTTTTTAAATTTCAAATTCGCTCGAATTTGGCCTTCAAAACTATTGAAAACTTGATCTTATGTGATGAAATGAAGTACATATTATAGATGTTTCCACGAGAAGGGTGTTACAGGCAGGTTAGTAAATGTCGTTCTTACCCTGTTGCTGTATGTATACAAGGGTAGTCGTGTGACCGACGTGGTTAGAGGTAAAGGGTAATTTAGTAATTTCATTGATATAGAAGTGAGTGAGAATGGTAAGAATCTTTCCTATATATATGAAATGTTTTGTATTTTTTAGGCACTGCCTACATACTTTGGAGCAATTGTTAAAGGATGCATCTCTTTGTAAAATATAAGGAAATGTCAAAATGCTGCCTACAAACCAAGCTGTTTATATTTCCATGTTAGCGAGTTGAACTCACGACTATATTCATACAGAACTTGCCAGTCCTATGGTTACATTTCGAGTTGTATATCAAGTTATCAACGCTATGATGCAGTTTAGGAGCCGGTGTGCATTTTTCGGGTTCATTGGTTTGGATATAGGCTCCTACTTCGATTCAAATGCAAACTTGTAATGGGTCATATATATGGGACTTGCTAAATCATTTACTGAATTATTGTATTTTTTCTGGAACTGCGTTTCTCTTGATATCCCAAAAAAGGGGGCGGCCCAACAAACAACCCAACCATATTTGATCAAATGTTTGGCCCACTTGTATGTTAGTGGCCGTCAACTAAGAGTTTGTGCGTTAAAGTCTCGCTAAAGATACATCATACATGTGAGATAGGTAGTTTAAAGTTTGACATTAAAAAAAAAAAAAAAAAAGCCAACCATATAAAGTGTTAAATTATATATAGTGAGACTTTCTTGCGAGAACCTTCTTATCTGCGAAAACTGACAGAACCACAAAAAACATACACGCACGCCTTCAATAATTGTATTTTTGCACATATGTTCTAAAAACAACATACATGTTTTAAAAAAAAACATGGTTGTTCTAAAGAATTTGATAAGAAATAGGAAATACAAAATTTTTCTTTGAAGGTGTGCATGTATGTTCTTATAAGGCGTGCAATAACAATATTGCGGCCGTGTGTAAGGTTTTTGTGAAAAAAGAGGACGAGTTCATGATGATATTGAAGAACATAGATGGATAGTTACGATTATTGATGATTTGCATGTATTTTTATTTTATTTTAAAAGGCATGCATGTATGTTTTTGGTGGTTCTGTCAGTTCTCGCAGATAAGATGGTTCTCGTAAGAAAGTCCCCCATTTTATATATATATATATATATATATATATATATATATATATATATATATATACACTAAAAAGCGTTTAACAGTGGTGCCAAATCACTATAGCTACAGTAGTTCTGCAATTTTTATTTTAGACCCTGAGGTTATTGATCCATTGCAAAGTTAGTCATTAACGGCCATTCCTTAATAGTTGTCACTTAAATTTGCAACGGACCAATAACTTCAGGGACTGTTTCTGTGCAAATATTCAGCAGAAACAACCCCTCAGCTTACTTTGAATTTCATAGTTAGTCCTTAAGGACTAACTTTGCAATACACTGACACTTTCAGGGACTAAAATGGAAAATAACAGGACTACAGTGCAAAACAGTACATAACAGTGTTTGCTACAGTGCATAACAGTATTTACTACTCATGGGAAACTGTAGCAAAAATGACGCGAATAGTCCCTTAGGTTATCTATAAATTACAAAGTTAGTCCCTAAGGACTAACTTTGCAAAATGCCGATAACTTTAGGGACTTTTTTCGTAAAAAAATCATACTATTTTCAGAAATAATTTATTATCATAGTACTTGCGGTTATCGATCTTTTGCATATTTAGTCCTTAATAACAAAAATAATTTTTGGATAATCGTTTTATTTCGAATTTAGATTAAAAACAATATTCCCGCAGCATTGAGCGGGTACCCCACTCGTATATACTAAAACCCATAAATGAACGGGTGCCAAGAAAATTTGTTACGGGATGATTACGGTTTATTTTCCTCTCCCTATTGGTTGTTTGGAGGTAGTGGGCCAAATGCTTATCATCTATTGGCTGGTAAATTAAATCAAAGTTTGCGTGTTACTGTTTGAAGGTTTCATAAGTACTGTAGAAGGTCCGTTAACGAGGTGTTATACATTAATTACAATGATAATGAAGTATTTCTTAATTCTAAATAGGGGCAAGTTATTTGGACCCTTCCATAAGAAGGGTTTCCAATTATTGCACGCATCGTCAGTTTGTAAAGTGTGCATCGCGGGTTGTACGGTTTGACCAAACCCCTCTGATGTGACAATATAAGGAGGGTTTGTATAACACAACCCTTCTAAATATGGTATCCACTAGCTATAATACAAGTAATTCCTACCATTCTTTGGACAAAATCATGTTATTTAAACAAAATAGTCCCTAAGGTTTAACTGTCTTTGCAAACTTTGTCCTTTGAGGACTAACGATGTAACATAATTCGACTTTTAAGGACCGATACATAAGTACATATATACATTCCACTAAGCATTTAGCATGACATTCCCGTAGCAACACGCAGTCTCGCCCACTCGTTGAAACTGAAACAGTAATAATAATGCAAGAATACTCTAAACTATACGTTTGTCTCAAAGAAGGAATTGAACCATTAGCCCTCGGGAGGAATACAATGGCAAATTTATGGGTGGCAATTCAGGTCTGATTCGGTTTGACAGGTTGGCGGGTCAGAAAAATCCAACCTAACTTGATCCATTTAAATTATTGGGTCAGCTATGTCAACCTTAACTTGTTTACACATAACCCGAACCTGACCCATTTAACCCGTATATATACTTGGGTTGGCGGGTTAAACATGTTACACGGGTTGCATAGGTTAAACAGGTTTCGGGTTGACCCATTTAACCCGTTTTATATTTAAAAAAAAATAATAATAATAATAAAAAAGGCACATTACACGAGTTAAACTGGTTAAGCGGGTCGACCCGTTTAACCCATTTAACCCATATAATAAAATTTAAATAATTTTTTATTTGAGAAAAAAAAATCTTACACGAGTTAGCAGGTCGAACTGCTTAATTTATTCACAACCCGAATCTGGCCTGTTTAATAAACGGGTTAGATGGGTCGACTCAAACCCAAAATCTATTTAGACTCAACCTGAACCTGTTAATTTTCGTATCGATTTCAGGTCGGATTTCTTGTATGGTCAGAAATTGCCACCCCTAATGGCAATATATTTTTACAGTGCTCGGCCGACCGAACCGCCAAATGCCATGTTTTGGAGAATAGAACATTATTTTACCATTGCAAACTCACATGCGCTTAAACTACGCATTTGTCACAAACATAGTCACATGGAACGGAGATCGTGCCAATATGCGATCGAGGATCGGGATCGCAGTTCGCTACGTGCCTAAAATTCGATTTGATGGGGTAGGTTCATTCAGGATCACTATGATACGATGTCCCTAACAATTAATTTATTGATAAGGATTAAAAATAAAATAAAGTAAAAAAAAAACCTGTCATCCAAAATTTAATAAATACAGTAGTTTAATACTTAAGAAATTTTCATAAGTCATAACCATTAGCTAGTTACATACTAAAGTTTATATATTAAAGTTAAAAAAAATAAAGATTTCACGATTGAGAAGGTCTCAGATTCGGATCGTTAATTTTCTCATTTCTACTGAATCGTACCCAAATTGGGAACGTACAAACTGGATCGCAATTCCTGGCCTTTCTATCGATTTATGTTACTATGGTCAAACACCTAAACTATACATATATGTATCTCAAGTTAAACATGTTTGAGTTCGAATTCTAGTCGTGAATTAGACAGTGACGTAACTGGGATATATGGGTCTCGGGGAATCATTAATTTTTGTAGTGTAGTGTTAACTTTATTTTGATAAAAAAAACTTCGGTTTTTTTTAATGCACCTGTTCTTTAGAAATCGTATTTGTTGTCTTGTTTCGTTTATTTTAAAACCACACCGAATTAAACCGGTTGTTTTATCCAAAGTATAATGAGGACCAAAGTGGAAATCTGGCTGTTTTAACGGCTTTTTAACATATATCAATACCATAGACTGAAAACTGCAAACCTAAATTGATACATTTTAAAGGTGTTTAACAAACATTTATATAATCCTTTCGTCCCAAGATTATAGTACACATTTTTATTTTTAGATGTTCCAAAACAATTATTCATTTTTTATTTTAATTATTCAAAAAATAATTTAGTGGGTAGAGTTAATATTTAATTGATTGAAGTATGTAATGATCCAACTTCAATTGATTTTTTTTTTTTTTTTTTTTTTTTTTCACAGTAGTTTTGAGCAATGTTTTAAAAACCGGATTTTTCATCGAACCGGTCAGTCAGCCGGAGGCCGGTTCGACCGGTTGAACCGGACCTGTCAAACCGGACCAAAAAAATTCAAAAAAAAAAAAAAAAAAAAAAAAAAAAATCAAAACCGGTTGAACCGGAAAAACCGGAAAAACCGGCCGGTTATGAACAGTGAACGGGACTATAAAAAACCGGACACCGATCGAACCGGCCGGTCCGGTCCGATTTTTAAAACATTGGTTTTGAGACGGAGGAGTACTTGCACAGTTGCACTTGGTAGTTGCTACACGTCTCTTTTGTACACAAATATTATAAAAGAGATAATAAGAACGCAGCTTTCACGTGAATAAGACCAAACGCGTGGATTTAATTTCTGTACACGGTATGGTTTTATTTCATTTATATCGCTTAAGATAAACCACTTCGTTAAGGAAATATATGACTTAATTGTGTCACAATCCACACACTATAAATTCAAAAACCTTAGCTCAAAATACATATACCAATCTTATTCACAATATATCAAGTGATCAAAGATATAAGAAAACATAAAGAATTAAAAATGCCAGGACACCACCATCCACCACCGCATCACCACCAGCCGCCACCGCATCACCATCATCCTCCACCACCTCATCATGGTCATCACCACCACCCGCCACCACCGTTTCATCACCACCCTCCTCCACCGCCACCACACCACCGCCGCCACCACTTTTGTACCATTATGTAAATAAAAAAGCCTTTGTATTTCCTTTTTTACGTAAATTTTACATACATTTGTACGTTTTTATTTTATTTATGTCTAGTGAATATGATTGTATGTAAGATATGTAACAAATAATGATGGACGTTAAATTATTTGATGTTGTTGTGGTTATATTATATATTTATGCGCTACATTTTCTTGTTTGCTACTCTGTGAGATTGTTAAATTTTATAGACAAGTTTTTATATCGTTATGGCACGTTCACGTCGTACATATGAATATTATGAACACATGCATCGTTCAGGTTATAAATTTTATCCTTCCAAAAATGGATACGTACGTTGTTTGGTGTTTAAGGCTTTAAGCCATACCATTGTGAGAAATCCTCTTTAATATTGTTTTACAAATCTTGTAGTATGTCTTCGAAGTTAGTTACGAGTATTAATTATTTTCTGTTAAGTTTTTTATATTTGCTTCTCAGTTGGTATGTATCTTACAGTTACGTATTTTAGTAAATAACAAAGTACGTTATATGTTACGTGCGTGTTAACAATCATCGACCAGTAAGCAACAAATAAGTCTTAACACTACAACAAAAGAGAGGACGGGCGAGGAAGGTTTCGGCAGGGACGCCCCTTTCCCCGCCGAAAGTCGCTAAACGACAAAAAAAAATGCTGAGCTGGCACAAAGTCTCGCTGACCATTTAATAAATTTTCAACACACCTTTTTGGCGGGGACATGTCCCCGCCGAAAGTGTTTTCCATATTTGACTAAGTTTGACCAAACTTGGAACGCTTAATTGCTTTCGCGTTTTTTTCCCGCCCTCACTTTCGGCGGGGACGTGCACAGTGCTGGTTTATTGGTGAAGACTTGTCCCCACAGAAAGTGTTATCCATTTTCCATCCTAAAAGAGTACTTTAGCCCGCCAATATTTTCTAACTTTTGGCGGGGACATGTCCCTGCCAAAAGTGCTGTCCAAGCGTGGGACACAGATTGATATTTTGCTGGATTGGGCCAAGAGACAGCCGGGTTTTACCGAGCAGCTAGCGAGTGGCTTGCCGGAGACATCGGGATCCCAAAATGCCTCACAGGGCGAGTCTCGAGGTACGGGGGAGGGTAGTGGGGGTAGTGGGGAGACTGGGGAGTAGTGTACGGTTCTTTGGGTTATATTTGTTTTGGGGTATCGGACAAAGTTGTGTAGATTTAGATGGATTATTATGTGTTTATGTGTTAGGATTCCCGCTAAATTGTTCCTCGCGTATAGTTTTGGATCATTTTGCGGATAGCTAGCTTATGTATAGTTTTTGGACCATTTTGCGGATAGCTAGCTTATGTATAGTTTTGTAGATGATCATGTGATCACGGTTTTTGAACCGTTTTTGGCGAATTTGGATTCATATGATTATGTTTAGCGAATTTGGATACTTATTGTAAAAACAGGTACTATGTAAAAACAGGTTCTATGTTTAGCGAAGTTGGCGAATTTGGATTCATATTATTTTTAGCGAATTTGTGTTTGTTGTTGTTGTTGTATGTTTAGCGAAGTTGGCGCATAGTTAGTGTAAAAACAGGTTCTGGAAATTGGGTGCATTTGGTAGATTTTATCGGGAAAAAATCTGAAAATTACTCATTTTGCAGCAATATGCTGCAAAATGGGTCAGAGGCTTTTGGCGGGGACGTGTCCTCGCCAAAAGCATTTAATACAACAGTGGAAGCCTCTTTCGGCGGGGACATGTCCCCGCAAAAAGTCTTAATTAATTAGTATAATCGCTTAATTAAGTAACTTTCTGGTTAATTATTATAGTTTGTCCCCGCCAAAAGTGTTGCCACGCTGGACCAACTTTGACCAGCTAAAAGGCGGTGGGACCCACAAGTCCCCGCCCAAAGTTGACATCCGTCCTCGCCAAAAGTATCAGCAGCGAGCTTGCGGCAGGGACATGTCCCCGCCGAAAAGGGAAAAAAGTCCCCTTCGAAAAAGTCAAATGTTGTAGTGTAAGTTGTTTGGCACGTGAGCTACAAACAAATGAGTTATATCAGGCGTATGAGGTGCACATGCATGACAAGCTCCAACAGCCTTCAACAGACTTTAGCGTTAAAATTCCCATTTAAATACTATAGTTGTCATTGTGGAAAACTAGAATGGGGGGGTTGAATAGTTTTACCGATTAAAATTAATTCGCTTTGTTACTTTATGTTAATTCAAAGGAAACAAGCTCAAACAAGTATTCACACAATATATATGAAAAGTAAAGAGAGGAAAGATCAAACTACACAACACGGATGTTTATAGTGGTTCGGCTACAAGGACTCTCTTCCTTGCCCTACTCCACTCCTCGAGCCTCTAACTCGAGAGTTATCCTTCACTAAGAAACAAAATCTCTTCTAGGTGGAGAAAACCTTTACACGTTGCTTACTTCCTTTTCCGGTACTAAGCTAAACACCGAGTTCTACTTCAGGGCAGAACTAACCCAACGTCGCCTATACAATTACCGACACTAAGCTAGATGTCGAGTTCTTTCACAAGGGTACAACCACTCCCTACACTCTTTATGTTTTGAGGACTAAAACACTAACCACACTCACTGAGATAAATGATACAAATAATGATGTGTGAATTACACAAAGATCACACAGTAACTATACTAAAGGTTTACACATCTGTGTTGAACCTTGATGCTTAATCTTCTTTGCTACAAAAAATAGATCAAATGATATGAATGAATGAATGATGTTAGTAATATGAATGAGTATGTACTTAAGCTATATGAGTGATGAGAAGGCCAAGTGATCAGCTTGCTATTTATAGGCAAGCTGATAAACACTCGGCGGATCCGGCGGATCCCTTAAAAGGGATCCGTCCTTTATGTCGAAGGGATCCGTGTGTATGCCAGAGGTAAGACAGCTAAGAGATTTTCCAAATCTCTCCAATCTCTCCATATCTTTGTGTTGTCATATCAAGATCTTCCAATGTCAACTATCTTACTTGAAGATCTATCCAAGATATTACAAGATCTTACACAGATTACATGTATGATGCATGCCATGATGTCATTGTATCATTTTAGAAATAAAGTTTCCTTTTAAGGAAATAAACATGTATATGTATGAAATGTATTTCCAAGTAAACTTGTGAAATGTAAAATGTGTTCTAAAGAGACTTTAGCTAGTATTTATAATTTGCTTAAAGATATACTTTGTAATTGTCATTAACAAAACTAAGCAAAGATCGTAAAATATAAATAACGTTTTTAGGACGATATTTGTATTAACAATCTCCCCCTTTTTGTTGATGACAAAACATAAAGTATATTTTTGAGGAAAAGAATAAGTATAGCATGAGTTCTTTAAAATATAGATTAAGTTTGTTTTATTTGAGTTTAAAAACTATTTTTATGCAAAACGTGTATGTACTGTGATGATTCACAGTTATGCAAACTTAATCCTTTCTCCCCCTTTTTGTCGAAACAAAAAGAAGATTTGCGTAGCGGAATGCGATTTTGAGAACTTTAAGAGCTCCCCCTTGTTTGATACTCCCCCTAAATGGAGCAACAAGGTGATGATGCATGATCCTGCAAAACAAATGGTTAGAATATGATATGCTCCCCCTCGGTGTATACTCCCCATTAAGAGTCTCAACGTATACATTTGAAGAGTATGAGATGCTACAAAAAAAAAAAAATGTTAGTTGTGAGTAGCTTCAATGGAGAAGCATAATGCATATGAGATGGTCATCCAAATAGGACTTTTAATCTAGTTGACTTGAAAAAGTCAAATTGTAGTGTCTGATCAAACTTTTGTACTTAAAGTACATGATCAAACTATAATGTAGATTCCAAATAACTATAATGTTAGTCACCTAAATAATGAGAATATGCTATGTTGATCACTCATAAGCATAAAAACATCACATTCATTAATTGAAAATTATGTGACAAAAGTCACAAACATGATATGATGTTACATTACAAAATAAATCCTAAATAAAGACAACTACAACATCATCCTAGAAAGTTCCTAACAACACTTTTATTGAGGCGGATGAGAGATTGCATTGAGACGCTCGAGAACATGGTTCAAGATGAACCTCATCTCATTTTGAAGCTCATGGACCAAAATGTTGGTCCTTTGGGCCAAGTGAGATGTTCTCTCACAATGTGCGCAATCATGACTTGAAAAACCGGGAGGAAGACTAGGCTCCAAGTTTTGTGGTGGTGGTGGTGGTTGGTTGTTGTTGTTGTTGGATGGTTGTTGTTGTTGTTCATTGGTTGGTGGTGGTGTTTGGATGGAGTTCATGAGGATGTTTTGAATGTCCATGGCTTCATTTAGGCGGTGATCAACTATACCCGAGAGAGTGTAGAGACGGTTGAGCTCTTCACTAATCTCTTCTTGGGTTTGAGGCATATTCATCCACATTGCCTCGTCAATGGCAACTAGAGTGGATGTGGGTGATAGAGGTTGTGGTTGAGGTTGGGATGATGGTGCATCATGGTATAAAGGACCATGGATATCCGGGTAAACCGGGTGAAAAAGCATGGGTTGTTGACCTTCAAAGGTCATGGGTGGAAGATTGGGTAATCTTGGTGAAAGTTCTTCTAAGTCATCAAGATGTGGTGATGTAGGAGGAGTCCTAAATAATTCCAAGGGTTGGAGTTTGGGTGATTTTGGTGGTGATGGTGATCTAACAGGCTGTGATGGAGCCGGAGGTGGAGTAGTGGCTATTGGAGTAATGGTTGGTGGTGTTGTTTGTATAACAACATTTGATGGTGTTGGGGTGGAGAGTGTAAGGAAATTTTCACTAGCAATGGGTGATGATATATTGAGAGGAGAATTTTCCTCAGATGAGGAGTTTGCTAAGTTGATAAAACAACAAGGTTTAACACTAATGCGGGCTGTTCTTCTTGGAGGTCTAGATGTGGAAGAGTTGTTTGACTTAGTCATGGTGAAGTATGATAGCTAAGATGTACAGGAGAGGAAATGGTTGTTGTGTGAAGTGATGATCCTAAAGCACTAATTTATAGGCAGAAGGTATTTGAGTCTGTGTGTTTGGATTTGATGTGAATCCAATAGAGAATGTTGGTTCTAAATGATTTGGAACAAAAATTTGTGCAAATCACATCACATAAGTCAATCCATAGAACTTATGTTGAGTAAGAAGAAGAAGATATGCAGTAAATGCAAAGGGGTAGTGGAAAATCCTGTGATGTGATGTACCCACGGATTTGAAGGATCCCTAAAAAGGGTTCCTTACTTGTAACAGAAAGGTAACTTACTCCTAAGATTTGAAAATTCAAATTTTGGTGGGTGATGAAGCGAAAAGTGTACCACTTTTAAGGGGTCATTTAAGCCCTAAATCGTATTTATTTGATCAAATATTGCCCTAAATCGTTCCTTTTGTCATTTTAGGTACTTTTGAGGAGAAATCTGGAAAAGGAGGCATTTTGGACGTTTTTGGAGCATAAAAGTGAAGAAAACGACAAAGTCTCAAAAATCGGCTAAAAGTTACCTTTGACGGCGTCAGATTTTACTCTGGACGGCGTCATGGCTTGGCAAGAAAAGGTGGATGTGAAATTTACTCATGATAAGCCAGTGAAAATTGCATGTAAATTCTGACGGCGTCACGCTTTAACCTGATCAAGGGCGTCACGGCTTAATTCAAAGAGGGACGGCGTCACGTTCAAGGTCTGACGGCGTCAAGCCTTGATAAGCCAGAACGGATTTTGGAGAGCTAAAGAGGGACGGCGTCAAGAAGGTTATCCGGGAACCCTAGAAGCGGCGAGGTGACGGCGTCACACTCCATAAGGTGACGCCGTCAGATGTAAAAATCTATATATAGTTTTGCAATTCTTTGTCATAGAAGAGAGCTTAGTGTGGAATTTTTGGGAGAAAACCCTAAGACGATTTTAGCATCTTTTTCAAGGCTTTTTGCCTTGAGATCTTCCATGTTACATTGAAAGATAAGTTATCAATTAATCATTCAATATGTCTATGTGTTGTTTGATTCTATCTTGTTCTTGTCTTTTGTTTAACATGTTAGGCTAGATTTATCTTGTGTTTGCTTAGATCTATTGAAACCTAGCTATTGATTATTGGTTATTAGTGTGTTATTAGTTGTATTGGATGATTGTTTATCTATGTTAGGCTTAAGAAAACTGGCTAACTTCCTATTCGGTAACTTGCTTGAACGTCTTAAGAAACATGAACCAAATGCGTACTAAAGGTTTTTATGGTTGTATTTAATGCACAAGCGAATTCTAGTGATCCCATGTTAGGAGCTTCCTAGCCGGCTCGACATAGGAGTGAAGTAGGAGCTTGTAGAGTTGGGGAAGTACGTACGCCACCCCACGATTGGTATTAAGGAATACACCCATCATCCACGCAACTAATACACACTAATCAACCGGTAAAAGATAGTTAGGGAGTAAGGAAATCTAAGTGAACACATTTCTCTACACTTAAGTTTTCACCAACATTTTATTTTCAGTTATTTATTTTATTTGCATTTGTAGTAATTTGGGTTAGTTGACTAGCAACTAATTCCGCCCACTCTTTCAAACCCGAGATTTTACTTGCTTTTATAAAAAATATAAAAACATAAAAAAGAATCTTCCTCAACCCTTAGACCTATTAGAGTAGTCTTTCATACCTAACGAACACTATTCCCTGTGGAGAACGATCAATCCCCCGTACTTACCACTACACTATACTACATCGGTCAGGTACACTGCCTGGTGGGGTTGTAAGCCTCTTGAGATCCCTCGAGAGGTAAAACCTGTTGTAAGGTTGCAAAACCACGCAATCAAGTTTTTGGCGCCGCTGCCGGGGAATAGTTATTGTTTAGGTTGAATTTTTACTTTATAGGTCTACTCACTAGATTCCCTTCTAGTGAGATTTTTATTTTCTTTTTCTAGGTCTTCTTTAGTCTATCTATTTTCTTCGTGACTTTGTTCGTAACCATACCATCCGACATCATGGAAGATGGTAATATCCTTAATCCCAACAACCCACCACCACAACAACCACCACCTCCTAGAGCCCGTACCTTAGGAGAGTATTCCCGTCCTAGCCACCATGGCTATCGAAACACCATTGAGCTCACTCAAGGAGCCAATATCACACCCTTGCGATCCGACACCATCCGGTTGGTGCAAAGCGGATGCGCATTCCATGGACTTCGTTCCGAAGATCCTAATCAACATCTCAAGGACTTTCTCAAAATCGTTGATTCTATAGACCTTGATGTTGCCACTCGAGAGACGACCCGATTGCGTCTCTTTCAATTCTCTCTGCGGGATCAAGCTAGTCAGTGGCTAGAACGTCAACCCGCAGGATCCATCACCTCTTGGGATGATCTCACCACTCGTTTCCTTGCTCAGTTTTTCCCATCGGGAAGAACTACCAAGCTAAGGAAGGATATCTTGACATTTGAACAACGTCGAGGCGAAACCCTCTATGGAGCATGGATTCGATTCAAGGACTTACTCCAAAAAGTCCCTCATCATGGCATAAATCTCTGGCTTCAAATCCAAATCTTCTATGACCATGTTGATTACCACACCAAGCATGCCATCGATCGAGCCGCCGGGGGCAGATTGCGCGACAAAAGCGCCGAGGAATCATGGGAGATCATTGATGAGCTTGCATCCGACGATGATGAATTGTGGCAAGTCTCCCACGACGTGCGCTCGGCAGTCAAGACATATTCATCGCCCGGTACGGCTAATCAAATCACTGAGGAAAGCGTTAGTGAACTTGAGAAAAGGGTTGCATATCTTATGGAAAAGCAAAAGAGACCCTTAAGTCCACAAAAAGCAACAATTAACTCAGTCTCAAGCGTTAAGCAAACACCATTGTCCGAATCACCCCTTAGGGAAAATGATAAACCCTTCCATAAGCACGCTCAACCCAACTCACCACCTCAGGAACTTAGTCCAACATTCGAAGCTCGAATGAGAGAGTACATGTCAAAACACTCCGAACGGTTGGCAAAATTTGAGGAAGCCGTCTACAAACAGAAGGAGGAAATGGAAGAGAAGATGGCGGAGATGATGAATCTTTTGAAAGAATACACAAATACAAAAGCCCCTGAAAAAGTGTTGGTGAGGAATGACGCTGAAGTTCCTAACACTAAATTTGTCAAGGCCACCTCCGTCGTCCAAGAGGGCGGAAATGATGGAAGAGGGAAATCCATAATTATGGAAGTTAACAAAGTTGACCTCATCCCACTTAATAATGGAAACACCAATAAATGCGATTCCGACAAGGGAGAGGAGGCGCCCTCTGAGGAGCGCCAATTGGTTGAACCGCCAGTGTCACAACAAGTGAGGCATTACTTGAAGCACGAAATAAACAAGGAAACCATAAACGATTGGGTAGGAAACTATCGACGTACTCATCTACCCAACAAGGAGTCAAAGAAGATGGAACCGGATGATGAATCCGACACATTACCCGGGGGGCAATTGTATGAGTGCCTCGTAAGACAAAAGTTAGTGGAAAAGCAGGAATTCTACGGGGTCTTCGAAATACCATGCAGCATTGGAAAACTCAAGTATCTGGATGCGGTAGCTGACCAAGGTTCCGACGTAAATTTGATGCCTTTATCCGTTTATGTCCAGTTAACCGACGAACTGCCATCCATCACCCGTACTAAACTCTCCTTTGCAAAACATTCTTACGAGTACCCGTTAGGAATTGCGGAAGATGTTTTGGTCAACGTTGCCGGATTCCTATATCCGGTCGACTTCATGATTATTGAAAGAAATGACATGAATATGCCAATAATCCTTGGGGCACCCTTTCTCGCGACCACTAGGGCACAAATCAATTACGAAAAAAGTACCATCCAAATGAAGAAGGGGAAGAAGACGATAAACTTCCCAACGATTCCACGTCATATACGAGATGTTGCCCTACAAAAAAAGATGGAGGCTAACCCCAGTGTAATCCGTGGTAATGTTCGAGAGAAAATCCTTGCATGGGAGGCAAGGATTAAGAATTACAATGAAAATGAGATTAGAGAATGTAAGGGTGGAATTAACGATTATATTGAGGCTGGTGAGCAGCCTAATAACCCCGCTGAATTTACAAAAGGAGACTCAGTGCTTCTAAGGCATTCAGAAACAAAAGCACCTACCGATGAACCAAGTCCCTGGTGGTACGGACCATTCACAATTAAAAGTCTACACCAAGATGGGGTAGTAAGCTTGACCAGCAAGGGAGGAGGTGATGTGACTGTGAATGTCGAGCGATTGAGACACCACCACCCTGATAACAAGGATTATATCTATCAGGGGTACGTCATTATGAATGATGGAGTCACGTAATGTACGTGACTTTGAGTCTAGCTACAAGACTCGTTAATAAAGAAAAGCGCTTCTTGGGAGGCAACCCAAGCTTTATTTGCTTTGTGTGTTTATTTGTTTGTTTGTTTGTTTTTATTTGTTTCCGTATGTGTGTTTAATTTTATTATTATTGATTCATGTTAAAAACTAATTTGTGAAAATGCTTTATTTTGTTTTTAACTTCGTCTTAACTACATATAAAGGTATTTTGCAAAAAAATAAGTGTAAGGGAAATCTGAATCGGTTTATTAGAACACAAATTAACATGAATCGTAATAATATTAAATTAACATACATATTCGTATTTGTTTGAGTCAAATGCTTGTATCGAGTCATAATGATGTTTTGCAGGATTTCCAGGAAGTAAGGTAAAGGTTTTTCCAGAAATTTTCCGGAAACTTAAAATGAAAATTTTTGTCAGGTCATTTCTGACGGCGTCAGGGTTTATAACCTGACGGCGTCAGATTTAATTTTCAGAAATTTTTGAAAGTTTTGTTTTTTTTTTAAAAGTTTTTATTAAATCTCCAACTTATAATCTCCAGGAATCTGCAAAATTATCATTCCACAAGCATTATATCCTTATATATAGATTTTATCCCGCCGATGTTATGCAGGTTTTCGTGTTTGTTTTCTCAGGTTTAACAGGTTATTTTGGACAAGGAAATGTTTTGAATCAAGCTTATGGCGATGCATTAGTCATGGAGCTTCAACATTACTTTGGAAGAAGATCTAACCGTGTTACTTCATTATCCACCGAGCGAATCAGGGGAGTATTTGATTTCATTCTTTTACTTTTTTCTTTTACATCTTGTTATTTGAACATTGGGGACAATGTTCATCTTAAGTGTAAGGGGAGGGTAAAAGTACGATTTTAGAGAATACAATTGCGCTTGATTTTTGTTTGTTTAATAGTAGATGTGTAATAAAACTGAGAGAAATACTTGTTAAGGTAATTTTAGTGCCAAATTTAAAATTTTTTACAACACATAGGAGTGAAACTTTGATCTTAATGAGCGTCTCACGGATAAGAGTTATATGACTAGCACAAAAACCGTACCACTAAAAAAATTTTCCACCCCCAAATATGTGAGGTTCGCCCCTAGAATTGGTAGGAAAAGCATTTATGCTATGATGTGTGTACCGGTAGCACTTAGATTCTAGAACTTGCGTTAGGACCATTCCGAGGCCACAAGTGAGACTACATTCGTGTAGTTAGATTTACTACATGATAAGAGGCATTAGGATTAACCCATTGTTTCACACCTGTGTTTTTGTTATAATTACGTTGGCTACATTGGTCAAGTAATTCTCCCACACCCTTTGTGTTGTACTCATTTTTAGTACACGATACCCCTAGTACACCCCTCAGAGCCTATCTTTTCGTTTCGACCTTTAAGCATTTTACTTAAAGGAAGAATTTGTTACACCCCACTAAAATGTACACCCAAATCGCCTTAGCCTACCTTGTATGCACTCATTTTTAGTGCATTATTGTTACAACATTTGTTTAAACCCAAGTTAATTATCTAGTTGATTACATGGTTGCTAAGTCGAGTCATATCCTTGTACATATTGTTTTGGGACGATTGGGACTCATGGGTAAAGTACTAGTGTAATGGAGTAATGGGGAAGAACATCATTCATTACCCCCATATGTGCTAAATATTTTAAAAGTACTCCAAGTTTTTCAATTATCTTAATTCGAGTCATTAGAATAGTTAATTGTAAAGTTATGTAAAAGTTAAAGTGTAAGGGGAATGCAATGCCCCTATGATGTATTATTTTGGATGGTAGGGCAAGAGTGTATGAAAAAAAAAAAAAAAAAAAAAAAATTGAAAAAATCAAGAAAAATACAAAAAAATGAGAAAAAGAAAAGTAGAAAAAACATACGGACTACCATCCCGTTTCATTTTATGTTTATTTTTATGTTTTTGTTATTTTGTTTCTAGCTTAAGATTGAGTCGAGTCTTGGCTTAGCAACATTGTATAGTACATGTAATTGATCAAGATCTTTAACTCGCCACCAGTAAAATATCCTTTATCCAACAAAACCGTGTTTTCCTTTTCCCTACACCTAACGTTATAACCCATTTAAAAGCCCTCTTTGATAGTTTATCTTAGGTGCTTACGCCTAGTGGAGGAGGGTTTCGATCCTTTCCCAAGCCTATGGTAATCTATTTGCTATGACAGGTAGTGAAAGATATTATCCGTTTTCATTTATGAGATTTATTTTGATGACACTTGAGAGATGTGAGTATCTAAACACTACTTGTGAGGTGCTAGTTTATAATCTCCGTGCTTATTATGATTGAAGTGGAACGATTATTTGTTGTAATTACTTTTATGTTTGCATTAAATGACCCCTAACCTGTATTTTGATTAGAATAAAAGCGCATTTGCTTGAGGACAAGCAAATCTCAAGTGTAAGGGTATTTGATGAAGAGAAAAGTGTACCGCTTTTAAGGGGTCATTTAAGCCCTAAATCGTATTTATTTGATCAAATATTGCCCTAAATCGTTCCTTTTGTCATTTTAGGTACTTTTGAGGAGAAATCTGGAAAAGGAGGCATTTTGGACGTTTTTGGAGCATAAAAGTGAAGAAAACGACAAAGTCTCAAAAATCGGCTAAAAGTTACCTTTGATGGCGTCAGATTTTACTCTGGACGGCGTCATGGCTTGGCAAGAAAAGGTGGATGTGAAATTTACTCATGATAAGCCAGTGAAAATTGCATGTAAATTCTGACGGCGTCACGCTTTAACCTGATCAAGGGCGTCACGGCTTAATTCAAAGAGGGACGGCGTCACGTTCAAGGTCTGACGGCGTCAAGCCTTGATAAGCCAGAACGGATTTTGGAGAGCTAAAGAGGGACGGCGTCAAGAAGGTCATCCGGGAACCCTAGAAGCGGCGAGGTGACGGTGTCACACTCCATAAGGTGACGCCGTCAGATGTAAAAATCTATATATAGTTTTGCAATTCTTTGTCATAGAAGAGAGCTTAGTGTGGAATTTTTGGGAGAAAACCCTAAGACGATTTTAGCATCTTTTTCAAGGCTTTTTGCCTTGAGATCTTCCATGTTACATTGAAAGATAAGTTATCAATTAATCATTCAATATGTCTATGTGTTGTTTGATTCTATCTTGTTCTTGTCTTTTGTTTAACATGTTAGGCTAGATTTATCTTGTGTTTGCTTAGATCTAATGAAACCTAGCTATTGATTATTGGTTATTAGTGTGTTATTAGTTGTATTGGATGATTTTTTATCTATGTTAGGCTTAAGAAAACTGGCTAACTTCCTATTCGGTAACTTGCTTGAACGTCTTAAGAAACATGAACCAAATGCGTACTAAAGGTTTTTATGGTTGTATTTAATGCACAAGTGAATTCTAGTGATCCCATGTTAGGAGCTTCCTAGCCGGCTCGACATAGGAGTGAAGTAGGAGCTTGTAGAGTTGGGGAAGTACGTACGCCACCCCACGATTGGTATTAAGGAATACACCCGTCATCCACGCAACTAATACACACTAATCAACCGGTAAAAGATAGTTAGGGAGTAAGGAAATCTAAGTGAACACATTTCTCTACACTTAAGTTTTCACCAACATTTTATTTTCAGTTATTTATTTTATTTGCATTTGTAGTAATTTGGGTTAGTTGACTAGCAACTAATTCCGCCCACTCTTTCAAACCCGAGATTTTACTTGCTTTCATAAAAAATATAAAAACATAAAAAAGAATCTTCCTCAACCCTTAGACCTATTAGAGTAGTCTTTCATACCTAACGAACACTATTCCCTGTGGAGAACGATCAATCCCCCGTACTTACCACTACACTATACTACATCGGTCAGGTACACTGCCTGGTGGGGTTGTAAGCCTCTTGAGATCCCTCGAGAGGTAAAACCTGTTGTAAGGTTGCAAAACCACGCAATCAGTGGGAAATTTTGTTCTTAAGTTTCTAAGAATTTCTTAATCATTCTAAGAGTTATTAGTGATCAGTGAACCTATTCTAGAGAACACTAGAGACTAAAATCAAAGAATCGGGATGAGTCGAAAAGTTTTAAGAATTTGACTGTTATACCTCTGGATGTAACACCCGTATCCCAGGTGTTGGGACCCCACCCTAGATGAAAGTGGATAAAGACCTTATGTGATTGGTTGGTCAACAAAGTTACGAGGAAGTCAAACTTGATAGTCAAACTAATAGTCAAAGAATGACTAATGTAGTAATATAAATATGATGTATAACTAAAGGGACCTAAGTTGTCATGGTGGTAAATATGTTAAAGGTATCATAAGCTAGTTGTGACCAAAGTGAGAAGAAATAGACTAGAAGGACTAAATATGTCAAAAGGCCAAAGTTTCTACCTAACTAAGCTTATCTAGGAAATTCTAGACATTTCCTCTATTATTGATAAGTGAAGGCCGGATCTTTAGAGGGAAGAAAAGAGAGGGAAAAGTTGTGGTGTCTTATGAAGAAGAAGGAGATGAAGATGATCAAGTCCTAGTGCTTATGGCCACCCTTTGCTATAATCATCATTGAGTAAGTATGTATGTTCTTAATGTTATTGAAGTTATAGATTATGAGTAAAGTGGGTTTTCATCATATGATCAAGATATGATCATATGATGATATGGTTTGGAAGATGAGGGTATTTGATGGGTTTTGTTAACCCTTGTCATATTATTAATTGTTATGTTATTAGGGTTGATATGTTGTAGAAGATTGATGATGATGATGAGGATGACTAATGAGGAGGATGATGATGATGGTGATATAATGATTGTTAGCTTAGCTTGGATTCAAGGTAAGTAATTCGGTTATGATTTGATGTTATAATGATTTCTTACATTATGTGTTATATGAATGCCTTGATGAGGTTATTTGAATGTGTTTAAATTAGTGTGGGGTGAAGAAGTAGATGTAAGGCTAGTTTGGCATAACTAGCAAAAGAGAATGAGAGTTGAGTTGGATTAGTGTAAGTATGTAGGAAGGGTTGTGACGAATTGATAGGACTTGAAGTGGCTAAGGTACGAGTTATGTTTAGTGTTGTGATGAAATAGTTGGATTATGATGCTTAATGTACAAATAAGTTATGATGTTATGTTATAACCATTTTACTTACTAAGCGTAAGCTTATTCTTTTAGTTGTCAATGTTTTGTAGGTTCGTATGTTGGTACAATAGCTTGGAAGAGAGTAAGGCTTGGATTATAGCTTAAGGATTTGGAAGCGGTTGGAAGGTAGTGAACGATAGGAGCTAGGTAGAATACCGAGCTCGAGTCAAAGTTGTACCCCCGAGAGTCTCTTTTATGAGTCTTATAATGTGTGTCAAAGTCGTGTAACGGTTTGGTGGTCTAACGATGTGTCGGGTGTGTTTTATGTGTTTTTAGTAAAAGTTAAAGGGGTGTTTGGATTATATGTGAATGTACCCATTTTGGGATGTAAGCGGGTCAAGCGTCATTGGAACATGTTTGTTATGTTAGTATAATGAAGTTGGTCAAGTTTGGTGTAAAGATGAAGTGGTATAGGTGGTTTTGATGTGAAATGGGTCAAAACGGGTTATTTGCATAACCCGTCAATTTTGGAAGTACTATTCCGGGTGGTTAAACGGTAAATGTTTTTATATGAAAATGAGCCCATAGATATAGAAATGAAATCTGGAAAGTTTGGTTAGGTTTCGAGTCCGGGAGGTTGGTGTTTCGGCCGGGGATTTTGGAAATCCAAAATCTGGACAGAACCATCCATCCGATCGGATGGCTGGCGATCCGATCGGATGGAGGCCGCTGTCAGAATTTTGGTAAACTTTGAAAACTTGTATCTTTTAATCCGTAAGTCGTCACGGGTCGTGCCACCTATCGTTTTGAAGGTAATTGAGTCTAGTTTCATTTAAAAATAGTCTCAAGGTCTGAAAGTTTATATATTTTTGTCAATGGTCAAAAGAGTAACCAGATGTCCGTAAAAGTTAAGCGTTTCCGCGTAAAAAGTTTTAATTTTTGGTCTAAGCGGGTATGGGGTGTAACAACTTGGTATCAGAGCTTCGGTTTAAGTGAATTAGGTTTCCACTATAGGTTGCCTAGACTTAAACCACTCGTAGACGCGTTGAATGTAAGTTAAAGTAATGCGACTAGTAGGTGCCTTTGAAGTATGACGTAGAAATGCTTATAATAATAATGAGATTAGACTATAGCTAAGATGTGATGTGAATGTTGTGATGTGGATGTGGGGAAATATAGGAGTAACGAATTAGATGCGAATTATAGATTGCTTTAATTATGCGATGGAATGCAAGACGTAGTATATGTATTTAAGTCGACAAGTGTGGTACGTGTTTTATGGTGTCAATGTATATGTGAAGTAATTCTGAATTTGAATGTATTATGCTAAGTGTTAAGTAACCAAATGATAGTTTTTGCGTCGGAAGTCTAAAGTTCTAATTATGTGAATCAAGGTCTTAAAAGTTATGAGTTGTAGGCGAAGAATTGTGTCATAGTATAATGCATAAAAGGTCGAAAATTACTTAGATTGCAATAATAGTGGCTTGATGGATGACTTGTATGTATTGTGTCCGGAAGAATAATGAATTAGTAAGGGATAAGGGATTGAGCAAGGCTTGTCTTATGGGAACATTAAGGATAGATAGGTATGGATACGTGAAGAAGATTTAAATGCTCGGATAAGATGTGTGAATGAAATAAGTAATTGTAGGATATTAAAGAAACGAATAGGTAGTGACGGATACTTGAAGTAGCTATTGGATAGATGGATGATGCAAGATAGAAATTGCCTCAATAAGAATAGATGAATGATATGGCAGACATGTTCAAATGTTTTAAATTATAAGTTGATAATAGACTAACGAAGTACGAGCGTGTAGTGACGTTTATCTTTAAGTATGAATGGGATTAAGTATGTACTAACGTGTTCGTCGTTTATGTATAAGGTGATTAAGAATGCGTGTCATAAGGTGAGGTATAGAATTATTAAGAAGGTAAACTACAAGGGAAACTTGAATTAGGTAAGTCACGACTAGGATTCTTGTCGTGGCATGAAATAATAGAAGCCGAGTAGATGGACGAGTTTGGACACAACGCGAGACCAATATATGGTCTAGAAAAATAATCTACGTTTAATGTTGGTTTGATCAATGTCAAAATAGAGGTGATTCAATCGGGATTAAAATAGACAACATTGAAAGAATAAAAATGTGTAAAGTAAGGAGGAAAGAAAACAGAAAGGCATTAGTCTAAGAGATGCTTGAACAATGAATAATAAGTGAACATAGAATTAGTAAATTAGAAGCGATTGATTGGTGATGACACGTAGTGAATTGTTTACCGTCCACTCCGGTTGGTGCCGGTAATTATACTATGATTATACGAATGTATGTTTAAGTAACAATAACGGAATATGAGTATGAATGAAAAGTGGTATTAGAGATGGGCTAGCAAGTGAATTAAATAATAACACTTTAAGCATATATCGTAAGGATATTAAGCGTACTAAGGTATAGCGTGAAAAGACAAGATGAAACTAGTGAATTAATGACTAAGTGTTTAGATACTCGAAGGTTAAAGAATGAGATTAGGGAATGATAGCACTAAATGTGACCAACATATGGTCTCATTATATTTAGTGACTAAAGACTAATATTGAAGTGGTATAGAGACGGGAAATGGTAAGGTAAAGTAAGCGAGGTCTAAGTGTGAACATGAAGATGTGGTAAAGAGTGTTGGCATATATATATGTATATATATATATATGATAGAACTCAAACAAAAAGGTTTGAATGTTAAAGGCTAGATGCGATAAGCTAAGAATGTGAATGAGAATGAGATGAATAGGTAGGAGGATTGAGCATGTGCATGAACGTGTGGTAATATTAAACGTGTGTATTAGCATAGTGTGGTGAATAAATGACATAAATTTATACATAATAAGTCTGTGATGAACTTAGAAAAGTTATAAAATGAGAAAAGGCATAGTGATTGAGTAAATGATGAAATAGAACGAAAATTCCTAAGTACTAATAGCTATAATGAGATGAGCATGTACGAGATTAAGATATTGCCATGAAATAATTAAATTAAGGCTAAGGCGATTAGCTATAATTATTAATAATGAATGAATGTGTTATAGTTGACGATCTATGTAAGGTCTACATGTAAAGGAAGTGAGTGAGACTAATAGAAGAGAGATAAGATACGAGGACAAGAATGTGATGGATTAAGAATGTAAGAAAGAATGAGAGGAGTGTGTATGAGATAAAGGCGTTGTCTTAAAATTATCATACTACGGCTAAGGCGATTAGCTGTAATCACTATAATGAATGCATGAGTTACGGCTGGTAAAATGTACAAAGTCTAGATGTAAATGAGTTGAGTGGAGTAAAATGTAATGTAAGAATGTGAAAATGATTAATGTAGGCTAAGAATGCAAGAGGTAAAGTAAAGATGTGAAAATAACTAACACGGATTAAGAATGAAGGATGGTAAAACACATAGAGGTGTATAATTACAACAAGCAGGCTCATATGCCCTATGCGCTTGCACTTCACTAAAATATATGAATGTAATAATGTATGTAAAATGTTAATGGCTTGGATCCGATGTTAAAATGTGAAAAGCGGTAAAGTGATGAATGTTAATGATCATTCGGGATGAATGTTAAAGGTGGTACCCTTCGGTGACCAAGTCAATGAATGATAAAGAATCCTACGGGATGTGTTAAAGATCCTTCGGGATAAAACGTATTGCCTTCACCGGCAAAGATTGCCTACATCCTTGGCATGTGTGAAAGTCCTTTCGGGGAAAATGTTAAAGTAAAGTGGATCCAAGCTAGAAAATGGAAGAGTTTAAATAACAAGTGAGATGTAAAATGAAAATGAAATAATAAAAGTTAAATAGGGAAATAGGAGTGGTAGTGTTATGTCGGGAGTACATAACCATGAGTTTATATTTCTTGATTTACATCGATTGGGACGCCTCTCCATGTAAATGAGGAAATATAAATGAGTGGGCTTATGTGTTGCCGACACGGCACGAGTAGGGGTGGAAAAGAAGAAAGCGGGAGTTTAGAATTAGTTAGAAATTATAAGGACTAAGATAGGAGGATTATGATTAGGGTATGCCTTGTAGTGAGAACTTATGAGAAACATATGTTTTGAGCCTTGAGTTTAAAGTGACGGAACTAAGGAGTTGTAATGATGTTCAAAATGTTATAATACGTAATTATGCCGTGGTGCAAAATGTGTGTATGAAATGGTTGATGATAATTGTCATGTGTAATGTGGCGACAAATGTTAAAGTATGGTGCTACAAAGTTGATTCATGTAATATTTCTATAAGTCTTAGGAAGTAATCGAAAATGGCATGAATAAATGAGTAGGCTTATGTGTAGCCGATATGACGTGAGTATGGGTAATGATATGAGAAAGTGAAAACTAAAACGTGTTGGACGTCATAAGAAAAGATAGATATGAATAAAACTTATAGTGGCGTTAAGGTCATGTGTGAAACCTTAAGGTAGACATCTAGAATAAGTGGTGCATTAAATTGATAAGTTATTGGTGAGCTTTTCCGATAGTTAATAAGAAGGATTGTTTAAGTGATGCGTAAGGAGGAATTTTGAAAGGTGCCGTTTGCATGGTACTTGTATATTTTGAATAAAGTTGTCGGTTTTGATATTGATACGTGCTGGTATTATGTGGAATGTGATTTTGGCCGTATATGGTTTTATGCAATGTTAGTACAAGGGCATATGACGAGGACATAGTACCGAAGTTTGAATTATATAAAGTCAAATTAGTAAAATTTTCCAGGTGACAAGTAGTCATTGTTGGGAATTTTAGATAAGATTGCGATAAGAAGAGTTGTTATAGCGGATTGCAAGATATGTTTATGTATAGTAAGTTAGAAATCGCACTATCATCTAGATCGTTGCAAGGTTGTGGCCTAGAGAGCATGAGAATAAGATGCATGTTTATGATGTGAATTTAGTTTTGGATAGTTTTAGACGAGAGATTTCAGGGACGAAATCTAAATAAGGGGGATAGAATTGTAACACCCGTATCCCAGGTGTTGGGACCCCACCCTAGATGAAAGTGGATAAAGACCTTATGTGATTGGTTGGTCAACAAAGTTACGAGGAAGTCAAACTTGATAGTCAAACTAATAGTCAAAGAATGACTAATGTAGTAATATAAATATGATGTATAACTAAAGGGACCTAAGTTGTCATGGTGGTAAATATGTTAAAGGTATCATAAGCTAGTTGTGACCAAAGTGAGAAGAAATAGACTAGAAGGACTAAATATGTCAAAAGGCCAAAGTTTCTACCTAACTAAGCTTATCTAGGAAATTCTAGACATTTCCTCTATTATTGATAAGTGAAGGCCGGATCTTTAGAGGGAAGAAAAGAGAGGGAAAAGTTGTGGTGTCTTATGAAGAAGAAGGAGATGAAGATGATCAAGTCCTAGTGCTTATGGCCACCCTTTGCTATAATCATCATTGAGTAAGTATATATGTTCTTAATGTTATTGAAGTTATAGATTATGAGTAAAGTGGGTTTTCATCATATGATCAAGATATGATCATATGATGATATGGTTTGGAAGATGAGGGTATTTGATGGGTTTTGTTAACCCTTGTCATATTATTAATTGTTATGTTATTAGGGTTGATATGTTGTAGAAGATTGATGATGATGATGAGGATGACTAATGAGGAGGATGATGATGATGGTGATATAATGATTGTTAGCTTATCTTGGATTCAAGGTAAGTAATTCGGTTATGATTTGATGTTATAATGATTTCTTACATTATGTGTTATATGAATGCCTTGATGAGGTTATTTGAATGTGTTTAAATTAGTGTGGGGTGAAGAAGTAGATGTAAGGCTAGTTTGGAATAACTAGCAAAAGAGAATGAGAGTTGAGTTGGATTAGTGTAAGTATGTAGGAAGGGTTGTGACGAATTGATAGGACTTGAAGTGGCTAAGGTACGAGTTATGTTTAGTGTTGTGATGAAATAGTTGGATTATGATGCTTAATGTACAAATAAGTTATGATGTTATGTTATAACCATTTTACTTACTAAGCGTAAGCTTATTCTTTTAGTTGTCAATGTTTTGTAGGTTCGTATGTTGGTACAATAGCTTGGAAGAGAGTAAGGCTTGGATTATAGCTTAAGGATTTGGAAGCGGTTGGAAGGTAGTGAACGATAGGAGCTAGGTAGAATACCGAGCTCGAGTCAAAGTTGTACCCCGAGAGTCTCTTTTATGAGTCTTATAATGTGTGTCAAAGTCGTGTAACGGTTTGGTGGTCTAACGATGTGTCGGGTGTGTTTTATGTGTTTTTAGTAAAAGTTAAAGGGGTGTTTGGATTATATGTGAATGTACCCATTTTGGGATGTAAGCGAGTCAAGCGTCATTGGAACATGTTTGTTATGTTAGTATAATGAAGTTGGTCAAGTTTGGTGTAAAGATGAAGTGGTATAGGTGGTTTTGATGTGAAATGGGTCAAAACGGGTTATTTGCATAACCCGTCAATTTTGGAAGTACTATTCCGGGTGGTTAAACGGTAAATGTTTTTATATGAAAATGAGCCCATAGATATAGAAATGAAATCTGGAAAGTTTGGTTAGGTTTCGAGTCCGGGAGGTTGGTGTTTCGGCCGGGGATTTTGGAAATCCAAAATCTGGACAGAACCATCCATCCGATCGGATGGCTGGCGATCCGATCGGATGGAGGCCGCTGTCAGAATTTTGGTAAACTTTGAAAACTTGTATCTTTTAATCCGTAAGTCGTCACGGGTCGTGCCACCTATCGTTTTGAAGGTAATTGAGTCTAGTTTCATTTAAAAATAGTCTCAAGGTCTGAAAGTTTATATATTTTTGTCAATGGTCTAAAGAGTAACCAGATATCCGTAAAAGTTAAGCGTTTCCGCGTAAAAAGTTTTAATTTTTGGCCTAAGCGGGTATGGGGTGTAACACTGGATCCAAACGACAAGGCGTGCGGATCCTTAAATTGGGATCCGCCTGATCCGTAGGTTGTAAACTGACGGAGCCAACGCTAACACTTGGCGGATCCAAATTAAGGGATCCGCCAGATCCGTCTGGCAAAAATGCTAAAACTTCACAGAGAGAATGTCATATTTCGCGTTTTTCGACGAAAACCCGAAAATTCTCTTGGAGCATATCTATCATCTAATATGTAATGCAAAATAACTAAATATGATGATACTAACACATATTTAATCATAGATTAATCCGATCATAGGAACTTACCTTAATAGGAGTTAAGCCAAACATAGGCTTACTTTTGGAAAATTGATAACACTAAGTGTTATCGACCTGCAAGGATTAGTTAGTTCACATACAATTCAAGTAGTATCATAACAAGTTAATAACATAACCATTCAACATAACATTGTCTAAAAACGATTAGTTCCAAACACTCCTATCAACTCAACTTCTTCTTCAACTTTTTCATACCCTTGTGAAGCTTCATGATCCATCGACCTAAATTCTTCACCATTCCCTTCATTTGACGATGCTCAGGTGATTCATTCTGAATTGGTGGAAGTTGTCTCAAGTACTCGGGTGGAGGAAGTCTTGAATTTGGTAAGCCGTCATCGTCACTCATTGATGATGAAGATGATGAGGTTGGAACACGAGGACGTTTGCCTTTATCAAGCGCTACCCTATGGTCGCTTAAGGGAGCAAAGGTGCGTTGGATCTCATCATAGTCTGGAACAAAGCCTAAGGCATTTCTAGGAATGGGTGCAAATGCTCGATAAAGACGGGTTAAGAGCATTCCATAAGGTAATGCCATTTTTCCTTGAACTGGAATATCGGCCATTCTCTTGGCGATATAGTAAGCAAGATTGAAGGGCTGACGGGTTGACACATTGTACATCATGTGGCAAAGACAAGCATTGATGTGATCACGGTATCATATCGTGCACATGACATTGGCCCTCAAGACTTCTTCCAATTTCCTAAACTCGGGCTTAATCTCATTTTGCTCCATAGCAAACGGATCTCTAGCTACTTCTTTACCTCGATACATCCTAGTGGGGTTGTTCCTAGGAATGAAGAGATGCTCACGAATGACTTCTTTTGAGGCTAAAGGAGTGGCATATGGTGCCGTTCGTTCAAGATTTGATTCAAGAATAGTTAATGACCATTTATCGGTATAGACACTTGTTCCATAACTTGGAACTCCTAGGACCTCACCGAATTGATTTAAAGGGATGTTGTATTGTGTTCCATTGACACTGAAGCGAATGTTAATGTAACCATGATCATTTGACTCTAGAGTGACGCTAGCATAGAATTCTAAAATGAATCGTGGAATGATTGGTTCATCGATATCTAGGAGGGAATCAAAGTGAATGGCCGCTAGTTGTTCCCTAAGATTTGTTCCTTCATAGAATGAGGACTCTACAAACCTACCCTCATGTACGTAGTGTTTTTCTAGGGCTTTGAAAGTTTCAACTTGTTGTTCACTAAGTCCTTTGGTTTTATGGTGTTTAGGTAGGTAATTGACGGTGTGTTTGTGATCATAGTTGGTGACGGGAGGCATGATTATCCTAGACACGAAAAATATATATAGTTTAGTTGAAATTATCAAAAAGAAATATATATGTCTAGTGTGTGCCTACATGGGGACAATGTGGAGGTGCGATTATCTCGATTCATTTTGATGCATGAAAATTATGTTTATGCAAGTTTTATAATAAAACAAGAGATAACCCAAACGCTCCTACTTCAATGTAGCTACATTTGAATGTACCCGAAAATACATATTAGTTATGTATTCCCTTTAGCATTTAAGAGACATGATGCAAGTGATGCTTAAAACCTAACGTTTTTGTATTTGTATGAACAATGTCCAAAAACCGTTTTTCCTAGTCGTGAGAATATTTTAGCAAAAATTTCTCATGGGGTTTTTGATGAATGATGACAATGTACTATAAGATGCAATTCCTAACTATGAAAAACATGATTTGTTATGCAATTTGGAAAGTATGCTTCATGATTTTTCAAGAATTATGCATAACCCCAAGGTTTGGTTTTGTGCATGAAATAGAAATCCTAGACGCAGATCAGGAGTATAAACATGATAAGGATACTTACAGTGATGTTTGGAGCAGAATTTAGTTGAGAACAATGGCTTAATTTGTGAATTTTGTGAAGTATGGGACGAATTCAGTAGGTGATAAGTTTTAGGAGAGTGATGAATAGTACATGGTGTTGTATATTTTATAATATATCAACCTGTGCATGTGACGGATCCGGCGGATCCAAAACAAAGGATCCGCCTTTGTTATCGTTTGGATCCGCGGGATCAGAACACAGTTATTGGTTTAGTATCGAGTTTGGTTAAACTAAGGTTTACGCTACTGTCTATTCTAATCACTAGGTTCCATTAATCATAATCCAAGTCTAAGGTAGTTGAAAGGTTCTCTTTTGAGAGGTTTTGTGAGGATGTCGGCAATGTTGTCCTCTGAGGAAACTTTCTCAATTGAGATATTTCCCTTCTGAACATTGTCGCGTAGGAAATGATGACGTATTTCAATGTGTTTGGTTTTAGCGTGTTGGACCGTATTTTTGCTGAGGTCGATAGCTCCTTTGTTGTCGCAAAGAATGGGGATGTTGTTGAGTTCGATTCCATAGTCTACGAGAGCTTGTTTCATCCACAGTGCTTGTTGACACGCCTTTCCTGCAGACACATATTCTGCCTCTGTCGTTGAGATTGCGAGGGCTGTTTGTTTCTTAGCGAACCATGAGGTGAAACAATATCCTACAAAAGTACAAATACCACTAGTACTTTTCCTATCAACATAGTCACCGGCATGGTCTGAGTCGGCATACACTATGGTTTCTACAACCCGTTCCTTTGGGATACCATAATCCTACATGTGTAGTACCTTTGATGTACCTAAATATCCGTTTAACGGCTTCAAGATGGGATATTTTGGGATCTTCTTGAAAACGTGCACATAGACAAACACTAAACATAATGTCCGGCCTACTAGCCGTAAGATAGAGTAAACTACCAATCATACCCCTATATTTAGTGCTATCTACGGATTCATTTTCTTCATCCTTTGTGAGTTTGGTTTTAGAGGACATAGGTGTTTTCATTGGTTTTGAGTCTTCAAGACCAAACTTCTTAAGCATATCTTTGATATACTTTGATTGGTTGAAGAATATCCCATCTTCTAATTGTTTTATTTGGAGACCTAAGAAAAAGTTTAGTTCCCCCATCATACTCATTTCAAACTCGCCATGCATGATTTTTGAGAAATCATCACATAACTCTTGACAAGTTGAACCAAATATAATGCCATCCACATATATCTGGACGATGATAATATGTGATCCCTTTTTCTTGGTGAAGAGAGTGTTATCTACTAGGCCCATGGTGTACTTATGGTCAACTAAGAAGGTCTTAAGTCGATCATACCAAGCTTTTGGTGCTTGCTTAAGTCCGTATAAAGCTTTCTTTAATTTGTAAACATGATTTGGTTTTTCAAAATCGGCAAAGCCGGGAGGTTGTGCTACATATACTTCTTCATTTATAAAGCCATTTAAAAATGCACTTTTAACATCCATTTGAAATAATTTAAAATCATGTGCACATGCATATGCAAGTAGTATTCTAATAGACTCAAGTCTAGCTACGGGTGCAAATGTTTCATCGTAATCTATTCCTTCTTGTTGATTGTAGCCTTGTACTACTAGTCTAGCTTTGTTTCTAGAAACTATCCCATTTTCATCCATTTTATTTCTAAAAACCCATTTGGTACCTATTATGGTTTGATTTTTAGGTTGAGGAACTAATGTCCAAACGTCATTCCTAATAAATTGATTTAATTTTTCTTGCATCGCAATGACCCAAGATTCATCTTTTATTGCTTCATTTATATTTTTAGGTTCTATTGTTGAAACAAAACAAAAGAAATTACTTTCATTTTGAGCTTTAGACCTTAATGTTCTTTCATTGAGTTTTCCTATGACGTTTTCTAATGGATGACTTTTATCTTCTTTGATGTTGACTAAATCTCTTTTTATTGGTTCATCTTCTTTATCATTTTCAACATTTTCTTGATTATCAACCATTTGGTTTTCAACTAAGTCATCATCTACCAAAGGTGATGTTTTAGAGGGAGGTGGACATTCATCGAATGTTACGTTCAATGATTCCTCGACTCTTGAGGTTTCCTTGTTCAAAACTATGTATGCTTTACTAGTTTGTGAATATCCTAGAAATACACCTTCATACGACTTTGGGTCGAATTTGGTAAGATAATCCTTTGTGTTTAAAATAAAGCACTTGCTTCCAAATACTCTAAAATATCCTAAAGTAGGCTTTTTGCCTCGATAAATTTCATAAGGAGTTTTATTTAAAAATGGTCTAATTAAAACTCTATTTAGGATATATGTGGAAGTATCTACTGCGTGACACCAAAACTTTTGAGGTATGTTTTGTTCATTTAACATAGTTCTACTCATTTCTTGAATTGTCCTATTTTTCCGTTCTACTACACCATTAGATTGTGGAGTTCGAGGAGCTGAGAAATTATGAGTTATTCCATTTTTATCACAGAATGTTCCGAATTGGATTTCGTTGTCAAATTCTCGACCATGGTCAGTTCTAATAGATACTATGTTACTTCCTAATTGATTTTGAATTTTCTTGCTTAGAATTTCAAATTATCAAAGGCCTCATTTTTGGTTTTCAAAAATTTAGTCCATGTATACCTAGAGTAGTCATCTACTATAACTAATGTGTAAAAATTACCTCCATAACTTTGTATAGCCGACGGGCCAAACAAATCCATATGTAACAATTCTAGACACCTAGATGTAGATACCATGTTTTTAGCCTTATGGCTATTATACACTTGTTTCCCAATTTTGCAAGCATCACAAAAGTGTTGGTCATATCTCAACTTAGGTAGGTTCCTAACGAGTTCTTTGGATGATAAGGATTGAATTAACCTCATATTGGCGTGACCTAAGCGTCGATGCCATAAGGTTGAGTTTTCGTCCAGAGAAGTAAGACAAAGCTTGTCTTTCGGTGTTTTATCTAATTTCATAACATATACGTTATTCTTTAAGACACCTTTTCCTACTGTTATGCCATCTTTAAGTATTTTACTTCCATTTTCACTGAAAAGGACGTTATACTTTTTGCGGCACAATTGACTTATACTAAGTAAGTTAAAACCTAAATTATCAACATGAGCAACATCATCAATAGAGAGAGAGTCATGAGAGATTGTACCTTTTCTGATGATTTTACTTTTAAGGTTGCTACCAAATGTGACATTACCTCCGTCGTACATTTGGTAAGTGGAGAAAAGGCTTTTGTTTCCCGTCATGTGTCTTGAACACCCACTATCTTTGATCCACTCATCAGGTTCAAGTTCAACTTTTAAGCACACCTAAGTTCAATAAAGACTCAAGCGTTTGGTCCCCAATATCTCATGGGTCCGTTTGTGTTAAACATAACATTATCATGGTTCATGTAAGCAAATGGAGGATAATAGTTACATGGCATGTAATTGGGACCTTGAAAGTTTCTAGGCATATTTTGGTTCCAATTATTTTGATAATGATGTTGTGAATTAACATTACTCTTAGGAAAGGGGTGTTTGGGAAAACTAGTTTGAGGTCTCTGTTGTGTTGTTTTAACTCTATACTCATTCCTAGCTTGACCTCTCCCTATAAACACAGCTGGTTTTAGCTTGTTATTAGTTGTACTAGTACTAAGTTTTCTAGTGACCTTAACAAATTCAGTACGGTCTGTTTTCTGAACCTTCTGTTCAACTTCTGTACCCGCGGATCCCTTGGGTACAACTGGCGGATCCAAAACATTGGATCCGTCGGATCCGTGAGCCTTTGAATTAGTTGAAACAGTTTCTTTTTCATTCACAGTTTGTTTCTTAAAGTCACTTAAGGTTCCTAGTTTCATAAAACCTAATCCGGTTTTATCATGAGGAAGTTTTTGCATCTTCATTATCTCATCTGCACAACTTATGTTTTTATCAAACCTTTTAAACTTAGAGTTTTGCTTAATGAGATCTTCCTGTAAAGTTTTTAGTGCATCTAATTCTAATTTTAGTTCTTGACAAGAGACACATGTATCTTTACTATTTTTCCCTTTTTCCATTCGTATCTCTTTTTCTTTAAGCCAATACACTTCTTTTCCTAAAAGTGTTGTTTTAGTTTTCAAGAATTTGTTTTTGTTGATGATTTTTAATGTGATATCACACAGCTTGTTATATTCTATTTCTAAGGTTTCATCATCTATAGAGGAGTATGAGTCAGAATGTACCTCTTCTGTGTCATGAGCCATAAGGGCAACTTCGTTGTTCTTAGGCTCATCATCATCTCCTTCACTATCACTCCAAGCTCCACTAACGAATGCTTTTTGAGACTTGTTCTTTGGAGGCTTTGGACATTCACCTATAAAGTGACCAGAATCTCCACATCTATAGCACTTCCTATCTAACTTACCCTTTCTATCATCACGGTCTTTTCGTAAAGATTTCTTTTCTTCACGAGGTGGTTTTACGAACTTTCCTCGTCTCCTGAAGAACTTCTTGAAATCTCTTACGGCCATGGCATATTCTTCGTCTTCGCTACTTGAACAAGACTCTTCATCATCACTTGACTCAACTCTAGCTTTCAAGGCAATGGACTTTATTTTCTCCTTCTTCCCTTTAACTATTTCTGAATCTTTTTCCATCACCATTTCGTGAACTTTGAGATTTCCTATGAGCTCATCTAGTGTCATGCTCGAGAGATCCTTGGATGCTTCAATAGCCGTCACCTTTGCTCTCCACTTAGGATGAAGTGCTCTAAGAAATTTCCAGACAAAGTTCTTACTAGAAAAAGATTCGTCAAGTGCTTTAAGAGATGTAATATGATGCGTGGTTTTGCAACCTTACAACAGGTTTTACCTCTCGAGGGATCTCAAGAGGCTTACAACCCCACCAGGCAGTGTACCTGACCGATGTAGTATAGTGTAGTGGTAAGTACGGGGGATTGATCGTTCTCCACAGGGAATAGTGTTCGTTAGGTATGAAAAACTACTCTAATAGGTCTAAGGGTGAGAGAAGATTCTTTTTATAATTTTATGAAAGCAAGTAAAATCTCGGGTTTGAAAGAGTGGGCGGAATTAGTTGCTAGTCAACTAACCTAAGTTACTACGAATGCAAATAAAATAAAATGACAGAAAATGAAAATGTGGTGAAACTTATATGGAGAGAAATGTGTTTACTTAGATTTCCTTACTCCCTAACTATCTTTTACCGGTTGATTAGTGTGTATTAATTGCGTGGATGACGGGTGTATTCCTTAATACCAATCGTGGGGTGGCGTACGTACTTCCCCAACTCTACAAGCTCCTACTTCACTCCTATGTCGAGCCGGCTAGGAAGCTCCTAACATGGGATCACTAGAATTCGCTTGTGCATTAAATACAACCATAAAAACCTTAGTACGCATTGGTTCATGCTTCTTAAGACGTTCAAGCAAGTTACCGAATAGGAAGTTAGCCAGTTTTCTTAAGCCTAACATAGATAAACAATCACCCAATACAACTAATAACACACTAATAACCAATAATCAATAGTTAGGTTTCATTAGATCTAAGCAAACACAAAGAAAACCTAGCCTAGCATGTTAAACAAAAGACAAGAACAAGATAGAATCAAACAACACATAGACATATTGAATGATTAATTGATAACTTATCTTCAATGTAACATGGAAGATCTCAAGGCAAAAAGCCTTGAAAAAGCTGCTAAAATCGTCTTAGGGTTTTTCACACACAAAGTTCCACCCTAATGACAAAAAATTGCAAAACTATATATAGAGATTAAGGGCTGACGGCGTCACGTTGTAGATTCTGACGCCGTCACCTCGCCGCTTTTAGGGTTCCCGGATGGCCTTCCTGACGCCGTCCCTCTTTAGACCTCCAAAATCCGTTCTGGCTTATCAAGGCTTGACGCCGTCCCTCTTTAAATTAAGCCGTGACGACCTTGATCACTTCAAAGGGTGACGCCGTCAGATTTTTCATGCAAAATTCTCTGGCTTATCATGAGTAATTTTCATATCCACATTTTTCTTGCCAAGCCATGACGCCGTCCAGGGCAATCCCTGACGCCGTCAAAGGTACTTTTCAGCCGATTTTGAGACTTTGTCGTTTTCTTCACTTTTATGCTCCAAAAACGTCCAAAATGCTTCCTTTTCCAGATTTCTTCTCCAAAGTACCTAAAATGACAAAAGGAACGATTTAGGGCAATATTTGATCAAATAAATACGATTTAGGGCTTAAATGACCCCCTAAAAGCGGTACACTTTTCGCTTCATCAAATACCCTTACACTTGAGATTTGCTTGTCCTCAAGCAAATGCGCTTTTATTCTAATCAAAATACAAGTTAGGGGTCATTTAATGCTAATATAAAAGTAATTGCAACAAATATTCGTTCCACTTTAATCATAATAAGCACGGAGATTACAAACTAGCACCTCACAAGTAGTGTTTAGATACTCACATCTCTCAGGTGTCATCAAAATAAATCTCATAAATGAAAACGGATAATATCTCTCACTACCTGTCATAGCAAATAGATTACCATAGGCTTGGGAAATGATCGAAAACCTCCTCCACTAGGCGTAAGCACCTAAGATAAACTATCAAAGAGGGCTTTTACATGGGTTATAACGTTAGGTGTAGGGAAAAGGAAAACACGGTTTTGTTGGATAAAGGATATTTTACTGGTGGCGAGTTAAAGATCTTGATCAATTACATGTACTATACAATGTTGCTAAGCCAAGACTCGACTCAATCTTAAGCTAAAAACAAAATAACAAAAACATAAAATAAACATAAAATGAAACGGGATGGTAGTCCGTATGTTTTTTCTATTTTTCTTTTTCTCATTTTTTTGTATTTTTCTTGATTTTTTCGATTTTTTTTTTTTTTTTTTTTTTTTTTTTTTTTTTTTTTTTTTTTTTGTGTGCATACACTTTTGCCCTACCATCCAAAATAATACATCATAGGGGCGTTGCATTCCCCTTACACTTGAACTTTTACATAACTTGACAAATAACTATTCTAATGACTCGAATTAAGATAATTGAAAAACTTGGAGTACTTTTTAAAATATTTAGCACATATGGGGGTAATAAATGATGTTCTTCCCCATTACTCCATTACACTAGTACTTTACCCATGAGTCCCAATCGTCCCAAAACAATATGTACAAGGATATGACTCGACTTAGCAACCATGTAATCAATTAGATAATTAACTTGGGGTTTAAACAAATGTTGTCACAATAATGCACTAAAAATGAGTGCATACAAGGTAGGCTAAGGCGATTTGGGTGTACATTTAAGTGGGGTGTAACAAATTCTTCCTTTAAGTAAAATGCTTAAAGGTCGAAACGAAAAGATAGGCTCTGAGGGGTGTACTAGGGGTATCGTGTACTAAAAATGAGTACAACGCAAAGGGTGTGGGAGAATTACTTGACCAATGTAGCCAATGTAATTATAACAAAAACACAGGTGTAAAACAATGGGTTAATCCTAATGCCTCTTATCATGTAGTAAATCTAACTACACGAATGTAGTCTCACTTGTGGCCTCGGAATGGTCCTAACGCAAGTTCTAGAATCTAAGTGCTACCGGTACACACATCATAGCATAAATGCTTTTCCTACCAATTCTAGGGGCGAACCTCACATATTTGGGGGTGAAATTTTTTTTAGTGGTATGGTTTTTGTGCTAGTCATATAACTCCTATCCGTGAGACGCTCATTAAGATCAAAGTTTCACTCCTATATGTTGTAAAAAATTTTAAATTTGGCACTAAAATTGCCCTAACAGGTATTTATCTCAGTTTTATTACACATCTACTATTAAACAAACAAAAATCAAGCGTAATAGCATTCTCTAATCGTACTTTACCCCCCTTACACTTAAGATGAACATTGTCCCCAATGTTCAAATAACAAGATGTAAAAGTAATAAGGTAAAAGAATGAAATCAAATACTCCCCTGATTCGCTCGGTGGATAATGTGGTAACACGGTTAGATCTTCTTCCAAAGTAATGTTGAAGCTCCATGACTAATGCATCACCAAAAGCTTGATCCAACAAACATTTCCTTGTCCAAAATAACCTGTTAAACCTGAGAAAACAAACACGAAAACCTGCATAACATCGGCGGGATAAACTCTATATAAGGATATAATGCTTGTGGAATGATAATTTTGCAGATTCCTGGAGATTATAAGTTATAGATTTAATAAAAACTTTTTTATGAAAACAAAACTTTCAAAATTTTCAGAAAATTAAAACCTGACGCTGTCAGAAATAATCTGACAGAATTCTCATGTTAAGTTTCCGGAAAATTTTTGGAAAAACCTATACCTTACTTCCTGGAAATCCTGCAAAACATCATTATGACTCGATACAAGCATTTGACTCAAACAAATACTAATATGTATGTTAATTTATTATTATTACGATTCATGTTCATTTGTTCTAATAAACCGGTCTGGATTTCCCTTACACTTAACTTTTGCAAAATACCTTTATATGTAGTTAAGACGAAGTTAAAAACAAAATAAAGCATTTTCACAATTAGTTTTTTGAACATGAATCAATAATAATAAAATTTAAACATACATACGGAAACAAATAAAATCAAACGAACAAATAAATAAACACACAAAGCAAATAAAGCTTGGGTTGCCTCCTAAGAAGCGCTTTTCTTTATTAACGAGTCTTATAGCTAGACTCAAAGTCACCGTACATTACGTGACTCCATCATTGGTCACGGTTCCTAGGTCATTCTCATTTCCGGTTTTATACTCCGGTCCTAATTTCAAACAATCCTTATAGAAACCGGATATCCTTCCCATAACATAGTCTACTCCTTCATTTCTATCCTCATCATTCCTATAGTAGACCGCTTGCTTAAGCTCCTTCTCAACATTTGACAAGTGTTGGAATTGTTCTATCTTATATGGCATTTGGTAGTTTACCTCATCGGTCTCATCCTTAAATCTAACTATCCCTAAGGAAGGCTCATAAGTCATTCTAGAAACCTCAACAAATGGTTTTCCAAAAACTACTTGAGTTAAGGTTGCATCGACTATTGGGCGGATATCTTCTACAATTACAAATTCGGTGACATAGGTGAAGTTTCCTACATAAACCGGTAATCCCTTAACTCTTCCCGTGAAGTTACTCATCCAACCCTTGTCAGGGAACATCCTATACCGAAGTTGATTTTTCATTATCAAGTTGTAGTGGGCTCTAGTCATGATGTTTATGGGTGATCTAAGGTCGATGTAGGCTTTCCACACATGCATATGTCCGATGTTGCATGGTATGTTGAGATTAGAAGGGTCGTCTATTTTTATAATTGGTCTACCTAGGAAGTATGGTGTCTCGGGGTCATCGAATAAGTCTGTATGATATGCTCGCTCTTCCTTAGTGGGTAGCCTATTGAAGTAGTCCTCATCATCATCTACTTCTTCAATCTCACTTTTCCTAACTTCCTTATCAACCTCGACTTCCTCAACCTCGTCCTCAGGTTCACTATTATCCTCATTCCTATCAATTGGTTTGATAGTGACAACGTTGACGAAGTGGACGTGTTTGGATGAAGAGGGGTCTTTAACTTGGGGTCCGCTATTTGTGTTCCTAGCGTCCTTATGTGGAGGTGATAGCACTTGGTTATTGAGGGCTTTCAATAAGTTGTCAATTTTATTGGTCATCTCCGTTTGTTGTTGATTGAATTCGGATTCAAACTTAGCTATCCGAGCTTCTTGAGATGCCATAAATTGGGACATCAATCCTTCAAAGTTATTGGTACTACCATAATTGTTGGAAGGATTGTTATTGAAAGTACGGTTCGAGTTGGAACCGCTTGATTGGAAACGATTAGGTGGGTTGGAAGAATTGGTTTGTTGTGCGTTTTGGTTTTGCTTCCACCTAAGGTTTGGGTGATTTTTCCATGAGGGGTTGTATGAATCACCGCAGGGGTTTGGCTCGGGTTTGAAAGTGTACCACTTGTCTCCCGCTCCGTCGGTACGCGAGGATGCGTAGTCCGCAAAAGCTTGTTCGGGGAGTTCCATGCAATCATGAGTGTCGTGGGGACCACTACATAATTCACATGAAGAAGTGATTTTGTTCACTTGGCTTGAAGGTTTAGGAGCCTCGTAGGATTTCATGAGAAACTTGACTTGGTCTTCAAGTTCTATGATCCTACGGTCGGAAGTGCTTGAATTGTTCGAAGGCAAAGATATTGCCTTGACCGTTTGATTCAAATCACGGGGATCACTCCAACTTTCGTTGTCATAAAGAGCAAGATCTTCTAGGAGAGCCCATGATTGTTCCGCACTTAGATCACGTAGCTTACCACCGGCCGATTGGTCAATGGTTTGCCTCGTGGAGAGATTGATATGGTCATAGAAGATTTGGACTTGGAGCCAAAGTTCTATGCCATGGTGAGGGACTTTTTGGAGTAAGTCCTTGAATCGAGTCCATGCCTCGTAGAGGGTTTCGCCTTGACGTTGTTGGAACATCAAGATATCATTCCTTAGCTTGGTAGTTCTTCCAGGTGGGAAAAACTGAGCAAGGAAACGAGTAGTGAGATCATCCCAAGAGGTGATGGAACCTGCGGGTTGACGCTCTAGCCATTGACTAGCTTGGTCCCGCAAACAGAATTGAAAGAGACGCAGTCGGGTCGTCTCTCGAGTGGCAACATCAAGGTCTATAGAATCAACGATTTTGAGAAAGTCCTTGAGATGTTGATTAGGATCTTCAGAACGAAGTCCATGGAATGCGCATCCGCTTTGCACCAACCGGATGGTGTCGGATCGCAAGGGAGTGACATTGGCTCCTTGAGTGAGCTCAATGGTGTTTCGATAGCCATGGTGGCTAGGACGGGAATACTCTCCTAAAGTACGGGCTCTAGGAGGTGGTGGTGGTTGTTGTGGTGGTGGGATGTTGGGATCGAGGATATTACCACCTTCCATGATGTCGGATGGTAATGGTTACGAACAAAGAAACGAAGAAAAAAAAGATAGACTAAAGAAAACCTAGAAAAATAAAATAAAAATCTCACTAGAAAGGAATCTAGTGAGTAGACCTATAAAATAAAAATTCAACCTAAACAATAACTATTCCCCGGCAGCGGCGCCAAAAACTTGATGCGTGGTTTTGCAACCTTACAACAGGTTTTACCTCTCGAGGGATCTCAAGAGGCTTACAACCCCACCAGGCAGTGTACCTGACCGATGTAGTATAGTGTAGTGGTAAGTACGGGGGATTGATCGTTCTCCACAGGGAATAGTGTTCGTTAGGTATGAAAAACTACTCTAATAGGTCTAAGGGTGAGAGAATATTCTTTTTATGTTTTTATAATTTTATGAAAGCAAGTAAAATCTCGGGTTTGAAAGAGTGGGCGGAATTAGTTGCTAGTCAACTAACCCAAGTTACTACGAATGCAAATAAAATAAAATGACAGAAAATGAAAATGTGGTGAAACTTATATGGAGAGAAATGTGTTTACTTAGATTTCCTTACTCCCTAACTATCTTTTACCGGTTGATTAGTGTGTATTAATTGCGTGGATGACGGGTGTATTCCTTAATACCAATCGTAGGGTGGCGTACGTACTTTCCCAACTCTACAAGCTCCTACTTCACTCCTATGTCGAGCCGGCTAGGAAGCTCCTAACATGGGATCACTAGAATTCGCTTGTGCATTAAATACAACCATAAAAACCTTAGTACGCATTGGTTCATGCTTCTTAAGACGTTCAAGCAAGTTACCGAATAGGAAGTTAGCCAGTTTTCTTAAGCCTAACATAGATAAACAATCACCCAATACAACTAATAACACACTAATAACCAATAATCAATAGTTAGGTTTCATTAGATCTAAGCAAACACAAAGAAAACCTAGCCTAGCATGTTAAACAAAAGACAAGAACAAGATAGAATCAAACAACACATAGACATATTGAATGATTAATTGATAACTTATCTTCAATGTAACATGGAAGATCTCAAGGCAAAAAGCCTTGAAAAAGCTGCTAAAATCGTCTTAGGGTTTTTCACACACAAAGTTCCACCCTAATGACAAAAAATTGCAAAACTATATATAGAGATTAAGGGCTGACGGCGTCACGTTGTAGATTCTGACGCCGTCACCTCGCCGCTTTTAGGGTTCCCGGATGGCCTTCCTGACGCCGTCCCTCTTTAGACCTCCAAAATCCGTTCTGGCTTATCAAGGCTTGACGCCGTCAGAAATAAGCTTGACGCCGTCCCTCTTTAAATTAAGCCGTGACGACCTTGATCACTTCAAAGGGTGACGCCGTCAGATTTTTCATGCAAAATTCTCTAGCTTATCATGAGTAATTTTCATATCCACCTTTTTCTTGCCAAGCCATGACGTCGTCCAGGGCAATCCCTGACGCCGTCAAAGGTACTTTTCAGCCGATTTTGAGACTTTGTCGTTTTCTTCACTTTTATGCTCCAAAAACGTCCAAAATGCTTCCTTTTCCAGATTTCTTCTCCAAAGTACCTAAAATGACAAAAGGAACGATTTAGGGCAATATTTGATCAAATAAATATGATTTAGGGCTTAAATGACCCCCTAAAAGCGGTACACTTTTCGCTTCATCATAATAATAGTATTAAACTTAGCAAAAGCACCATCAATGGTCTCATCTTCAGAGATAACAAATTGTTCATATTGTTGAACAAGAAGATCAATTTTGTTATCTTTGACTTGTGAGTTCCCTTGATGAGTGATAATAAGAGATTGCCAAATATCTTTAGCCGTTTTGCACATAAAAACTCTTTCATATTCTTTCTTAGGTAAGGCATTGTAAAGCATTACTAATGGGCTTGTAATCACCCTCAACAATTATATACCACAAATCTATGTCCTTTGACTTTACATATGTCTCAAAGCGATTCTTCCAATATATAAAGCAATTTGGTTCAAATAGAGGTGGTCTTTGCATAGATTGCCCTTCTTTAAAGTTTTCAAAATCCATGGATCGTTTTAAGTTTTAAAATACAATATATTTTAAAAGTCTTAAGTAACGTAGCTCTTGATGCCAATTGTGGAAAACTAGAAGGGGGGGTTGAATAGTTTTACCGATTAAAATTAATTCGCTTTGTTACTTTATGTTAATTCAAAGGAAACAAGCTCAAACAAGTATTCACACAATATATATGAAAAGTAAAGAGAGGAAAGATCAAACCACACAACACGGATGTTTATAGTGGTTCGGCTACAAGGACTCTCTTCCTTGCCCTACTCCACTCCTCGAGCCTCTAACTCGAGAGTTATCCTTCACTAAGAAACAAACTCTCTTCTAGGTGGAGAAAACCTTTACACGTTGCTTACTTCCTTTTCCGGTACTAAGCTAAACACCGAGTTCTACTTCAGGGCAGAACTAACCCAACGTCGCCTATACAATTACCGACACTAAGCTAGATGTCGAGTTCTTTCACAAGGGTACAACCACTCCCTACACTCTTTGTGTTTTGAGGACTAAAACACTAACCACACTCACTGAGATAAATGATACAAATAATGATGTGTGAATTACACAAAGATCACACAGTAACTATACTAAAGGTTTACACGTCTGTGTTGAACCTTGATGCTTAATCTTCTTTGCTACAAAAGATAGATCAAATGATATGAATGAATGATGTTAGTAATATGAATGAGTATGTACTTATGCTATATGAGTGATGAGAAGGCCAAGTGATCAGCTTGCTATTTATAGGCAAGCTGATAAACACTCGGCGGATCCGGCGGATCCCTTAAAAGGGATCCGTGTGTATGCCAGAGGTAAGACAGCTAAGAGATTTTCCAAATCTCTCCAATCTCTCCATATCTTTGTGTTGTCATATCAAGATCTTCCAATGTCAACTATCTTACTTGAAGATCTATCCAAGATATTACAAGATCTTACCAAGATTACATGTATGATGCATGCCATGATTTCATTGTATCATTTTAGAAATAAAGTTTCCTTTTAAGGAAATAAACATGTAGATGTATGAAATGTATTTCCAAGTAAACTTGTGAAATGTAAAATGTGTTCTAAAGAGACTTTAGCTAGTATTTATAATTTGCTTAAAGATATACTTTGTAATTGTCATTAACAAAACTAAGCAAGGATCGTAAAATATAAATAACGTTTTTAGGACGATATTTGTATTAACAGTCATTTTGTAAAAACTTGCTATCAAATTGTAATTCTCTCCTCCTTCCTTGTAAATCATTCCCCGTAACAAACTCCAACTACTTTTCCCTCCAATAATAATCAACTAAAACTTCGCCGGTCTATTTCTTATTGTCTTGACTAGCTTAATTAGTTGTGATCTTCCAACGAAACTTAATTGATCCCTAGAAGTACTTATCAAGTGGTATCAAACTCTACTACACAAAAATCTCATTAGGTACTGTTTTTAAGGCCATTTAGTACGGTTTTGAAACCGCGGCAGATACGAGCGTGTCAAAAAATAAAATCATTTTCTGGTACGGTTTTAAACCGTAGCAAAATATGATTATTTGGTACGGTTTTTTTTGTTACCGCACCAAATTTTTTCCATAAGCCAACAAGCATACTTTTCTTTTCTGGTACGGTTTTTTAATAAACCGTACCAAAATATGTTTCTTTTAAAAAATATATATATTCTTCTTTTCCAAAACATGTTTCCCAGATTTCCAGTTTTTCCAGATTCAACGCAAAATAATTCAACGCAAACAATAACTTAAACATACAAATCCCATTCGCTACAAGCGTTCAACATACAAATTTAGGTTCGCTACAAGTGTTCAAAGACTTGAATAATAACTTAAACATGTTCAACGACATAAAACATAAATTGTTCAAAAGCATATATTGTTCCTGCTTGGTACCTCCTCTTCACATTAAAATAGCCATTGTAGTTACTTGAAATTCTTTCAGCATCTTCCTTAATCTTTTAGACTTCTTCCAACCAACCAGGTACCTCAGTTGGTATCTCCAGTTGACTTGTATTGTTTGTTTCCATGTGATTTCTGACATCAATGCTTTTAGCATCCAATTTCTTCAATCTAGTATTCATTTTTCTAACGTTATTTGTGGAGGAAAAGATATAGCCCAAATGTTTCTTGACAGGCATCATCGAAGATTCAACGACAGGACCAATGATTGCAGATACAGACTCCATTACTCGGAATATTAGCTTTTTGTGAGACCTACAAACCACACACAAAAAAGATAAAATTAGACAAGGGAATTGAATTTTTGAAATTGTTAACTAGTTTTCATTCAAGCTTTCATATTTTCACTATTAATTAACTGATAGAAACTGAACTATCTTTTCTTTCAAATTATCAATTTTAAGTATCACGTAACTTTATTTTTTTGGTAACCATGGTTTCCGACCTTTTGGCCAACGCATATCAAACTGTTTTCATGTTAAACTTCTAAAAGTTTTATCGCAACAACAGGCTTAATATCAATATCAGGTTGGTAGCTATAGGAGTCCAAATGTATTTAATATATTCAAGAGTAAACTGCAAAAATCATCCATGTGGTTTTCTCAGATTGCAAAAAACGTCCCTTTGGTTGGCTAATTGCAGGCGGCCTCACTGTGGAGGAAAGTTTTCATCATTTTGGTCCCTGGTTTTAGCTGGCGTAAAATGAATTCCGTTAGAAGTTACACGTTTAGCCCTTGTGGCCCATGACCATTGCAGCGTCCATCCTTTTTTTGTCCATTTTTACGCGTTTTGTCCGTTTTCGCGTGTTTTCGTCCATTTTTTTACGATTTACACCGATTTTTTTACGTTTTCGTCTATTTTTTTGACGTTTTCGTTTGTTTTTTACGTTTTCGTCCGTTTTTTTATGTTTTCGTCCGTTTCTTTATGTTTTTTTTATGTTTTCGTCTGTTTTTTTACGTTTTCGTCTGTTTTTACATTTTCGTACGTTTTCGTCCGTTTTTTTACGATTTCATCCTTTTTTTACGTTTTCGTCCGTTACTTTACTTTTTGCTCCGTATTTTTACGTTTTTGTTCATTTAAACGTAAATTTACGTTTTCGTCTGTTTTTTACGTTTGCATCTGTTATTTTACGTTTTATTTCTGTTTCTTACATTTTCGTCTGTTTTTTTACGATTTTACCCTTTTTTTACGTTTTCATTCGTTTTCATCAGTTTTCTTACATTTTTTGTTTTGTTTTTTTGTTTTTGTCTATTTTTTTACGTTTTTGTCTGTTTTTTTTACGTTTCGTCCCTTTTTTTATGTTTGAGTGTGTTTTCTTACGTTTTCGTCCATTTTTTATGTTTTTGTCTATTTTTTTTACGTTTTCTTACGCTTTCGTCCATTTTCTTACCTTTTTGTCCGTTTTATTACATTATCCTAACATAAGAAAACGTAGAATAATGTACAAAAACTACAATATCATTGAAACGAACAAACAAAAAAAGATGAAAACATAAAATTGGATGCAAAGTAAAAAAATCAACGAAAACAAAAAACCTAAAAAATAGACAAACATAAAAAAAAGTCAAAAAACGGACTTAAAACTAAAAAAAAAACGGGCGAAAACGTAAAAAAGGTAAAAAGAATACGAAAACGTAAAAAAAACAGAGTAAAACGTAAAAAAAATAGACGAAAACGTAACAAAACACACTCAAACGTAAAAAAAGGGGACGAAAACGTAAAAAAACAGATGAAAACGAAACAACAAAAAAAAAACGTAAGAAAACAAAAGAAAACGTAGGAAATTGAACGAAACGTAAAAAAACGGATGAAATCGTAAAAAAAAACGAAACGAAAAACGAAAAAAAAACGGACGAAAACGTAAAATAACAGACGAAAACGTAAAATAACAGACGAAAACGTAAAAAAAAACAGACGAAAACGTAAAAAAACGGGCGAAATCGTCAAAAAACAGACGAAAAAATAAAAAAATGGAGTAAATCGTAAAAAACAGACGAAAACGTAAAAAAATGGTTGAAAACACGCGAAAACGGTCGAAAACGCGTAAAAATGGATGAAAATGTAAAAACAGACGAAAAAAGGATGAATGCTGCAATGGTCATGTACCAAAAGGGCTAAACGCGTAACTTGTAACGGAATTCATTTAACGCCAGTTAAAATCAGGGACCAAAATGATGAAAACTTTCCTCCACAGGGAGGTCGCCTGCAATTAGCCAACCACAAGGACGTTTTTTGCAATCTGAGAAAACCACAGGGACGATTTTTGCAATTTACTCTATATTCAAACTAAACAATATAATAAAGCAAAACAAAGCAAATGTAGATACTGCTATATATTTTGATTACACATTTAACCTTATACAAAATTATAAATTAACAAAAAAAGAAAATCACTTACTTGGCGGTGTCCAGCAACAGCAGCGCCGGCGGCGGAGAACAGCGGCGATGACAGCAGTGGTCGTCAGGCGGCGGACAACGGTAGCGAACAGCGGTACCAAAATCTTAAACACAAACATAAACAAAATCTCAAACATAAACAAAAGTAAAACACAAAACATAAACAAAATCACAAAAATAAAAGATAAAACATAAACAAAATCACAAACCTTAAATTGCTTACAACTATACAAAACCCAACAAGGAAGATGAGTGGTATTTCCACTGGTGTTGGAGATGATACTTACAGTGGTGGCGGTGGTTGCTTTTTGATGAGTGGTATATAAAACCCACTGGTGTTGGAGATGGTATTTCCACCAAGGAAGATGGGTGGTATATAAAACCCACCAAGGAAGATGAGAGAGGAGTGATGAGAGTGGCAAAGTAAGCGGGAAAATGAAATTAAAAAATTGTAAGCGGGAAAACGAGATTTATTAGTAACCATTCAGTACGGTTTTTTTAAAACCGTACCAAATAAATTAATTTTGGTACAGTTTCATAATAAACCATACCAAAGAAAAGTGTTTAGGTACGGTTTTATAAATAACCGTACCAAAAAATAAAATCCACACAACAACCGTAGCAATTAATGATTTATTGGTACGGTTTTTTTATAAACCGTACCAAATAACGTTTTTCTTGGATTTTGATATGGTTTTTGCTATAACCGTACCAAAATGGCGTACCAAAAAATAGTTTGTGTAGTAGTGATGTAACACCCCAACCCGGCAAGGGTAAAGATGTCACGTTAATGGTTTCATATCAGATCAAACAAAGCATACTTCAATAGTAATACCATAACTTGTCAAAGGTTACAAATGAAATACTAACATTACAAGGTCAGGAATGAATTAACACTAAATACTAAGTCTGCAAATGCAATCCTTCTAATGACTTCTACTTCAGAACAACTGTCAAGGTCTTCTAAGTCCAAAAGTCTCTTCACTCATACCCAAACCCGTCATCCTGCTTATAACCTGCCGCACACGAAAAGAAAACGTGCGGCTGAGCTTAAAAAGCCCAGTGAACAGATATAACGATAATAAACAGAAATAGAGAATAGTACAGAATAACAGAAACAAAGGTCAAACAGATGTAATATGGTTCAAGGGATAAGTCAATGAATAAGTATAAGGGGAAAGAGAAAGGGATAGTAATCCACCACGAGCCCAGAAACAGATCATATCATATCGTAACCATAAATCTTCATAATCATATAGAGGGGAGACCTCTCAGATAATCAGATAATATGAGGGGTGTCCTCATTCTTCAAATGGAGTAGCTAGCTCCCAGACATATGTGAAAGGCATGTATTGCACACAGTACCAGTCACCAGAACAGAAATCATATCATATACAATTAAATCCACTAAACAGAACAGATCTAGGATGCATCCATACGCCCCTACCCAATCACATGCAGACCAAAACAAAGGGACGGTGTAACCAAATCACTAGGGCTACACACTAGTCATGCCAGTGGTGCATCACAGACACGGCCATGTTACCTTCATGGCTAGGGTCACAAATTTTGGCTCGGGTATCAAACTAAGAGTCAGATATCATATCAGATCAGAGTGTCATATCACAAGTTTCAATATCAGAAGTCAATATCAGAAGGTCAACATCAGAAGGTCAAAATCAAAGTTCCATAGTAACAGTTCATTTAAAAAAAAAAAAGTTTCTAATTAAGAGTCCATTTAAAAACTATCTTTTAAATGACGGTTTTCATAAAAATGATCCTTCAGAGTAGTTTTCATAAAATGATCTTTCAAACGGTTTTTCGTAAAGATAGTCTTTTAAACTTGTTTTTATAAAAGTTAGTAAAATCCCAATTAAAAGAGTATTGTATCATAAATTGCAAACATCATTTTAAAATAGCTTTTCCTCAAATCATTTCCAGGTCAGAATTAAAAGATTTCCATAGCCCAGGTTCATATCATAGGTCATACTGAAGGGAGTCATAGCAAAGGTATCAAATCAGAGGCTAAACAGATCAGAACATGAAAGAGATCATAGGAAACCTTACAGAGAAGGTCAGAATATCTGTACCTTATTTCAAATGCAAACACGAACCAGAAAATAGATGTCACAGAATGGATCAGGACCTCTCCTTCTTCACACCTAAAGGAGTAGAAGAGAATTACTATAGGTTCTTAACTTCATGTTTAGCTTGCCTTTCCATTTTAATAGTTCAAGGTTCATAAGGTTATTTTGGTAGTGTTATACATTTAAAGGTTCATTAAGTATTTAGGATAATTTTAAGGACCAATTGTGAAATTATCATAAAGTTAGGGTATAAGGTGTAATTATTGTAAAGTTACAGGTTTCTACAAGTTAAGTCCTTTAGTATTATCAAAATAACCATATAGACCCTCTAATGTTTGAACATAAACCATTTAACACTCTTTAAATGTTATATTTCACTTTTTCAGGTTTTAGATAGGTTCTGGACCGGCTTAAAATAATTTAAGAATCATATTAGAACTCTGAAATAAAATCTACAAAAATTCAAAAAGCTTCCTCAATTTCCCTAGTATTTTACCTAATTTTTCCAGATTTTATTAATTAGTTTTGGTACGAAAGAAAATTCCTCTTTCCTAACCTGTCCCAGAAACATGTCTGATGGGACACCCGATAAGTTATCAACTGGTTACCCCTTCAGAAAAATTCACAAAAATCTACAAAAATTCCAGCTACTAATAGACATCCCAAAGTTTACCCAGTTCAAAGGGCTCTTTCTAACTCGACACGGTTTGGAAATTAAAATTGAAAAACCCGGACTGATTTTCGAGACTTTCAAATACGACTGGACACATGATTTTCCAAAAATCAAAAAGTAGCCTTACAGGCCTCTAAAAATTACAAACTAAATTCCTCCAGGTAGCTATTTCATTAAACTACAAACTAGACTCCAGAAACATCAAAATATACGTTCACATCATTAGTCCACAGCCGATTGAAGTCGAATAAAGGTTTAGGTCAGTAGCAGTTATTCACAGAATCATATATAACTTAGGGTTTTCTTCATCCCGTTCATTAATTCTTGACACCAAACGATTATGGGTGAGTCCAAAACATATTTAGGTCAATACACATCAGTTCTAAACACATTCAAATCGAATTACTTATCACCAAAACATCTAGTCGATCCATACTTATGAACTTTTTAGGTTTTTAGGTTTTATGATTTTATGTGACACATAATGTAACTTTAATTCGATTTAGAATACAAAAACATGAACAAGGATTGAACAAGGTATGTGATGCAATACCCTCGAAGAGCACACGAATGACCAAGAACGCCCTACACTCGAATCACCAACGAAACTCTCTCTCCCTCTTCTTGGTTCGATCGACAGAAAGGAAAACAAGGCAGAAAATTGGTTAGGGTTTTTTGCTAAAACAATTCACATGGACTTGAGGCATGAATAACATGTTTACCTTATGATGAATGACACAAGAATGGAACAAAAATCAAGTCCCTTTGGGGCTTTTGTGTCTTGACAGCAGCAAGAAGAAAGGGGCGGCAGAAACTTTTTGGTGTAAGGAGGTTTTAGGGTTTTCTTGTTGTGTTATTATTTTGTGAAGATCGGTATTAACAAAAAGGAGATGCCGAGTCTTTTTGGATGGGCCAAATGAGGAGTGAATGGGTTTATTGTGGGCTAGGATCTATTAAGTTAATTGCCTTCTTATTCCACAGTATGGGCCGAAGATTTCAAGGCTAGTAACACATGAAATGTCGACTAGCTTTGCTAGTTGTAGGATTTTATTTATTTGGTATCTTTTATTTACATAATGTAAGGTTTTCATGTACTTAAATATTTAGGTTGCTTAAAGTTTGATTGTTTTAAGTTAGGTGTCAATGACGACACTTATATAATTTTCATAAGTTCTTAAAAGTTCAAATTCAGGGAGTATTTTAGTCCTTTCATATTATGTTAATTTGCGGGTTTTACAAGTGAGAACGCTTTCTTAGCACCATAACCACCACAATCCACCGTACAACCATTGTATTGTTCAATTTCTGGTCAACTTTACGCCCATCCCCATTGAAAAATTATATTTCTTATCAAAATACACTTCCAATCCAAAATATGTTCTATTTTACATTCCAATCCAAAATACTTAGCGTAGGATTCCACTAGAAGAATAAGGAGAACGAGCGACGAAGGTCGTCCCGACGACAGGCGGTCGTCGGCACGAACCACTAGAATACAAAAAAAGCGTGTGAAAACGTAGAGGGGTGAATACGTTCCCGTTTTAAAAACATCAAACTTGTTGTATCAAATGTCCACTTAAGCTTGTTGTAATATGAAATATGTTAAGTATAGTTTATGACTAGCATATACTAAACAAGTTGTCACACAAGTATTATCAATTAAGCACAACACAAACAATCATATAATGCAAACATAAAAGTAAAGAGGTAAGTAAAAGAAAGCGCAAACCGAACATGATGATTTATAGTGGTTCAGTCATGGAGCTCCTCTCCGCCCTACTCCACTCCCCGAGTACCCAACACGAGAGTTACTTCACTAGATCAACAAGCTTCTTTCTCGGCGGAGAAAACCTTTACACGTCTCTTACTCTTTTTTCGGTACTAAGCTAGATACCGAGTTCCTTTACAAGGGTACAACCACTCCCAACGTCACTTATACTATTTCCGACACTAAGCTAGATGTCGAGTTCTTTTACAAGGGTACAACCACTCCCGTCGTTGCTTATACTTTTTCCAACACTAAGCTAGATGTCAAGTTCTTTTACAAGGGTACAACCACTCCCGCTATTTTTTATGGCCCAACATAGAAACCTTGTGTTTTATGGTACAAACACATAAACCATCTAATCTAAATGAACTTCCATTGAAAGGAAGCCTTCAAAGGATGAAGATCACAAGCTCCCTAAACTTGTTGTGATGGATCTTCATATATGCATGTGGAATCTACATGAACTTCTTAAATAAGAAGTCTTCAATCATTGAGGATGTCAAGTGCCCTTGAATCTTCATATGTTGGAATGCTTTGGTGGATGATGACTTCAAGATCTCCTAACCTTCTTGGTGGATCAGGAAGTATGCTATGCTAGTGATGGATGATGACTCACAATCTCTGAGCTTGCTTCACAGGATCATTATGGAAAGGGTGATTAATGTATGATTCTACATGGTCTACTACTGATCTAAATGTATGCAAAGGGTAGAGAGAATGTGTGTTCTAGTTGCTTAAACAATGGGTAAACAATGGGCTACTATTTATAGGCAAACAGTAAAACAAGCCACGGATTTGGCGGATCCAAATCCAGGGGTCCGCCCTTTATGGCATTTGGTTCCGCCCTTTATACCATTTGGTTCCGTGGGTGTCTGACAAAAAATCTCCAAATATCTTTCCAAATCTTGCCAAGATCTTACGCAATCCAATTCTTTGCTTGAAGATCTTTCTAAGATATTTACTAAATCTACAAGATATCCTAAAGATATCCAAATGATGTATGCAATGATGTCATAAACATATTTCCATTTTAAGAATTAAAATTTAAATAATGTAAATGTATATATGTATGTCCTATGTATATATTAGCTTAACTAATATATGTTTACCAATATGTATCATGTTAGTTTGACACCTAAAGTGTACTTATCCTATTAATCTTAGAAAACATGATGTACAAGTAAAAGTACTTGTATATGCAAAATGTGAAATGAGGTTCTAAGTAGAATGGTTAGTCTTTTTAAAATACTTAATGACCTAGCCGTATTTTAAACATTCTAAATGGTTTGTTAAGGGTTTGATCATAATACCACATAACAAACATGTACGAGCCTGTGTTGTACCATACGAGGACTTGAGAGGTGTTGAATGTATTGTTGAGACAAAATAAGATTACATGTAACTTGTACATTTTACGTTATGTATCAAGTTACATGTTTGTCATCAATCAAAACAAACGAGACTGCTTGCACTAACAAAGCGCTTGACCGAGACCAGTGTGCGTTGAATTTTCTGATTATTAAAATCCCATCAACATGTCATCGGGACCATATTGGTCAAACGTTACTCTCTCAATAATTACCAATAATTAAGCGGGAATTTATCCCGCCAATATGGCCCCTTCGACATGTCGTCGGGACCATATTAATCAAAAATATTATTGTAATTAGCGTTTGATTAGCGTTAACAGCTATGTTTAGTCGTATCGTCCCGACGACATGTCGACGGGACGAATTTAGAGCAAATTTGGTCTTCCCCCTATTGTAAATATTAGCAAATAATTGGGCGGGATTTTTCCCGCCTTTATGGTACCGATGACATGTCATAGGGATTTTTTTCCCGCCTCATTGAACCTTTGTCCTGCCAATTTTTTACTTATATATAACCAATCATTCTATAACCGGCGAAACGCACAGAACCTTATCGTCAATTCTCACAAAACACACATAATAATGGCTGGTTACAGTCCGGAAGAGGAGTGGTTAAAGGTTTTTTCATCGATGTATCTCTTTAATGAAGTTCTTAATACATATGGCTACGAAATTTATGATGAATATGGTTCTTATAAGAACATTAGCCCGTGGATGAGAGACCATATTCTGGAATGGTTGAGGAAAAAGCCGTACTATAGAGAGATGTTGGACGCTCAAGCTGATGATGTTGGAGGAGAAAGCACGTTGGAAACCAAAATTGATGATCTAGGAAATAGGATAACAAGTCTTGAAGCTATGTTTGAACATTTCATCAAGCAAAGGAAAGCAAGGAAGGGAAAAGATGGTGCAGGTTCTAGCAAAGCGGGAAGTAGCAGCAAAAAAAATGAATGGGCGATGTTTGTTATGGTCTATGTCATGTGTTTCGTTTACTTTTTGAGTTGTTTCGTTTGGTTGTCGAGTTGTTTTGTTTGAGTTGTTTCATTTGCTTGTTGAGTTGTTTTGTTTGATCTGTTTCGTTTACTTGTCAAGTTGTTTCGTTTGAGTCTGTATGAAATGTATGTGGTTGAGAACTCTTGCGTGTTTTAAATAAAAGGTATGCCTTCTTGTTTGTTAGTTGTGATATTGTCACTTCAATTCCATTCTTTATACTTATGTAATTTAGTGTTGGAAAATTGTATATTTGAAATACCCTGTTGTTTAAAAGGGTGTTTGGACAACATAATCTGGTTAACTCAGAACCTGGTCAACTTTACTAATCCAGAAGGTGCTTTGATGTATAAAAATCTTGGGTGTGGTTCGACCCACCAAGAGACGGGTGTATGTCATATGTTCGATAGCAAAAGATAGGTAGATCACCGCCGCTAACGAAGGTGCACGACGGTTGTTAAAGAAGCCTCGTGAAATACTTAAGTTTTCACAACAACAACAACATTTTATTAAACAACAACAACAACAACAACAACAACAACAACAACAACAACAACAACAACGACAACAACAACAACAACAACAACAACAACAACAACAACAACAACAACAACAACAACAACAACGTCAATGACAACGACGACGACAACGACAACGACAACTATAACACCCCAACCCGACAAGGGCTAAAATGCTACATTATGGTGACAAATCAGAACATAAACGCAAAGAGGAAGACTTTTATTAATAATAAGGTTACATAAGTTCTTCTAAGGAAATAATAAAATACTAAGTCTGAAACAGAATAACTTCTAAATGAAATACAATTCCAATTGAAGTCTAAATGAAGGATAACTCCAAATCTAATCCAAAAGCAATTGGGTAACTATCGTCAGGGTGGTCCACTAAAAGCTCCTACTCTTATCACTCAAATCCCAGCCTCCTGCTTGAAAACCTGCCGAAGAGGAAAGAAAATGCGGCTGAGCTTAAAAAGCCCAGTGAACAGATATAAACAAACGAATATCTAATCATGAATAAATGTACGAAATGGAATCATAAAGATCTGCTAAATAAAAGATGTCATATATCATAAGAGTCAAAAGAATTAGTGAGTCATAAAGATGATAAGGAAAATCATAAAATCATACGGAAATGCCCACGAGCTCAAAACATACGTCTAAGGCATGATACATGCCTTAAACCAAATATCCAAGCATATATCATATCCTGTCATAACAAATCATAGCAAATGGAGTAGCGAACTCCCAAAAGTGAACTGCGGTGTATGGCACACACAAACCATTCACTACAAAGCCATATCATAAACATATTACAAAACAAACCTAGGATGCATCCATACGCTCCCTGAAAAACAAAGTTATACATACACCACCATACACCTATACTCTGACAAATATATTGGCGTACCAAAATGGCAAATAAGTGCACGAGCACAATAATAATATACATATCACAAAGGAACACCGTGGACCAATCACACCGCCACAGATAGTGTCATGCCATTGGTGCCTCAATGACATTGCCATGGTACCTCCAAGACTAGTTAGCTCGGTAACAGAATAAACAAGATATCACATCATAACGAATTAATTATAGTATATTTAAACAAAAGAATATTAACTGAAATGAATGCAATATTAAATGACAATAGAACTGAATATCATATCAAATGAAATCATATCAAACAGAATCACCAACGAATATCATAACGAACGAAATATAGTCAAGGATCGAAGAGTCAATGCGAAACCCTTACTGAGAAAAGGTAGAATATCCATACCTTAGCAAATGGAATGAAAGCAATGAGAAAATGAACACAAGGAAACAACGTCACGCCTTCTTCAACGAATCTAAACGGATTAGGGATCATTTAATACTTATGTGTTCATTTAATGTCATAACGGATTTTAGTACTTATTGTCATTTATTAACATGTTTAGGGTATCTCATGTGATTCTGGTTCATATTCTTATGATTTTTATGACACACCAAACAAGCTCCTGTGGCTCTATAATTTTTACCAGAGACACCTGTATATGTTTAATACTTCCCCTAATTTTTACAGATTTTATCTCCTAGTGCAAGTATCCAAACAAAAATGGTTTTTCAAACCTGTTCCAGAATGTGACCTGATGGTATACTTGAAAAGTTTGTATTTTATAAACATACCTATGCCTTCCAGAAAAATTTTCAAAAATTGTAGTAAGTCATATACATCTTAAAAATTCTCTCTGTCAAATGAGACCTCTTAATTCCATAACACCTTGACTCATCCGTTTAACATGTTATGTATATCCATAATATCTTGACTCATCCGTTTAACATGGGATGTATATCCATAACACACCGACTCATCCGTTTAACATGTTATGTATATCCATAACACCTCGAATCATCCGTTTAACATGTTATGTATATCCATAACATCTTGAGTCATCCGTTTAACATGTTATGTATATCCATAACACCTTGACTCATCTGTTTAACATGTTATGTATATCCATAACACCTCGACTCATCCGTTTAACATGTTATGTATATCTATAACATCTTGACTCATTCGTTTAACATGGGATGCATATCCATAACACCTCGACTCATCCGTTTAACATGTTATGTATATCCATAACACCTCGACTCATCCGTTTAACATGTTATGTATATCCATAACATCTTGACTCATCCGTTTAACATGGGATGTATATCCATAACACATCGAATCATCCGTTTAACATGTTATGTATATCCATAACACCTCGACTCATCCATTTTACATGTTATGTATATCCATAACATCTTGACTCATCCGTTTAACATGTTATGTATATCCATAACATCTTGACTCATCCGTTTAACATGGGATGTATATCCATAACACATCGAATCATCCGTTTAACATGTTATGTATATCCATAACACCTCGACTCATCCATTTTACATGTTATGTATATCCATAACATCTTGACTCATCCGTTTAACATGTTATGTATATCCATAACACCTTGACTCATCTGTTTAACATGTTATGTATATCCATAACACCTCGACTCATCCGTTTAACATGTTATGTATATCTATAACATCTTGACTCATCCGTTTAACATGGGATGTATATCCATAACACCTCGACTCATCCGTTTAGCATGTTATGTATATCCATAACACCTCGACTCATCCGTTTAACATATTATGTATATCCATAACATCTTGACTCATCCGTTTAACATGGGATGTATATTCATAACACCTCGACTCATCCGTTTAACATGTTATGTATATCTATAACACCTCGACTCATCCGTTTAACATGTTATGTATATCCATAACATCTTGACTCATCCGTTTAACATGTTATGTATATCCATAACATCTTGACTCATCCGTTATTATCGTAAACTAATAGTCTAATATAAGAAAGGGTTTTTTTTTTTTTTTTTTTTTTTTTTTTTTTTTTTTTTTTTTTTTTTTTGCCGACTCAAGTTAAAAATATTGATAGATGTGACAATAAGTTACTCTGTGAGACCTTTTTTTAATCCGTTTAACATTTTATGTTAAGGATTTTGGCGGGATTTTTTTATTCTTATGTTATAAAATTTACCGGGACACTTAAAAATTTGACTAGTTTTTTATAAAAGTATATTTAATTTTTTTAATTTTATAAAAGTATATTTAATTTTAAATTTAAAGTATTTAATTTTAATTATATATTAAATAAAAGTATTTATAATAAATAAAAAAATTTAATTATATAAAAGTAATTAATTTTAAATTTAACTAGTTATTTTTTAATTTTATAAAGTATTTAATGTTATAAAACTCAAAATACCGTGGACATGTCGTCGGGACTAAAACCCTCCAAATTTTCGTGAAAAATTCATTTATCCCGCCAAATCACGAGACGACAACTTACTTTAATGATCCCGTCGACTTGTCGTCTGGACCATTAAAAAGTAAACAGAAAACAGATCTGGTCAAACATATCTCAATTATTGCAACTCATATACTCTCAACTCTCGCCGGCGATTAAAAAGTAAACACCACCACCACCAGTACTCCACCACCACCACCACCAAGTGGTACTCCACCACCACACCATCACTACAACACCACATTCGCTACACCGTACACCACCACCACCACAGTCTCCACCACAACAAACCACCACTACACGAGCACCACTGTGCACTTCTCCTCCCCTCTTCTCTAGTTTAATTCTTTCCTCAACCATTTTCTTGTTTAATTCTTCCTCTTCTTCCTCACTTCTTCTTCCATACAAATTGAAGCAGGTATTTTTAATTTTTGTCATTTTTTTTTTTTTATTTTTATTAATTTATGTAGCATTTGTTAATTTGTTGATGTTTTTTTTTTTTTTTTTTTTTTTTTTTTTTTTTTTTTTTTAATACAGCCGAGACAGTAGCGGGAAGTGTTTGGTGGGATATCCATAACATCTTGACTCATCGGTTTAACATGTTATGTATATCCATAACACCTCGACTCATCCGTTTAACATGTTATGTATATCCATAACATCTTGACTCATCCGTTTAACATGTTATGTATATCCATAACACCTTGACTCATCCGTTTAACATGTTATGTATATCCATAATATCTTGACTCATCCGTTTAACATGGGATGTATATCCATAACACACCGACTCATCCGTTTAACATGTTATGTATATCCATAACACCTCGAATCATCCGTTTAACATGTTATGTATATCCATAACATCTTGAGTCATCCGTTTAACATGTTATGTATATCCATAACACCTTGACTCATCTGTTTAACATGTTATGTATATCCATAACACCTCGATCATCCGTTTAACATGTTATGTATATCTATAACATCTTGACTCATTCGTTTAACATGGGATGCATATCCATAACACCTCGACTCATCCGTTTTAACATGTTATGTATATCCATAACACTCGACTCATCCGTTTAACATGTTATGTATATCCATAACATCTTGACTCATCCGTTTAACATGGGATGTATATCCATAACACATCGAATCATCCGTTTAACATGTTATGTATATCCATAACACCTCGACTCATCCATTTTACATGTTATGTATATCCATAACATCTTGACTCATCCGTTTAACATGTTATGTATATCCATAACATCTTGACTCATCCGTTTAACATGGGATGTATATCCATAACACATCGAATCATCCGTTTAACATGTTATGTATATCCATAACACCTCGACTCATCCATTTTACATGTTATGTATATCCATAACATCTTGACTCATCCGTTTAACATTTCATGTATATCCATAACACCTTGACTCATCTGTTTAACATGTTATGTATATCCATAACACCTCGACTCATCCGTTTAACATGTTATGTATATCTATAACATCTTGACTCATCCGTTTAACATGGGATGTATATCCATAACACCTCGACTCATCCGTTTAGCATGTTATGTATATCCATAACACCTCGACTCATCCGTTTAACATATTATGTATATCCATAACATCTTGACTCATCCGTTTAACATGGGATGTATATTCATAACACCTCGACTCATCCGTTTAACATGTTATGTATATCCATAACACCTCGACTCATCCGTTTAACATGTTATGTATATCCATAACATCTTGACTCATCCGTTTAACATGTTATGTATATCCATAACATCTTGACTCATCCGTTATTATCGTAAACTAATAGTCTAATATAAGAAAGGGTTTTTTTTTTTTTTTTTTTTTTTTTTTTTTTTTTTTTTTTTTTTTTTTTTTTTTTTTTTTGCCGACTCAAGTTAAAAATATTGATAGATGTGACAATAAGTTACTCTGTGAGACCTTTTTTTAATCCGTTTAACATTTTATGTTAAGGATTTTGGCGGGATTTTTTTATTCTTATGTTATAAAATTTACCGGGACACTTAAAAATTTGACTAGTTTTTTATAAAAGTATATTTAATTTTTTTATTTTATAAAAGTATATTTAATTTTAAATTTAAAGTATTTAATTTTAATTATATATTAAATAAAAGTATTTATAATAAATAAAAAAATTTAATTATATAAAAGTAATTAATTTTAAATTTAACTAGTTATTTTTTAATTTTATAAAGTATTTAATGTTATAAAACTCAAAATACCGTGGACATGTCGTCGGGACTAAAACCCTCCAAATTTTCGTGAAAAATTCATTTATCCCGCCAAATCACGAGACGACAACTTACTTTAATGATCCCGTCGACTTGTCGTCTGGACCATTAAAAAGTAAACAGAAAACATATCTGGTCAAACATATCTCAATTATTGCAACTCATATACTCTCAACTCTCGCCGGCGATTAAAAAGTAAACACCACCACCACCAGTACTCCACCACCACCACCACCACCACCAGTGGTACTCCACCACCACACCATCACTACAACACCACATTCGCTACACCGTACACCACTACCACCACAGTCTCCACCACAACAAACCACCACTACACGAGCACCACTGTGCACTTCTCCTCCCCCTCTTCTCTAGTTTAATTCTTTCCTCAACCATTTTCTTGTTTAATTCTTCCTCTTCTTCCCCACTTCTTCTTCCATACAAATTGAAGCAGGTATTTTTAATTTTTGTCATTTTTTTTTTAATTTTTATTAATTTATGTAGCATTTGTTAATTTGTTGATTTTTTTTTTTTTTTTTTTTTTTTTTTTTTTTTTTTTTTTTTTTTTTTTTTTTAATACAGCCGAGACAGTAGCGAGAGCCGAGAGCTGAGACAGCCAAGACATAGGTAATGTGGTCTCTTTTTTATTTATTTTTTAACTTTTGGTATCCCGACGACATGTTGCCGTCAACAGTTTTAGCTCTTTAATTTTAAGCAACCGATATATTAATGTGCTCTCTTTTTATATAGCCCGAGCCCGAGACCGCAGCCCGAGACCACCTACAGCCCGAGAGACCAAAACCCAAGAGCGAGAGCCGAGAGCTGAGACGTACAGCCGAGACAGTATGTTGTTTACATATCCGTATTGTTTTTTCATTTTTATGCTTTGCGGATTAAGTATAATTTGATAGTTTGCGGATTAAGTATTAAATACTAGTGAAAAGGTATAATTCAAGCAGCCCTAGCTACGTAGGTTTAGGTTATCGCATGCTAGGTCAGTGATAGCCGAGTTAATTCGATAACTGACTTTAGATGGTAGCCAAGTTAATTCGGTAGATTGTGACATTTGAATGGTAGCCAAGTTAATTCAGTAGATTGTGACATTTGAGAGTACCGCAGGATAAATATGCGTTTGCAACAATGAGATATGTGAAAACGCAGGGGGGGGGGTGAATACGTTACCGTTTTAAATTCTTAAAACTTGTTGTATCAAATATCCAATTTAGCTTGTTGTAATATGAAAGATCCCAATTGTAGTTTATGACTAACACATACTAAAACAAGTTGTCACACAAGTATAACCAACAAGTCACAACACAAGCAATAATATAATAAAAGTATAAAAGTAAAGTAGTAAGTAAAAGAAAGCGCAAACCGAACACGATGATTTATAGTGGTTCGGTCACAGAGCTCCTCTCCGCCCTACCCAACTCCAGAGGTACTTCACTAGATCAACAAAGGTAAGTTATTATCCTATGACAAGACAATTACATTAAACATCATTGTTAGAAGCAAATGTACCAAACACCTTTTTCAAAGATACTATAAGTTTAGATAATCATCGAAGGTAGTGAAACATTTTTAAACTTTGAAACATTACGTGAGAGTTTGTGCAAAACAACATTTTCAAGATACTTAACTAGTTTTACTTGGTTCTCATTTCTAAGTGAATTATGCATAACATATGCAAAGAAAGTTATCTAAAACAAATTTCCAACTTAGTGCACAAAATCTAGCAAATGTCCTATTGTGCATAAACAAGAAATTGACAAACAAGCAAATGAATATTATGGCAAGATTGACACTTATGTATCACAAATAAACAAGTACAATCACTACTTTCAATAAGAAAACAACATGTATGCAAACAACCAAAACAAGTAGTCATATATCATAGCATAAAAATAAAGATACTTTTCATCACTTTGCATTTAAACATGATGATGTATGGCCAAGCTCGATTTGGTTCCATAACATCTTGACTCATCGGTTTAACATGTTATGTATATCCATAACACCTCGACTCATCCGTTTAACATGTTATGTGTATCCATAACATCTTGACTCATCCTTTTAACATGTTATGTATATCCATAACATCTATAACATCTTGACTCATCCATTTAACATGGGATGTATATCCATAACACCTCGACTCATCCGTTTAACATGTTATGTATATCCATAACATCTTGACTCATCCGTTTAACATGTTATGTATATCCATAACATCCTGACTCATCCGTTTAACATGTTATGTATATCCATAACATCTTGACTCATCCGTTTAACATGGGATGTATATCCATAACACCTCGACTCATCCGTTTAACATGTTATGTATATCCATAACACCTCGACTCATCCGTTTAACATGTTATGTATATCCATAACATCTTGACTCATCCGTTTAACATGTTATGTATATCCATAACACCTTGACTCAACTGTTTAACATGTTATGTATATCCATAACACCTCGACTCATCCGTTTAACATGTTATGTATATCCATAACACCTCGACTCATCCGTTTAACATGTTATGTATATCCATAACATCTTGACTCATCCGTTTAACATGTTATGTATATCCATAACATCTTGACTCATCCGTTTAACATGGGATGTATATCCATAACACCTCGACTCATCCGTTTAACATGTTGTGTATATCCATAACACCTCGACTCATCCGTTTAACATGTTATGTATATCCATAACATCTTGACTCATCCGTTTAACATGTTATGTATATCCATAACACCTTGACTCAACTGTTTTACATGTTATGTATATCCATAACACCTCGACTCATCTGTTTAACATGTTATGTATATCTATAACATCTTGACTCATCCGTTTTACATTCCAATCCAAAATATGTTCTATTTTACATTCCAATCCAAAATACTTAGCGTAGGATTCCACTCGAAGAATAAGGAGAACGGGCGACGAAGGTTGTCCCGACGACAGGTTGTCTTCGACACGAACCACTAAAAGACAAAAAAAGCGTGTGAAAACGTAGAGGGGGGGGGGTGAATACGTTCCCATTTTAAAAACTTAAAACTTGTTGTATCAAATGTCCACTTAGGCTTATTGTAATATGAAAGATGTTAAGTATAGTTTATGACTAGCATGTACTAAACAAGTTGTCACACAAATATTATCAACTAAGCACAACACAAGTAATCATTTAATGCAATCATAAAAGTAAATAGGTAAGTAAATGAAAGCGCAAACCGAACATGATGATTTATAGTGGTTCGGTCACGGAGCTCCTCTCCGCCCTACTCCACTCCCCGAGTACCCAACTCGAGAGTTACTTCACTAGATCAACAAGCTCCTTTCTAGGCGAAGAAAACCTTTACACTTCGCTTACTCTTTTTCCGGTACTAAGCTAGATACCGAGTTCTTTTACAAGGGTACAGCCACTCCCAACGTCTCTTATATTATTTCCGACACTAAGCTAGATGTCGAGTTCTTTTACAAGGGTACAACCACTCCCGTCGTTGCTTATACTTTTTCCGACACTAAGCTAGATGTCGAGTTCTTTTACAAGGGTACAACCATTCCCGCTATGTTTTATGGCCCAACATAGAAACCTTGTTTTTTATGGCACAAACACATAAACCATCTAATCTAAATGAACTTCCATTTAAAGGAAGCCTTCAATGGATGAAGATCACAAGCTCCCTAAACTTGTTGTGATGGATCTTTATATATGCATGTGGAATCTACATGAACTTCTTGAATAAGAAGTCCTCAATCTTTAAGGATGTCAAGTGCCCTTGAATCTTCATATGTTGGAATGCTTTGGTGGATGATGACTTCAAGATCTCCTAACCTTCTTGGTGGATCAGGAAGTATGCTATGCTAGTGATAGATGATGACTCACGATCTCTGAGCTTGCTTCACAGGAACATTACGAGTGTATGCTTACAACATAATGAAAGTTAGTAATATTATGATCATTATGGAAATGGTGATTAATGTATGATTCTACATGGTTTACTACTGATCTAAATGTATGCAAAGGGTAGAGAGAATGTGTGTTCTAGTTGCTTAAACAATGGGTAAACAATGGGCTACTATTTATAGTCAAACAGTAAAACAAGCCACGGATTTGGCGGATCCAAATCCAGGGGTCCGCCCTTTATGGCATTTGGTTCCGCCCTTTATGGCATTTGGTTCCGCCCTTTGTACCATTTGGTTCCGTGGGTGTCTGACAAAAAATCTCCAAATATCTTTGCAAATCTTGCAAAGATCTTACACAATCCAATTCTTTGCTTGAAGATCTTTCTAAGATAGTTACTATATCTACAAGATATCCTAAAGATATCCAAATGATGTATGCAATGATGTCATGAACATATTTCCATTTTAAGAATTAAAATGTAAATAATGTAAATGTATATATGTATGTCCTATGTATATATTAGCTTAACTAATATATGTTTACCAATATGTATCATGTTAGTTTGACACCTAAAGTGTACTTATCCTATTAATCTTAGGAAACATGATGTACAAGTAAAAGTACTTGTATATGCAAAATGTGAAATGAGGTTCTAAGTAGAACGGTTAGTCTTTTTAAAATACTTAATGACCTAGCTGTATTTTAAACATTCTAAATGGTTTGTTAAGGGTTTGATCATAATGCCACATAACAAACATGTACGAACATGTGTTGTACCATACGAGGACTCGAGAGGTGTTGAATGTATTGTTGAGACAAAATAAGATTACAAGTAACTTGTACATTTTACGTTATGTATCAAGTTACATGTTTGTCATCAATCAAAACAAACGAGACTGCTTGCACTAACAATCTCCCCCATTTTGATGATGAAAAAATATGTAGACGTGATAGAAAGTAAAATGTAAAAAGTTACCTTGTGTCCGTACTACCTTTATATTACCTTCTCTGTTTATACTCTTCTCCCCTATTACTTTCTCCGTTGACACCTTTCTCCCCCTTTTGTCGAAACAAAAAGGGTATGTTCTTAGAGTTAACTTCATTTCTCCCCGAAATGGCGAGCTTGCATCGTCCCTAGTGAAGTTAAGTTTTCTACTCCAATTTCCTAAGGTTGTTGCGTCCCCTAGGTTATTAGCGGATCCATGGATCAAATTAAAATCCTTAACCTACATCAATGTTAGTGTTGTGCAATAAAAAAAATATATAAAAAATGCATGATGAATGAAATGCATATAGCCAACGATACACGTGGGTAAGCTATGTTGGACTATCTCCTACTTTTTGTCGAAACACAAAGGTGTGTCGAAGAATGAGGATAATTAAGAATGCGTACATGCTCCCCCTTGATCAATACTACCCGTTGCTAGGGTACTAACGTATATGATGCAAGAAATAAGAAAGCTAGAAAAACAAAGGTTAGTGCATGATTAGCTCCCCCTTGATCAATACTCCCCGTTGCTAGGGGACCAACATATATGATGCAAGGATGAAGAATGCTACAAAATAAAGGTTAGTGTAGAACAATGCATGTATATGATGCTTCTATAAATGCTTGACGAAAGCTTCCCCTTGCTCTAGTGCGTCAAGATGAACCTACACTGAAAGGATTAGTGCACTATATTTCATCTCAAAGAAAAAATAAGATGTATATATATGATGCAACAAATCAAAGATATAATCACAATCAACTTAAGACAGAGAACCATGATCATTTAGCAAAACATGTTATAAGATGTAATCTACTAATCATAAGAAGAACAAGAATATGATAAAATCCTACAAAATAAAGCGATGTGAAATGAAATTGAAATATTAAAGGTTAAAGTGAGTGGTGCTAGTGTTGGTGTTGGTTTACTAGTGGTGATAACTCAATAGATGACTAAAGGTTGATGCAGGTAGGTTTTTGGCTAATCCATGGTGGTGATGATTAGTGAAATAGGTAATGGAATGCAATGAATTCAGAAACTCTAATGTACAGCAAATGCTATAAGAGTATTGAAGACGATTGAGGTTATGAAATTATCATCTACAAAAGATGATGTAACTTGCCATAATAAATGCTCGAATGGAATTAAGAGAAAGTGAAGACAATGATCACTTAGGAATAGAAATTCCATATGCAACAATTTGAAATACTAGATACCTATATGAGGATGAAAATGACATCATAAGATGTGAGAGTGTTGGTTAGACCAACGTGTTGAGAATGACGATTTTGATATATCATTTGCACTGACAATGACGTGCTTGATATGTATCAAGAACGAAAAGGATGAGATCTTATGATGGTGTTCTTAGATAATGAAGTTGTGAGATTCAGGTAAAAATCCTAAACCCGTTGGTTACGAGAGGGTTGTTTGGTTTAAATGGTTTAAAAACTGAACCAGGTACCCGCGAATTGGGCGGAACCAAATTTTTGGTTCCGTCCATCTTATCGAAGGGTACCGTGGGACCAGAATTGATTTGGTCATATTTTGTCGTTTTTTATCAAATGAAGGTTCAAGCTAAGGTCTATTTACTTATAACTACTGATTTGGTTTCACTAATCCTAGTCAAAGTCTAAGGAGACTTAATGCTTCTTGTTTAAGAGGTTTGTCAAACATATGATGTGTTTTTCACTTGACGAGGCATTGGTGCAAAACTGTGATGTTGAGCTAAGAGGGTTTGAAAAACTTGTGGTTTTGTGAACTGATTTTAACTGATTGGTGTGAACCTACATGTTGGTATAAGAAACATGAGTACATGTTCTTTAATGTGAAAAGTCAATTATCTGAATGAATTTCTCTCCCCCTTAGTTGGTGGACATTCAACATAATCTGTAATGCATCAAATAAAGAATGAAGGTAAAGTGTTTAGGATGTTGCAGGTTAATGAAAGCGATGAGCTTAGTAATGTTTTTGTGGATGTTGGTTAGCTTAAAGAACTTCATCCTTGAAGTCACGTAGCTCTTTTCTATCAATGCGAGATGATCGCATGACGAGACATGTGGTTTTCTCATTGGAGGTGTATTGTTATAACTAAAAGATGATGGAGATGTTGTTAGAAAAACGGAAGCAATAATGTGATTTGGAAAGAGTTCGATTGAAAGATACGCGGACACAAATTCCAAGCTTCTGAAACTTAATCCTATTAGCTTTTAAAAGCTATATGCAAGTGAATGGATCCGATAAACATACTACTAATCTACGTAGCAATAAAGGGATTATAATTATGCAAAAATAGGCATAACAAAGTAAACTAACAAATAATTTGTTATTAACCTACAAGAAAAAAGTCTTAATGACAAAAGATGTAAATATCATAGGATAACATCTTACAAAAACAAATATTCAACTACTAGACAAAAAGCTACCACATAGCATCAAGACAAGTAATCATATTGCAAGAGAGCATGACATTGTTTGAGATACTAAATTGTGAAATTGTTTTGAAGTTAGGCATAGTCACTTAAGCATACTTACCCATTAATGACTTATAAATGTTTATCATACCAAAAGTACTTAGACATGTTATAGATACACACATGGCAAACAAATAGTGTGACAAGATCACAAAAGAAATAAGACGACAGATTCATGCAAACCATTTTAACTTTTTGGAGCATGCATCATTTAAACTATCCTACGAAAAGGCTTAATGAATGTCAACTAAAGACAAGAGCTTTCTAACACCATGTATGACATATCGTGAGTTAACAAGAAGCATTTTAATCTTGTGAAATGTCATATAACAAGTATCATGCAAATCATGTTAACATCTAGTAGCATGAAACATATATAAGCATGCAGACAAAACCTTTCGAAGGTTTACATATTTGACTATCAATGATAACGTCAAGATACTTAATCATATCAAACAAATAACATGTAATCAACACATGTATATGTATTGCAAGTGATTTTTCTAAGAAAAATCACATCAACTACTTGGTTGATTTATATTCCTAAGACAAGATAAATTATCTTATTTTAATACTTACTTTAGGCAAGTATAGGAATAAAGATATTTCAAGTTGGAGAATGAGTATGAGACTATTACTAGCGGTGCTCAATTCAGGCTAAACATGACCATTTTTACGGGTGATTCCACATACCCAACTTCTCTGCTGGAAGCAATTTAACCGTTAGGCTAAATTGAGTTTCTAGTGCAATAGGTTCTTCATTAGTCAGTCTCATGTCTGAAAGATAGGAATTCCTATTTTTGCCTATCGAGGTATATATAAAATATGATAGCTTACCAATACTTGGCTTAATGAGACTCAACTATTTCTATTAATACTAAGGTGATGAAGATGTCATGTTATACACTGGAATTTGACACATATGTGTCAACATATTTTAATCTTTGTGTTAGGAATCTTAGGTTGAATGATCTAAAGGGTGACATCTTTTATGTTAAGTTTAAGTGTGTGTTATGTTGGGAATTAAATATTCTGAAGTTAGAGTATAGGAAAATACTTTAAGAAGAAGGTACTGCTAGTTCATGATCAAGGTACTGCTAGTACATCAAGGTACTGCTAGAACAAGAAGGTACTGCTAGTTCAAGTAGAAGGTACTGCTAGTAGAGAATGGTACTGCTGATCAATGAGTCATAGAGCTGCTATAAGGATAAGATCGAAGAAGATATTATTTGTATGAGTCACTCTTATGCAAAAATAATATCTAGATATGTTCTCAGTCAACAAGTTGATGCATGTGCTTGCATTAATTCATTTGAACAACTTGAGAGATATAAACTTCCATACGCTAGCTCGACTTGATCTTTTGTAAGACAAGTGTTGATTAGACTTAAAGTAATATTGTAAGAGATCTCTTGGACTATAAAAGAGATCTTAGATTAGTGATTACATGTGAAAATATACGAACTCATATCTGTTAAGACATAGAACAAACAAAAACATATATCACAAATCTAGAAACATAAGATTCAAGGTCTTTGTAACCCTAGTGATAATTTCAAGATCACTCGTATTATTTTGAATAATATTGAATCGTTTGGTGATAAACTTTCTTTGTTCATTGTTAAGTAACAAACATAATTCTTCCATTTCCATAACATACATAACCTTTTAAGTGTGATTAAGTAAATTCCGCGTACTTAATCATATAAACTCAATATATCATTACACACAAAGTATACAAGGTTTAACCACCTTAACCGTGTGTCGAATTCCTCTCAGTTGGTATCAGAGCTCAGGCTGATATAATTGAATTAGAAGAAACAGAAATGGATGCACATGATGCTCAAACAAATGTTGCTGCAAAGTTGCCCATGATCAAACCAAATGAGTTTGAGTTATGGAGGATGAGAATTGAGCAATATTTCATGGTCCAAGATTACACTCTTTGGGATATCATTATATATGGTGATTCTTTTTCACCAAGCTATTCAGATGTTGTCCTAGAAGGTAAAACACTTAGGAAAAGAAATACTGGACCAGTTTCAAATGAAGAAAAGATACTGAAGAGAAATGATCAGAAAGCAAGAAATTTGTTGCTTATGACCATTCCTGGTGAACAGATGTTATCTTTTAACAAGTATCTTGATGCAAAAACTCTTTTTGAAGAGATTTGTGCATATTTTGGTGGTAATGAAACTACCAAAAAGACACAGAAGACACTACTAAAGCAACAATTTGAAAACTTTACTGCTTTTAGTAATGAGTCTCTTGATAAGCTATTATCAAGGTTACACAAGCTTGTCAGTCAGTTGGCTGTGTTGGGTGTTGAGACAGAGAAGGAAGATCTCAACATGAAGTTTTTGAGAAGTCTACCTGATGAGTTCCACACTCATGTTATTGTCTGGATGAACAAACCAGACATTGAAACAATGAAGCTCAATGATTTGTACAACAACTTCAAAATTGTTGAACAAAGTCTTAGAAAGTCTGGAATTTATGGTACTAGTTCTGGGAATGTGGCACTTTTGTCATCTCCTAGTATTGGTAAGTCTGAAAAGGTAGAAGAAGTTGAAGGTGTTTCTAATGCTACTTATGGTGGTCCTTCTACTAGTTCACAAAAGACTGTTGCAGGACTTGGTGATCCAGCATTCTATGTATTCATGTCTAGTCAATCTAGTGGTTCTCCTCTAAATCATGAAGACCTTGAGCAGGTTGATGGTGATGATTTGGAAGAGATGGACATCAAATGGCAGGTTGCTTTGCTCAGCATGAGGGCCAAGAAGCATTGGCAGAGAACTGGGAAGCAAATTACCATAAATGGTAATGACACTGCTGGGTTTGACAAGAAGAAAGTGGAATGTTTCAACTGTCATAGCTTGGGACACTTTGCTAAGGAGTGTAGAAGCCCAAGGAAGCAAGAAAATAGAAACACATGGTATAAGCAAGATAGGAAAAAGGAATTTACTGTTGAAGAGCCAAAGGCTATGTTGGCTATTGATGGTATTGGTTATGATTGGAGCTCTATGGCTATTGAAGAGGAAGCACCTCCAAATGCTGCTCTTATGGCCAATGAATTTGCTCTAATGGCCTTTTCTGATTCAGAGGTAAATTCTATTCAAAATTGTACTGAATCATGTCCTAATCTTAAAGCTTATGAAGACCTTAGTAAGAGATTTGATGCTCATAGAGCAGAGCTAATTGATACTCTTTTTCATTTAGCTAATCACAAAAGAGGTCTAGGTGTTGTAGAAAAACAAGTCTTACATCTCTTGGACTAATTGTGAAATTCACCGTTTGTTATTCCAACTGGGCCCCAAATTAATGCAAGCACATGCATCAACTTGTTGACTGAGAACATATCTAGATATTATTTTTGCATAAGAGTGACTCATACAAATAATATCTTCTTCGATCTTATCCTTGTAGCAGCTCTATGACTCATTGATAAGCAGTACCATTCTCTTCTAGCAGTACCTTCTACTTGAACTAGCAATACCTTCTTGTTCTAGCAGTATCTTGATGTACTAGCAGTACCTTGATCATGAACTAGCAGTACCTTATTCTTAAAGTATTTTCCTATACTCTAACTTCAGAATATTTAATTCCCAACAATCCTCCCCTAAACATGTGAATCATTTCAAACATGTTTTCTGAATTAAATGAGGACTTGAGAAGATCTTTCAAACACTTCATGAATCTAAACTATTCTTCTTATTCTGAACTGATATGCTTTGTTCTTCTTTGACTTTAGCAATATCAAAACATTGAACCAAAAGATGGTGCAATTTCCTTAGATGGAGGAATTGTAAGAGGCAATGATTTCAACAAGTGAAATCATCTATCAGCATGCCTTTGCAAGTGATGAACAAACATAATGAACTGAATTGAAACTTTCCTTCGTTTGATCTAGATAGAACTTTCTCCTTTAGGAATGCTTCATCCCTTCTGAATATATGATCTATTCTTTTCATTTTTAACCTCTATGTCATTATCTTGTATGCTCTTATCTTCTCCTTCCTTTTATTGGATTATTCTTCCTTTTTTGGGAAATTATTTCCTTCCCTGAGATTGTAACCTCCCCTGAAGCAAATAACTTTTGTTTCCTCCCCTTGTTTGGAAGATCTCACTATGTACCTTTGACTGATCTATCAATGTGAGCTTGTTGTCAGACAATATTGTACATGAAGCCATCAATTCCTTAAAAGTTTAAGTTGCTGTCCTCATCACTTCTAGGTGTGTTAACTCCTATGAGAGGTGAATCAGTGGACATTTTGATTCATGGTCCATCAATGGATGGTTTTTGTGAATCTCTTGAAAAACCTTGTTTTAAGAAATTATTTGACTTAGCAGTATGTTCATGATTTTAGAATTGAAAAATCATATTGCTTCCAACCATTTTGAAAGGATTAAGTGTGTAACAGACACTTAATCAAAATTTCGGTTTAAAGCAACCTCTGGTTGTATGAGAACCAATATTTTTCAGTTATAAATAACTGCCTGTGTAAAGATAAACCTATTCAAAAGGCTTTCTTGACAGGGTTTCCAGCTCATAGCAATTGTTGCCTCTAACACAAGTGTTAGATTCACTTTTACTAGCTGTTCTTTCTATCAGATGTCCTTAGACTTGCTCATTATACTTGAAAGTATAAAATGATAGAAAGTGAGTTGCATCAGTTACTATCTGATCAACTAAGTCATCAATTCAATGTGAAATATCATAACTAGGTTTCAAGAAAGAAGTTTTAAGGAGTTAAATTCCTAAACTCAGTCCATCATAAACCTACTATGTTAACAATTGGATAAGCATTCTGCTGCTCCCATTTCACTTGAAATCTCCTTTGTGTTCACATATTCATACCTGAAATAGTTAGTCTAAAACCAAAAGAACAATGTACAAAGTACTTGTCTTACATTAGAATAAGCATAGAGCCAACTGTATGAATAACACAATTTACATTTTTGATATATTAGCAGTACCTTATAAATCCAGTAGTACCAACAAAAATTTTTGTACATAAACACATCATTTGAAAAGATTTAAAGATTAAGCATTCCAATACTTGCTACCAAGTACTCAAATCTTCCAACATCAAAAGCTTTTGTAAGTAGATCTGCAAAATTGAATTCTGAAGCAATTTTCATTACTGGAATTAATCTTTTCTCATTGCAATCTCTAATAAAGTGATGTCTAATTTCAATGTGTTTTGTTTTAGAATGTTGCACTGGATTTCTAATAATACAAATTGTACTACTATTATCAATATGAATAACAGTGTTTAAGAAATTGTACCCATAGTCAAGAAGTTGGTTTTGAAGCCATAAGACTTGAGCACAGCAACTTGCAGCAGCTATATATTCAGCTTCAGTTGTTGAATTTGCCACACTTGTTTGCTTCTTACACTGCCATGAGACAAGTCTACATCCAAGGAATTGACATCCTCCAGTTGTTGACTTTCTGTCCAAGCTAGCACCAGCATAATCACTATCCGAAAATGCTACTAAGTCAAAAGGAGAGTCTCTAGAATACCATATACCCAACCTTGGTTGTCCTTTAAGATATCTAAAAATTCTCTTGACTGCAGTTAAATGAGAAACCTTTGGAGTTACTTGAAATATTGCACAAACACAAACAGGGAACATGATGTCAGGTCTAGATGATGTAAGATACATTAAAGAGCCTATCATAGATCTGTAAGTGTGTACATCTACATTCTCTCCATCTTCATCTTTCAGAAGGTGCTTCTCTGAGTCCATTGGTATGCTTGCCATTTTTGAATCAGCAAATTGAAACTTTCTAAGAATTTCTGCAACATATTTATCTTGAGAGATAAAAATGCCTTCAGGTGATTGTTTAATTTGCAAACCCAAAAAGAATGTGAGTTCTCCCATAGAACTCATCTGAAACTTATCATGCATAAGCTTCTCGAACTCTAAACACATTTCCTTCCTTGTAGATCCAAAGATAATGTCATCCACATACACCTGCACTAACAGAAGATCCTTCTTGTGCTGTTTGATGAAAAGTGTCTGATCAATCTTTCCTCTTTGAAATCCATTTTCTAATAAATAGGAAGCAAGTGTTGCATACCAAGCTCTTGGTGCCTGATGTAGGCCATATAGAGCTTTCATTACTCTGTACACTTTGTTTGGATGGTCAGGGTCAATGAAGCCTGGAGGTTGTGAAACATACACCTCTTCTCCAATTGTACCATATAAAAATGCACTCTTGACATCCATTTGGTAGACTGTGAAGCCTAAAAATGAAGCATAAGCTAGAAACAGCCTAATTGCCTCAATCCTTGCTACTGGAGCATAAACTTCATCATAATCTATCCCTTCTTCTTGTGTGTACCCTTGGGCTACTAATCTAGCCTTATTTCGAATCACTATTCCTCTTTCATCCCTTTTGTTCTTAAAAACCCATCTAGTGCCAATCACCTTTTCATTTCTAGGTAAATCAACTAGCACCCAAACCTTTTGAATCTTGAACTGAAGAAGCTCTTCTTGCATAGCCTCTACCCAGCTTGAATCATCTAAGGCTGTAAGAATGTTCTTTGGTTCCTTTTGAGAGAGAGAACATACAAATAAGCAAGAGTTTAAAACCTCATGATGTTTTGAAGCATAAAGGGCATCAAGAATCCCTTGTTGGTCTGAAGAGACCAGTTGTCTCCTTGTCTTCACACCAGATTGTAACACCCCCAAAATCTGGTTTAGCGGAAGCATACATGTTTGGGTGCTACTAAATTGGTATCACAACACAAAGTATAAAGTATGGTTTTATCTCAACCATTTAAAATAGATTTCATATTCAAAAGTGTTTGTTTACAGCATTTCAAAAATGGTGCGGAAATATAAGCCCATAAAATATTTCAAGTGGTCCCAAATTTATCAGAGTCTTCTATGACCATGCCATGCCATGCCAACAGCCTTCAGCACTAGTTTATCGCCTTAACCTGAAAATACATGCTAAAAAGTGTCAACACGAGGTTGGTGAGTTCATAGGTTTTATTGGAAAATGTAAAGCATTTGAATAACGATTTCCCGGCAAAGAAATTGTAAATCCACTCAGTCACAAGTCCCGCCCATACAAGACTTGCAACCTGTGTGTTTACAACCCACTGCCAAATAAGATTTGTTCCTGGTAAACAGAAGTAATATATTGTTTGGTTAAGCGGTACGCTCGTAATGACCATTACACTTGGTAGTATGTCCGTTACACCCGGTAATGTGACCGTTACACCCGGTCATGTGACCGTTTCGCCCGGTCATGTGACCGTTACACCCGGTCCTGTTATATGTGTTCGTCCAGTACCCCTGGTCAATGTGTGTGTTATGTGTACATATAATGCAGTCTAGTGAACATTCAAGTATTTCAGCCAAACAGTCAAATATGGAGTAAATAGTTTGCATTTTCCAAATAAACAGTCATAGAGTTTAATTAAAAACGAGCATGTATTCTCCCCCAAAACAGTTGTAAAACAAGTAAAAGTAGGGGCCATGAACTCACCTTAGCTTGCAGCAACGCAAAAATATCACAGTGGTCACATCTGGCATCATGAGTAAAATATAACGATATCGAGGGTATAGGTACAACGGTGCCGGATCAGCACAACCTAATATATATGCAGTCATCTCAGAATACGTCTCGAAAAGTAAAAAGTTATGAAAAGACAAGTGTCTTAGTTTTCATGGATTACTCGTAACAAAGTTTGTAAAAAGTTTAGATTTAACGTTTCGTGTGGTGGTTAGATAGCATCGACTCAAGAATACTCACGCCAAATAGGAATGGAGAATCGTCATAGTCGAGACAAGTGCGGACGAGAACTTGAGTCGAGAAAGAAATGACAAACGAAGTCAAGGAAAAATAGTGACAACAGAAAATGTCAACAAAATGAGTCAATTAATACGTTTTCGGTGTTTTCCCGATGATCCCCCAAATAGTTCGGCAATAATCAATAAAGTTGTGGAAAGTTAATTTAAGTTTTAAAAGGAACTTAATTTAGTATATCACATGGTAATGTTTTCATGCTAATACGACTACAAGTTTCGATTGTCGCCAGGTTTTATAAGTTAAAAGGTTTTCGAAATCAAAGTTGTCAAGACAAGTGGACAAGTTAGTTCATAAATTAGGTGATTCTTAAAATTTCTAAACCATTTTACTATAATTCAACCCACACTTTTATTTATACTTGGGTTCTTATAATTTACTTTTAAAAGATTCCATGGGCTTGAGGCCCATGGATTTGACAATCCTGGTAACCCAAAACGCACTCAGATTGAGTGAAGGACAAGTATAGGTTCAAAACTCTATTGCTTTGGCAGTAAAACAAACGTGCCCTTTTCTTTTGCTTGGCCTTGGCCCATGAACCACACAATTATAACAGGTTTCTCAAAATGCACTGCCTTTCTTACATACAAAACAATTTCAACTTTTGTTACTCACACCGAGCCCTCGAACATCCAGGGGGTGTTTTCTGAGTTGAGGCACAAACAATTGATCCAGGAGGAATTAATAAGCAATTTCAATACCATCTCGAGACTAAGTAAAACAAGAGTGTATACACCGTTCGTGGGTGTTATTGTCGGACCAAGTTTATACACGCCCTAGACAAACTAAGCCGAAATCAATTAAGCTAACCACCATAAACCAAAAGAAGTTCATCAATGGGTGACCGAAACTGGACACGATGTAGCTATTCAAGCAAATAGGCCATAGACTTCAAAAGTGAAAATAGCTAGTTGAACTCACACAACATATTCCTACTTCGCTTAACAGATTAACCTTTTAACAAGTAACCTAAACGCAACAATTTGAAATTGTACCCTACGTGGGTTTAATCATCACGACACGACAAACACAAGACCACCCTTGTGGTCTCTCTTTAATCCGAGCACAAAACCCTTACACAACCACATTCTAAACTTGAATGGCACAAATTCCACTTTCACACAGCACATATTAACAAAAATTTGTAAATGCGAACCCCTCTTGTTATAACGAGCTCAAACCACACTCTTTGTGAAACAAAAACAAAACAAGACATACCCTCAACTGGGTTTTACACACTGAGGACGCAACCCAAAATAACCACACGAAATAATTATTCAAAAATGTTTTTGACCCATTATTAAAATCCACGAAAACATTATAAGTTGTATAAATAGGTTTAAACCACCAAAACGAAAATAAAATTTTATGTAGGTTATTCGTCATACCTAAAACGATACAAGAGTAAGAGGGATGAGGGTGGGGACGGCAGCGTACGGCGGCGACTGATGATCGTGGTGGTAGCGGCAACACACGAACCAAAAAGTAACCCGTAGCAAACCCTGGGTGTGAACTTTTACTCTAACTCGAGCAAACAACCCATGGTCTTCTCGATCTCTTGGTGTAGGCGGCGGCTGTGGTGGCCAATGGTGGTGGTTGGCCGTAGATTGGCCGTAGCAGTGGTGGCTGCTGGAAACCCTAGAGAGCAGTGTGAGTAAGTGATGTATATGAGAAGTACTTGTGATCTTTTCCCTGGTCTTCAAACGAGATTTAAAAGGACACAAAAGGAGCAGTTTTGAGACCCACTTTTGAGGTCAACACATGTGAACGAATATTAACAGCTCATGTCCCTTTCTACTGCAGCTTTATGCGCGTGCTCTGGCTTGGGAAGAAGAGAGGATGGACAAAAGATATGATGGTGATGGGTCGATGTTGCAGAGAAAAGAGAAGAAAGAAGAAAAAAATAAAAATGAGATGAGGAAAGGTGTTGTGTCGCTATCCACCAGGAAAAAAAAATGAAATGGGTTTAGGGATTTATTTATTATATGGTATAGTTGAGTTTTATTGATACCCAGTGTATTCCGTGTCCCATTAAGTTAAAATGTAAATGTGATACATCGGTTTGGTAAATCCAAAAATATATTTCTGTGAATGTTTTTATAAAAAAAATGGTATAAAAACAAAGTTGTTGATTTCGGAAATAAAATTTAAGTCGTCACTAACGTGGAGTCGGTACGCGCGTGGTGTCAGTTTTTCAGAAAAACAAGATAACCTCTCATTTTTGATTTGTTCGAGTCTGAAATTGTAAGGAAGTGATAAGTTCACTTTTACTGATAAGTTTAAATAAATTTTGGTGAGTTGTTGTACGCTACTGCGTGCGGGTTTGCTTCCCGAAATAAATACGTAAACATATCATTGTTTAGTTTAACAGTTTGGTAATAATAAATAGACATTTATTATTAAAATATTAATGGAAAAGTACCGGTTGTCACATCTTCACACTCAAATACCAACAGATTGTACATCTCCAATCACATTATCCAGGGAGTGAACTTTGTGAATCCTTGTGTGTGGTGTAGAAGGAACTTGATAAGATGGTGGAAGATTACCCAAATCCACTTCATCTTCTTGGAACTCTGCTTCTCTTGTATTTGAAGGACCAGCAGTATCTTCAAATGAATTAGCCGTACCTCCAAATGTACTAACATTACCTTTATAGATACTAGCAGTACCTTGCTCTGTGTCAGCAGTACCATCAATATTTGAAATATTGAGTTGTTCCTTTGTTCCATCATCCTTGTGCTCATCTTCAACATCTCCTTTAGCTTTACTAGAAGAAGATACATCATTTGTTGAAGTTGATTCCACACTTGCACTTGACCATATTGGCATTGTGCCATCAGATTGATCTTTATCTAACTCCACCTTATTTGTTGCTTGTGAACCTGAAAAATTATTAGTTTCTGCAACAAAAGGTATATAATTCATAGAATTTGTTAGATACTCAAGATCAAATATCCATTTTGGTCCTTGGCCTACTACATTGGATTTGTTTTCCAGAAACTCCACATGTAGTTCTTCTTGTACTTTCTCAGTTCTTAAGTTGTAAACTCTAAAAGCTTTGCTAACAAGAGAATATCCAACTAAGAAACCTTCATCTGCTTTACCATCAAATTTTTCTAAATGGTCTAAGGTATTGAGAATTGTCACATGACATCCAAAAGGTCTAAGAAATCCTATTGCAGGAGTTCTACCATTAAAGAGTTCATATGATGTCTTATTGTGAGGCTGCACAACTAAAACTCTATTTTGAACATAGCAAGCAGTGTTGATTGCCTCTGCCCAAAAGATTATAGGTAGCTTAGAATCAGCTAACATTGTTCTAGCAGCTTCAATTAGTGTTCTATTCTTTCTTTCAGCCACTCCATTCTGTTGAGGAGTTCTAGCAACACAATATTCTCTTCTAATACCTTTTTCTTTGCAGAAATCATCCATAACTCTATTTTTGAATTCTGTCCCATTATCACACCTAATGACCTTTACTTTCTTGCTTACTTGGTTTTCTATTTCTGTTATGAAAGTCTTAAGGATGCTTGATGTCTCATCCTTTGAAACTAAGAAGAAAACCCATGTAAATCTGCTATAGTCATCAGTTATAACAAGACAATATTTCTTATGTTGCATACTCCTTACTGAAACAGGTCCAAATAAGTCCATATGAAGCATAAACAATGACTGATTGATAGAGTTAAAAATCTTGGGCTTACAAGTGGCTTTGTGTTGTTTGCCTTTTAGACAAGCAATGCATGTTTGATCATTTTCAAATCTTTTGTGAGGTAAACCTCTTACTAAACCATTCTTAACAATTTTATTTATGGTTTTGAAATTAATATGACCAAGCCTTCTATGCCATTTCATTGATTCATCCAATGTGGCTTTTACAACAAGACAAGTTAAATCCTTTTTAGGAATAATGTTCTTCATATCAACACTATACATATTGGCCTTTCTAGGAATTCTAAGAAGCACTTGACTTTCATCAGGCATCTTAAAATCCTTAGATAGAACAAGACATTCAGTGTCAGTAAAGAGAACATTGTTCTTTTTGTCACACATTTGTGAGACACTAAAAAGATTATACTTTAGCTCTTGTACATAGTACACATCTTCAAAATCTAAATTTTCGGTTTTAATTGTACCTTTACCAGAAATTTTGCCATGAAAACCACCTCCAAAGGTAACATATCCTCCATTGAAAGATTGAAAATCTGAAAGATAAGATGATGAACTCAAATAAGTACATTTTATTACCATCATTTATCCTATTTATTTGACTTGTTTTATTATATTATCTGTGAGAATTGATACGTTAATGTTTACTTTTGTAATTCTCAGGTAAAAACAAGTATTATGTGAAACTTGGCGATTTTGGACTAATTATGGAGCAAAACATGCAAGAAGTTAAGAGTCTACTGAAATGTACAAGATCAAGATCATTCTGCTCCAGATACGCCGCATCTTACTTATTATATACGGCGCATCACTATCAAGATTTCACAAGCTACGATCCAAGACAGCAAGGACATGCGCCGCATCTAGATATGGAGTTACGCCGCATCTTCTGGCGGTGTACGAATATTCTTGAATATATTAATCTTGGACCCTACGCGAAGTTAAGTCAATGCGCCGCATCTACTTATTCTATGCGCCGCATCTAGCCCTCAGACAGAAACTATAAATACCCCAAAGTCAGACGAATTTCGGAGTTCAACAATTTAGCTAAGTACGAGACAGAAGAAACCCTAAGCCGAATTCAGACGAAGTAGCAGCACAATACACACCTTGAACGAAGATACAAGAGCTGTAAGAAGGTCCTGCATGTATTCAATTCATTAAGTAGTTTTATTTTATTGTATTAGTACACTTTAATTGGTCAGGATTGATGGGCTTGTGTCATTGATTTAATCATGCACTTCAACTCCCCTTAAAATTGCTTTCCCATTAATTAAAGTTTATATGTTGATGTCTTTGGTGACTTTTATTAGTGCATTGATAACCTCTGTGTCTAGCTGAGCATTGCTTGGGTCGCCATGCCCCTTCCTCGCCTATTTATTAGATCGCCTATGCATTCTATCGTCTGTAGAAAAGTAGGAAGAAAGATAAATAGGATAGTCATAAGTAATCATTAAGGGTTTACTCGTCGATAAGATTAGAGCCAACGAGAAAGGATTAATCTCGGTGCGTTGCATCAAACTATACACTTCATATAAAACTAGCAATAAAACAAGTGACAAGCTACTTTACTATCAGGACAGGTCTTCTTATTGTCTCAAGTATTTATCTGTGTACGTGTGTGTTAATCGCTGATTCGTGCTTATTAGTTTAGTTTATTATTTAATCATAATCAAACCGTGCCAGTCTCTCAGGCTGACCCCCCTTGCGTTCGATTAGGTTGTATAGCTAACTTAAGATATTAAAATACTGATTAGAATAACTAGATAATACGTTCCACTCTTAGTGATCGACACTCTACTTACCATTATATTCATACTGACTGGGTACACTGCTCGTTAAAGTGTGTGTTATTGATAAGTCGGCTAAATATAAATTTAAAACTTGAATACTGCTAAAACCACAACGACATACCGTGGGTATAAAAATTAGAGCAATACACACGCACATCAAGTTTTTGGCGCCGTTGCCGGGGAGTGAATTGTTATTATCTGTTAATTTGATTAGTATTTTAATTAGGTTTTTCTTTTTAATTTTTATTCTAACTGCTAACTCTGTTGTATATTAGTTATATTGCATTCATTGTATTATTTGCATATTTTCTGTTTTTGTGTGTTTTTATTTTTCTTTGATTTTTGTTTATTTTCGTTTGTTTTATTTTTGTTTTTCTTTTTCTATTTTCTGTATTCTGCTATCGTTGTACTGAGCTAATTCAAACGATACGGCGCATCTATTTTCATAGATACGGCGTATTGCGTTTAATTTTTATAAAATACAACGCGTTTAATTAATTCGATACGACGCATCTTTCCCCAAGATACGGCGTATCTGTTTTTAATAAGAAATTTTTCTAAACGATAACGCTATACGACGCATCTGCTTTAGCAGATACGGCGTATCTATTATTTTAATTAAAAACAATTTTCGAATTATTAAACAGATACGACGCATCTTCTAAATCAATAATCTTGTATTTTGAAACGTAACAAAAATACGGCGCATTAACTTTTGTTAATACGACGCATTCAATTTTGATAAATATAATTGATTTTTGATAATTTAACTGATACGGCGCATTTAAATTCTAAGCGGCGTATCTACTTTCTGAATAAAAGTCTGATTAAATTTTAACGTACTAAGATACGGCGTATCCCATTTATAGGATACGGCGCATCGTCTACAGATATCAGCAACTTTTATTTTACTTTGATTGTTTCACTCTTCTTTTGCACGAGTAAGTTTTATTTCAGGAAGATGGACGATCCGGATATTACTATGGAAGAATATATCAGACTTGAAAAGGAAAGAGCCTTGAGCAATAATGGGATCTACGATTGGGAAAGAGCAAGATATAGTGCACAAGTCATTAATACGAAAGAAATCACTATGGAAGAATACTTGATTTTAGGACAAGAAAAGTCAAGGAATGAAAGAAACAAATTGCCATTTCAACACACTTGGTGTATGTCAAATGATGATGAAGAAGATTCATATAACGTGAAACCAATTCCGGCAATTTTTATTGATAGTACTTTTTCTCCGGAGATTGCACAAGATGATGTGTGTACGGAACCTTACATTGAAGAATATTCTGCAATCGTATTACCACCATTAGACAATCCAACGGATGAAGATGAAAAGTATTCTAATTTTGATTTCGAACCATTTGACGCCATAGTTTATGATGACATACCTCAACCAGATTTTGACCCAACGAGGGATTTTGAAGAAATCTGGGATTACTTATTTAAGGATGAAATTCGGGACGATGCTGAAATTGCAAGACCACTAGTTAAAGATGGAGATTCACAAGATGAATTGGAGTCACTTACAACACAAAGTGGTACAAATTTATTTAATCCCGCTACTAATAATCTTGCTAGTTTTCCTAAACAGGTTGCAAAACAACAGAATGATGAGGTGAAATTTAGTACACCACCTATTGAAGCACATGAAGCACCTGTGATCAACCCGTTTTTGGTGGAGCTCGAGGAAGAATTTGGTGATGAGCTCTTAAATATTGCTATGATTGATGAAGATGACGATTTCGACCCTATGAAGTATATAGAGGAACTCGAACTTCTACTTGCTAAAGACCCTTTCTCATCTTCTGCGGAAGTCAAGGGACGCCTTACTACCAAAGAGACTAACCAAGAAGAAAGGAGACTCATTTTTCCTCAACACATTACTCTTTCAGATGGAATGGTCAAGTCATCCAATTTATCAACCAAACCGGGTAAGGATAGGAAAGATGTACATATATTGCCAAGGTATGATCTTTATTTATTTCTTCCATCTTTACTAGCAAATTTACACTCTTTTCGTGTTTATTGCTATTATCACCCGCACTTGATCCCAAGTGAGGGGAACAACACCCTATTACACAGTAAATAAGGGTGGAGTCAGGCTCGTGACTCGAACAAAAACAAGCGCTTCGTGGGAGGCAACCCATGCTTATCTTTTATTTTATTTTATTTTCTGATTTTGTATTGAGTCAGTCAGGCCCGCAGAAGATACGGCGCATCTCAATCCTTAGATGCGACGCATCTCCTGCACTGGTCATAACTTATTTTATTTTCTGCATTTTTATTTTTGACTTTAAAACTTTTTGTCAGTTTATTTTAATGCGGCGCATCCCTGGTTAAGGATGCGACGCATCTTTTATTCTGATTCGTATTTATTCCAGGCTCGATACGGCGCATCTTCTTCCATAAGATACGGCGTATCGACTGACCTGATGATTTTCAGTTTAATTTTTATGTTTTATTTTTACTAACTACTAATGTATTATGCAAGTTTGAACCTTCTTAACTTAGGTGTGTTAAAGTCTTGGTGGTATTATAGATTCCTGCAATTCCTGTGGATACATCAACTATGAAGCTTAAACGTTCTCATCCACAAGAAAGATGATTTTTGCTCTTATACAAATAATGGAGGATCATACTGAGCAAATCTCAGGGGAGTTTTTCTGTTCTAATTCTTTTATTTTCCAGTTTTTAACCTTTGATACAAACAATGAGGACGTTGTTTAACTTAAGTGGGGGGGATTGGAGAATTAGAACACTTACTTGTCCTAAAATTTTTCAAAATATGCTTAAAATGGGCTTAATATATCAAAATTAAAAATTTTTTAGCATGTTTTTGTTTAAAGTCTAAAGTCTAAATTACATAGCTGCACACATGACATTATTTCAAAAAAATTGTGAACTTTTCAAAAATTCACAAATCTATGAGTGTGCCGGTGACTTGTAAACTTTAGAACTTGGCTTGTATACTATTCGAGACCACCATAATAAGTATTATTTATATAATTGGAATGACTTGTCTAAATTGGTAAATTTCTAGGATTACACCCAAATAGCCTTTATATGTTATGTGATATTAGCTAACTACACTGGTTAGTTAACCCCCATATAAACCCTTTTGTTACTCTCACTTTTAGAGTAAGATACCCCTAGAAAAACACTCAGAGCCATTCCTTTCGTTTCTTACACCTTTGTTATAATGTTTCGTTACACCCTTACACCTTAGCCTACCCTGTAGATTAAAATCCGTGGTTGGTTAATTGCTTTAGGCAAAGTGTGTTTCCTTACGTTACCTGTGTTCGCGTGTGTAATTCATTATCTTCGGTTGAGTCAGGAAATTGCACAATGCAATTGGAGTGAAAGTAAATATTGTATATCTTTGAGTTTATTTTTCGTGTGTTTACTACTTTCACTATTACCGTTATTTCTGAAGTCATGAAAAGTATGGAAAAATTATCCAGAGTTATCATTATAGTGATGTGGTGAAATTTTACACATCTATGTTTATGTTTCAAGTTAAAAAAAAAAAAAAATAAAATAAAAATAAAAATCGAAAAAATAGAAAAGAAAAAGAAAAAGGAAAAGTTGGATGTTTGTTTTAACCAACTTATGTAAAGTTTTGTATTAAGTGGTCGATATCACCACTAGTTGTTGTATATTATATCTATGGATTGATTAGGAGTTGGACGTTATGGGAACGCCAATTAAGGTTATTCTTTGATTGAGATCTTGTTGAGTATAATTCGTGTCTACCTAAAGCGTGTGTTTCAAGTGTTAAAGCGTGAGTTATTCTATGATATGAGTCTTATTCATGGGATGGTTGGGATAGAAATTTACCACACTTAGGATTTTAATTTATCTGTTTTGTTTATTTTTCATTTTACACCAATTTATATCCCAAATATTATCCATACCCTATATTATTCTTTATCCAAACCTTTGATTTATTGAGATTAGGGATTTGAGCAATCTTAAGTATCGTAGTCGTGGATTCGGCTATGTATTTATGATTTTGTCGCCCTTTTTGATATAATATTATTGGTGAAGATTACTTGGTCCTATCTTTAGCCTATTCGAGTTAAGGATTTGAGCAATTGCAAGTATCGTGTTCGTGGATTCGATCATGTATTTGTGATTTTGTCGCCTTTTCTGGAATTTGAGATCGATAGAGATTAAGGAGAATGATTAACCCTTAACCAACAAACCCTTTTTACCGCTTTAGACTTGTTATTCCTTGGCTTTAGTGGGGGAGATGTGTATACTTGCCAAGCTTATGATAGAATATTCGTCACGACTGGACAGTTAAACGATTAGATTTGCTTTTATCAATATATTTTATTTTACTCCTAATTCGTTAAGTGTTTGGTTGTATGATTATGACAAAAATGAATACATGCTTAAATATAAAAATAAATCCTAACATCTTTTAGGATACATTTTTATAAGATTAATTCTAAGGTTTACTTGGGGACAAGTAAAGTTCAAGTGGGGGGATATTTGATGAACTCAAATAAGTACATTTTATTACCATCATTTATCCTATTTATTTGACTTGTTTTATTATATTATCTGTGAGAATTGATACGTTAATGTTTACTTTTGTAATTCTCAGGTAAAAACAAGTATTATGTGAAACTTGGCGATTTTGGACTAATTATGGAGCAAAACACGCAAGAAGTTAAGAGTCTACTGACATGTACAAGATCAAGATCATTCTGCTCCAGATACACCGCATCTTACTTATTATATACGGCGCATCACTAGCATCTTCTGGCGGTGTACGAATATTCCTGAATATATTAATCTTGGACCCCACGCGAAGTTAAGTCAATGCGCCGCATCTACTTATCCTATGCGCCGCATCTAGCCCTCAGACAGAAACTATAAATACCCCAAAGTCAGACGAATTTCAGAGTTCGACAATTTAGCTAAGTACGAGACAGAAGAAACCCTAAGCCGAATTCAGACGAAGTAGCAGCACAAGACACACCTTGAACGAAGATACAAGAGCTGTAAGAAGGTCCTGCATGTATTCAATTCATTAAGTAGTTTTGTTTTATTGTATTAGTACACTTTAATTAGATAGGATTGATGGGCTTGTGTCATTGATTTAATCATGCACTTCAACTCCCCTTAAAATTGCTTTCCCATTAATTAAAGTTTATATGTTGATGTCTTTGGTGACTTTTATTAGTGCATTGATAACCTCTGTGTCTAGCTGAGCATTGCTTGGGTCGCCATGCCCCTTCCTCGCCTATTTATTAGATCGCCTATGCATTCTATCGTCTGTAGAAAAGTAGGAAGAAAGATAAATAGGATAGTCATAAGTAATCATTAAGGGTTTACTCGCCGATAAGATTAGAGCCAACGAGAAAGGATTAATCTCGGTGCGTTGCATCGAACTATACACTTCATATAAAACTAGCAATAAAACAAGTGACAAGCTACTTAACTATCAAGACAGGTCTTCTTATTGTCTCAAGTATTTATCTGTGTACGTGTGTGCTAATCGCTGATTCGTGCTTATTAGTTTAGTTTATTATTTAATCATAATCAAACCGTGCCAGTCTCTCAGGCTGACCCCCCTTGCGTTAGATTAGGTTGTATAGCTAACTTAAGATATTAAAATACTGATTAGAATAACTAGATAATGCGTTCCTGTTAGGAACACGTTTTAATTATTTCCAAGTCTTGTTCATTTATAATGTTGCAAGTTTAAAAGGATTATATTGTTTGTAATTATGGACCGGTCCATTAGTAATCCATGGACCGGTCACAATAGATAGTTCATGTTAGTAACATGCATGGGAATATTCCTAGAATGATTCCCTCCCATTGCCTATAAATACAAGGCATGGGGTACATTCTAAATGTCGGTTTTTCATGCATTGTGCGGAAGCTATGCTCGTGTAATCTTTGATCAAGTGAAAAGCCTACCATTCTTATTCTTCTCTTCTTAGTTTTCTCTTCTAGCTTATTAGCTTATTGTTCTTTCATACGTAGCTTATTATTAGAGATAGTAGTACGTGCGTATTTAACCTTAACGTGTGTGGGTTTGAGATCTAAACGGGAACCTACAAGTGGTATCATACGCCAAGGGATTATTAGGATAGTGTGTTTGAGTCGTTAGTATTCTTAATTACGTTGGTTTTTATAGATCTAGTAAGGTTTTGTTCAAATCTACACGTTAAACTCTTCGTTGTGTTGATAAGTCACTTTTAGCACGTTAAACTTTCACAAATTTTCGTCAAATCTCATTTTCTAATCATTAACGAGCTTCATCTTCATTAAAACTATTGGTTACTAATCGTTTAACGTCAAAAACATTAGTGATTTTTGGTTATTTGAGCGATTTAGTGTAATCCGTATTTTTAGCGTGTGGAAAAAGTTGATGAAAAGTGCTACTTTGGTTTCTGAGTGAACTTCGACAATCTAGGGTTTTATCGCAGTTGGCAATCAAGAAAGATTAGGGTTTCATCGCAGTTGCAAATTACTCAAAGGTTTTATCGCAGTTGGCAATCAAGAAAGATTAGGGTTTCATCGCATTTGGGAGATCTTCAATTATCGCATTTGGGACTCAGTATTGTACTTTCTTGTATTAGAAAGATTACATACTTCGACTTGGTTATTTCTCTTCTCTTGTATTAGAGATTGAGAATTTGGACTTGTGATAAATTATCGCAGTTTGATTTTTCAAATTGTAGTTGTTTATCGCACTTCATAGTTTTATCGCTATTGAAGGTTTTCGCCTTTGGTGAATTGTCCTTATCGCATTTGGTAAACTTGTTCTATCGCACTTGGTGAACTTGTTTTATCGCACTTGGTCAACTGATATTATCGCAATTGGTGAACTCATCTTATCGCATTTGGTGTACTAGTTTATCGCATTTGGACAAAATCTTTTGGATTTTCAAAACCAACTTACCATAACTCATAAACACATATCTTAATTATCTTCAAGATCCAGATATGTCTCAACCACCTCATTTCAACTACTACTATCAGCTACAGCAACATCCTCAACAACAGCAATTTCATCCTCAGTATCAACAACAACAAGCATTCGTTCAACAACATCAATTTCTCTCTCCACCACAAGTGTCCCCACAACAAATCATGCAACAGAACCAACAACTGCAACATTATCCATCCTACTCCAGAGAACCTCATTGGTTTAACAAGATGTGTGAAGCAATCAGTAGCCAGCAATCACGTCATGAAGCTGGAAGTCAAGAAACTCCACCAATGCTAACTCCGGGTAACTACGTACAGTGGGCTAGTAGATTCCTCAGATTCGTTGAACTCAAAAAACCCCATGGTCAGTATCTCAAGAAGGTCATTGAAGAAGGACCGTATCCTATTCCAGCTACTGTGGTTTCAGCAACTCCAGAGAGAGATGAAACATCCACACCCATTCCGGTTGCCAACTACACAACTGAGCAAACATTACAGCAAGAGGCAAACCAATTGGCTATGTCTTTCATACTTCAAGGAATTCCCAATCCTATCTACCGAAGTATTGATGCTCAAAAGACAGCCAAAGATATGTGGGAACATGTTCATCTTCTCATGGAAGGAACAGAGTTGAACCAAGAAGATCTTGAGTCCAAGTTATATATGGAGTATACACACTTCATCATGGAACCAGGGGAAACTATTGAATCTTACTACCACCGTTTCACCAACATTATCAACGATCTTGATCGTCATGATATAAAGTTACCAAAGATTGCTATCAACTCCAAATTCCTTGGATGTCTTGGTCCTGAATGGCAAAAATATGCAACTTTTGTGAGACAGACAAAGAAAATTGGTGATGTCAAATACGGACTCATGTATGATTACCTCAGACAACATCAATCAGAAGTGGATAAAGAAATTGCAGCACGAGGAGGCTTCACACCAGCACCAACACCAAACTCACTTGCTCTCGTTGCTCAATCCAACTTCTCGTTACCACAACAGGAATTTGGCAACTCATCTTTTCAACCAAACATTCCACCCCAACCTCATAATCAAATCATTCCTTATGAAGCACCACAACAATACTCTGATAACCAGCTGGTTCCATACAACAACACCGATTCAATGCTATATTCAAATGCAGATCATGATGAAGAAGAGGATGCTTTCAATTCACTTAATGAAGCATTTGGATTGATTGCTAATGCATTTGGCAGATTCACCAAATCCAACAACCGTCTTCGTTCATCTTCAAATACCAGGAATCAGGCAATTGTTCATGATGGCAGAGTTGAAGTTCAGAACAGGTCTTCAGGTAGATTTGGTTCAGGAAATCGTGGATATGGAAATCAAAGGGTTCAGTCAGGAGGAAATAGGTTCACTGCTGCAGGGGTAAACAGAAACAGTATAGGGAATGTTCAGAGAGGAAATTCAAATGTTGGGAATGGTCAGAAAGGCATTGCTAATACATCTATCACATGCTACAATTGTGGGGGAAATGGTCATATGGCTAATACTTGTCCGAAGCCGAGAACAATGGGCAGTCAGTATCACAAAGAAGCTCTTATGATGGCACTCAAAGATGAAAGAGCAGCTGGGATGATGACTCAAAATGATCAAAGTTTTATGGCAAACGTGGAATCAGATGACGAGATGGAAGACCTTGAGGCCAATGCTGCAGTCATGCTTATGGCTAACATGCATGAAATGAATTTGTCCGAGTCAGGCCCAGTATATGATACTGATGGTCTTTCTCAGGTACCCGATCCTACATGTCTTATTCATGAAATTGCTTCACCGTCTCTATCTTCATCTACAAACGAAACTTTTGTTCAAAATGAGTTATTTTCATCACCATCCGATGATCAAGTTAACACGGTTGTATCATTTGATGATGATAAAACAGTTGTTTCCTTTGATGATCTCATCGATGATGCTAATTGTGATCATATTGAACAAAACGATCAGTTGAATGATCAAGATTCGGACTTACAGGCCTTATTATTGACCACCCAGTCACAAATAGAAAAATGCAATGACATCAATCAGAAGCTCAAAGAGAAAATTGCAGTGTTAACAAAGGATAATGAGTGTTATAAATTACAACTTTCCGGATATCTAAAACAAGATAAACGAGAAAAAGGTTTTGAAACAGCTTTCCAACAAGAGTATGTAAAAGTTCAAAATTTAGAAAGTCAAGTTCGTGAGTTAACCATTGCCAAAGCTGAGCTTTTCTCTCAAAAAGAAAAGGATCAATTGGAGTTTAAAATTCAAATTAATACTTTAAATTCTGAGTTGTTGAAAACTCAATCTGAGCTTTCTGCATCTCAATCGGATCTTCTTGAAGAAAAGAAAGCTAATAGGAAATGTGTTGACTCCTATCTTGATCAAATTCTGGATTTGGAAACCAAACTCAAAGACTTTCAAAACATTGTGTATAAAACGGGTAATTCTGTAACGCAAATTCAAAAGAATGTTGTAAAACCAAGTCCTAAGGGAGTCAGTTTTGCACTTGGAAGTGACACACCCCGAAATTTACACAAAGCACTCAAAGAGAATCCTAAGTTATACAATGCAACATTTCTGTTAGATGATTCCTTTCAACGTGTTGTTATGTACTCTGTTGATGAAGAAACTGATTTTCTTGAAAACAAGATTGAGGGTCGATCCAATTCACAACAAAAGTTTTCAAAAGTACATTATGATTATAATGCAAGACCTCATTTGAGCAAATCATTTGTTCCTCCAAAGGATCATCCAGAACAAACGTTAACATACACACACATAAGTGCTCCCTCGTCCATAACTTCTGATTCTATGACTGGTGTACAATTTAAAGATTGTTTGACAGAGGATCTTGTTGATCCACAAATGCCTAAAGAATGTCGGGTTCTTCGATATTTTAAGACATTTATGGATGACATTTTTCGTTTGGAGACTGAAATTGAGTTTAGTTCTCAAATTCCTATCTCGTCTTTTCTTTCTCCTGTTCAGAAGGAAAAGAAGGAGATTCTCCAAAAGAAAATTCTTCCTCATGTTAGAAATCTGAAAAAGGGTGCAACAAGATGGGAAGAGGAGTTAAAAACGGAGATAGCATCTATGAGATCCATTTTCAAAGCTAAAGATGACAAGGTTCAACGTCAAAAACTTCAAAAGAAATTTTTAGCAATAGAAAATGATCGACTCTTGGAAAAAGTCTTGTGTTATGACGTAGTCTCTGTGATTATGAACTCGCTCTATGAATCTGGTAATGCGTTAATTGTGAATGATCATGCTGTGGATCTTAAGATACTACATATGGAAATTGATAATCTGGTAAATGAGAATGAGAATCTTCGACAGAACAATTGTGATGTGGAAAACAAAGTTTTTAATCTTCAAAAACAGTTGGACTGGTGTCAAAAACGAAGTTTTGAATTTGAACTCAAATTTCAAAATCTCATGGAATCTCTATCATTTCAAGACAGTCATGAACAGAACAAAGAAACTAAAGCGTTTTTAAAAGTTACACTGTTTCAAAATGACAAAGATTTGGATGAAGTTATTCAAAACAGAAATGACACAGTCTACCTAAACAGAAAATTGGATTCACAAAATCAAGAGTTCCAACACATCATCATTGATTTGAAGAAGAAGATCAAAGTTTTAGACAAGAGCAAAACAAACAGTCATAAGATTGCTCCAGGAATGTATGTAGTGGACAAAGCACATACCCAAGCATCTGACACAACCACTAATTCAACTACTTGTACTTCCACAGGACTAGAAACCACCTCTAAGAAGACTCACAAGAAACAACGGAAGAATAGAGTCAGGAAGTCTAGGAAGGAAGTCTCTAAGTCTGCAGAAGTCTCAGAAAGTAGTTTGAATAAGACACTTGTAACATCAGGAATAGAATTGCACGTATCTGAGTCTAGTTCTAAGAATGATGTAACAAATGATAACTCTTTGAATATTAATGAAAATGTTTTGGTTGATGCTACTTGTGTCTTTTGTCGCCATAGCATACTATCTGGTGATCATACAAAGTGTGTTGCTAAAACTTTGCTAACTACGAGAAAGAAACGAACTAGTGGCGCTTCCTCTAGGCGTAAAACCTTTGCGAAATCCATTTTAGGAATGCCCCCACTAGATGTTTCTGAGGAGAAAATAGAACAGCCCCAATCCAAGACCAATAAGTCACCTAGTGCATTCCTTAGGAAAAAGGCAGAGACTAGTTGGACCTGGCAACGCTGGTTACAGAACACTTTTGATTTTAAATGGTTACCTAAAATACTAACATCTTGTGTAACTAACCCAGCGGATCCAACCGTTATCAATTCTCCACCTGTTTCCGATGTGTGTGATGCAGGTGATTCAAATCGTCCTCTGGATTGTTGATAGCGGGTGCTCCCGACATATGACCGGCAATCTCAAACTTCTTCAGAACTTTGTTGCAAAGTTTATCGGAACGGTCAGATTCGGGAATGATCACTTCGCTGCAATTATGGGCTACGGGGATTATATTAATGGGAACATCGACATCAGCCGTGTATATTATGTTGAAGGTCTCGGTCATAATTTGTTCTCCGTGGGACAATTCTGCGATGGAGACTTGGAAGTAGCATTCAGGGAGAGAAACATGCTTTATTCGTGATCTTCAAGGGAATGACCTTATGAAAGGAAAACGCGGAACAAGTCTGTATTCTATTTCCTTTGACGGCATGACAGCTTCTTCTCCTATTTGTTTACTCTCCAAGGCTCATCCCACAAAAGCTTGGTTATGGCACAAAAGATTGTCTCATCTCAATTTTAAAACCATGACTGATCTTGCCAAGAAGAAATTAGTTGACGGTCTACCAAAATTCAGATATGCCAAGGATCACTTGTGTTCTGCTTGTGAACAAGGAAAAAGTCATCGTGCCCATTTTCCTCCCAAAACAGAACACAGCACAGACCATGTCCTACAACTGCTTCATATGGATTTGTGTGGTCCGATGCGCGTTCAGAGTATTAACGGGAAGAAGTATATTCTGGTAATCGTAGATGATTATTCAAGATGGACTTGGGTCTATTTTCTTCGGACTAAAGATCAAGTTCCTTCTATCCTCATCACGTTTCTCACCAAGATTCAAGTTCAAGTCCGTAACACCGTCAGAATCATCAGAACAGATAACGGGACTGAATTTAAGAATCAAATCATTCGGGATTTCACAGAGAAACATGGGATTGTTCATCAGACTTCCATAGCTCGCACTCCGGAACAAAATGGTGTAGTTGAAAGACGAAACCGGACGCTCGTGGAAGCAGCTCGAACTATGCTGATCAATGCCCAATTACCAGATTATCTTTGGGCTGAAGCTGTCAACACTGCTTGTTATACTCAGAACCGTGCAATGATCACCAAAAGACACACCAAAACACCATATGAGATTATACAAGGGAGAAAACCAAACATCAACCATTTTCACGTCTTTGGAGCTTTATGTTATCCGAAGAATGATAAGGATGATCTTGGTAAACTTAAGGCTAAAGCAGATATTGGGATCTTTGTTGGATACTGTGAGAACTCCAAGGGATATCGTATTTGGAATCGTCGGACTGGAGATATTCAAGAAACCATACACGCTAATTTTGATGAACTCACCGAAATGGCTTCTGAGCAAGACCGCTTAGAACCCGCACACAACCGTCTGAACTTTCCTGAATCTTCATCTGCACCCCTACCTTTCAACAGGAAGGATCTGGAAGATTTGTTTGCACCAATGTTTGATGACGTTCATGTAACTAGTGCATCAGATGCTTCCACCAATTCCGCTGCTCAACAACTTCCAAATCAAGCACCTGATTCATCAGCATCTACCTCTACAGTAGTTGCTACCGATGCACCACAACCTGAACCATCATCACCAATGGAGAAAACACCTCAACCAGCAGTTGAAGATTCATCCCCCATTTCTAACACTGTTCCACAACCAATAGGATATGACGGGAACGCCTTCTTTAATCCATTTGCTCCACCACCAACTGTTCCAGATTCCGAAGAATCATCATCGAGCAACATGGACCCGTCATATCATCATCACAACGTTCAACACTACCCATCAACTCATAAATGGACAAGGGATCATCCATTAGTAAATGTGATTGGCAATCCAGATAAACCCGTAATGACCCGACAGAAACTCCACACAGATGGTGAAACATGCATTTATGCTCTCACTGTTTGTCAATCTGAACCGAAAAATATCAAAGAGGCCTTGACTTACGACAATTGGATTGAATCAATGCAAGAAGAGTTGGATCAGTTCAAGAGATTAGAAGTTTGGGAACTCGTTGAAAGACCAGATGGAGTTTATGTTGTGGGATTAAAATGGATTTGGAAAAATAAGCTGGATGCAGAAGGAACGGTTATTCGGAACAAGTCTCGGTTGGTTGCTAAAGGGTATAGCCAAGAAGAGGGAATTGACTTCGAGGAATCCTTTGCACCAGTGGCTAGGCTTGAGGCAGTGAGAATGTTTCTGGCATACGCGGCTCATAAGAACATCACAGTTTATCAAATGGACGTGAAGACTGCATTTTTGAACGGACAACTTCGTGAAGAGGTGTATGTTTCACAACCAGAAGGCTTCGTTGATCCAGAACATCCACAACATGTTTACAGGCTTAAGAAAGCTCTCTACGGCCTTAAACAAGCCCCGAGGGCATGGTACGATAAACTTGCTGCATTCTTGCTTGCTAATCATTTTACTAAAGGATCTGTGGACCCGACTCTGTTTATACAAAAACATGGGGAGGACATTCTCATCGTACAAATTTATGTGGATGACATCATTTTTGGGTCTACCCATAAAAAGTACTCAAACGCTTTTGCAAAACTAATGAAACAAAACTTTGAGATGTCCATGATCGGTGAATTAAACTTTTTTCTAGGATTACAAGTTCACCAGTCACCTCGTGGTATATTCTTGAGTCAGTCTAAATATGCACAAGAGATATTAAAGAAGCATGGCATGACAACTAGTGACACCTATAACACCCCAATGGCCTCCTCATCCCCGAAGCTAGATGCTGATTTACATGGGAAACCCACTGATCCTACAAATTATCGTAGTATAATTGGGTCTCTTATGTATCTCACAGCTAGCAGACCGGATGTTGTATTTGCCACATACCTGTGTTCACGCTATCAATCTAATCCAACAGAAAGACATTTATCTGCTGTTAAAAGAATCCTTAGATACATCAAGGGAACCATAAATTTGGGGATCTGGTATCCAAAGGATTCTGGTTTTGCACTAACTGCTTTTTCAGATGCGGATCATGCGGGATGTATTGATACAAGAAAGAGTACATCTGGTGGTGTTCAATTCCTCGGTGACAAGCTGGTGTCCTGGCAGTCAAAGAAGCAAGATTGTACCTCTCTATCATCAACAGAATCAGAATATGTAGCTATGTCTGCATGTTGTGCTCAAATCATTTGGATGCGATCACAACTGATGGACTATGGTTACATATTCAACAAAATACCGATGTATCTGCGACTCCAAGAGTGCCATAGCTATCTCATGCAACACAGTCCAACATTCCAAGTCCAAACACATCGCTCTCAGATATCACTTCATCAAAGAACATGTGGAGCAGGGTACCGTTGAGCTGTATTTTGTGGGAACGGAACACCAATTGGCGGATCTTTTCACGAAAGCTTTACCTCATGAACGTTTTGTGAAATTGGTTCATCAAATTGGAATGCGATGTTTGACTCCTCAAGAATTGACAAACTTTCTAAAAAACAACTAAATGAGTCAAATATCCAAAACTATCCTTGTATATATATAAAAAAAAAAAAAAAAAAAAAAAAAAAAAAAAAAAAAAAAAAAAAAAAAAAAAGGTGCAAGTACAATTCCTTCTCCAACACTTTGTTTATTTTTAGAACACGTGTTGAAGGGGAGACACAATTTTTTTCAAAACTTTTAAAATTGTACTTGCATATTTTTTCAGAAATTGTTGTTTCACAAGCTTTTGGTGATAAGATGTTAAGATAACATAATTGTGTGCCTTAAATGTGACAATTGAGACTTAGTGATAGAATGATGGTGGTATAGGACTAGGATTTCAAAGTTAACTAGGTTAGGGGACTAAATGTGCAAAATATGCAAAATTAAATGGTAGATATTTATACTCAATATCGCATTTACTGCTATGACATTATTCACCAACCGAATTAAATAACCCACCCACCATCATCCACGGTTCTCATTGATTCTGACGATCCGAACAAGATCTTTGATTTTTGTGAGTATTTCTGTGTTTATAATGCTAATATAAAAGATGGTTTTGAACTTTATCATGATCCAACGGCTAGAACACCCAAAATTAAGCAATCTAGTTCTAGGGTTTGCGTTAAAAGTGAGGATTTTGATTAAGGATGTTTGTGATGAAAATGATTGCACGACAACACTATTACAATGTTTGGAAACCTATATTGCATGCTTAATCGTACCCAGAAACCACAAATTAGTCGAATTGATTTTTAGGGTTTAAGCTACGATTTGGGGAAAACTTTGTGGATGTGTTTTTGTGTAATGTGCCTATTGAAAAGTTGTTGTCTAATGATTAATTGAGTATTGCCATGCTTGAATCATACCCAGAAACACTTTGAGTGATTCGATTGAAGTTTAGGGTTTATGAAGAACATGAACAATAGCAGTTTTGAATCTTGCATATTTGTGGTTCGTTTGTGTTATAACTTAGTACAAATGCTCTTAATAGTCATTTAAGTTGATTGTGAACATCTGTGGACACATAACATAAGTTATAATGAATCACGATAAAGAATTTGAGTGTTTGTTCATTGTAATAAATCTATCGCAGTTGAGAAAAGTGTTCGTAAACTCTTGTATTAGAGTTTATCGAAGTTGGTCAAACTTATCGCAGTTGTGATATTTATCGCAATTGTGATAGTTATCGCAGTTGGGATGGTTATCGCAGTTGAGATTTTTATCTTGATTGGGGTAATTATCTTGATTGTTATAATTATCGCAGTTGGATGATTATCGCGGTTGGATGATTATCGCAGTTGGGATTCTTATCGCAGTTGGGATAATTATCGCAGTTGGATGAATATCGCAGTTGGATTCTTATCTTGATTGTATATTTATCGCAGTTGTAATAGTTATCGCATTTGTTATAGTTATCGCAGTTGTCTTTGATTATCGCAGTTGTGATCTGATATAGAATTTAATCAATTTTCCTTAGGTATATTTTTATATACTTATTGAAATTTATCAAATTTTATTGAATTTGGCTAATTCTTGATAAATTCTTTGATCAAGCATGTATCAACTAATCATAAATACAATAGGGTGCCATGTGTTGTTCTTTAAACTAACAATTTTTCTAACAAACATGCATTCTGTATACTTGTATATGATTGATTGATTCAGATACACATCAATGGCATCTTCCCAACAACAACAACCACTTCCTGCTCTTACCAAAGAAGAAGTCTTTCCTCGTGGATATACTCTGGAAATAGGGAAGAACAATTCAAGGGTAGAATTGGACAAGATCAAATGTTCTGATCCAAGTTGTCAGATTGCTATAGAGATTCTCAAAGCTCACAAATGCAGGGATATTCTTGACAGCTCAGACACTATTCCAGAGCTATATATTCATCAATTCTGGGATACCTTCACTAAGAGCAATGATGACAAGTACTTTACTTGCACACTGGATCGGAAGCAAATCAGAGTTACACCCGCTACTCTCAGAAAAGCCTTGAAACTTCCAGAGGCACCTGAAGCTGCTGCCCGATTCCACCCAACACCTTCAGAGTCAGAGGTCATGCAATTCCTGGAGGATATTGGTTATGATGTTCAGCCTGATACACCATTAACCACAATCTCCAAGGTTAATGCCAGATACATTCCTCAACCCTGGAGGACTATCTTCTTCATCGTAACACATTCAATATCTGGAAGAGATAGTGGGTTCGAGCATCCAAGACTGGCTCATCTTCAAGTCTTATGGGGATTTCTAAATGAAGAACCTATTGACTTTGCTGCTCTTATTTGGGATGATATAATGTACTTACAGCGTAAAATTTTCAAGAAAATCCCATTTGTTCGATTCACCAAAGTTCTTATCAGCTACTTACTTGATCAACATGAAGACATTGATAAACGTCCTACAGATCAAGAAGTTCATGAATATAGCATGGATAAAACATTGGGCAAAGTTTATTTTCCGAAGGAAAGCACACGAAAGCAAGGTGCAAGGTTGCCAGACTTTTTGATACCAGATGAGGTTAGAGAAACAAAAGCTTATCATGATTATGATAAAGCATACCGTGAACAACGTGTGGGTCTTGCCAAGGTGACTGAAGAAACTGGATCTTCAAAGACTCGCTCAAAGGGTAAGACTAAGACAGGAAGTGCCTCAAGTGTGTCTAAACCAAAAGAAAAACATCCAAGACCAAAATTCATCAGAAGAAAAGTACCAAGCAAACCTCAGCCACAAACTGAACCGAGTGGAATCGTTGATGAAAGTACTGAGTCTGATTCTGAATCATCTGAAGAAGAACAAGCATTTATGACCGTTGAAGAAGCAGAATTTCACAATCAGATCTCTAAGGAAAATGCACAGAAACAAAGTCTCAAATCATTAAGAGAAGATGAAGAGAGAAGGGCCAGAAAGGCAGTAGAAACACAGAGAGAGTATGAGATGACTCATAGAGTTGAAGGATCGGGAACCGCTCACGAAGAAGAATCGACTCGAGACAATCCGGTTAATCAACCCGGTGGATCTGGAGCTGCATCAATCTCTTCTCAGCATACAAGCTCGGTTAATCAACCCGACTTGGAAGCCCAGAATCAGGAGGAGAAAGAAAAGAGTCAAGAAGGCAATATTGTATTTTCTGACAAAGAAATCTCAGATTCCATGTTTGACGACAATCCAGAAGAACAACCACGTAACACTGACACAGACGATTGGAATATGGAAGATGACAGAGATATTCTTGGAGATACAACAATTAATGCAGCCAAGGATCTTGAGGAACAAGAAAAACAAGAAGAAGAAAGGAAACGCAAGGAGGATGCTCAGGCTAACCTGGAAGCAGACAGTTACATACGTTCTCACACTCCAACACCTCCTCGTTCTCCTCCAAAGGACACAGCTAAATCCAAAGACACCATTCCTCAAACTGAACTTGCTATGGTTGTCAGTAACCCACAACAACAACAGGAACAACCACCAGTTCAATCCTCATCAAAGACACCTCCCGGGTCACCTCCTAAGAATCCTTCACCTCCACCCTCACCTCATGAAGAATCAACTGCTAAATCTGACGAATCAATCCCTTCACTCACACCATCACCTTCAAGATCTTCATCACCAAAGTCAAAAGCAACCGTTTCTGAAGCTATTCATAAGGCCTACAAGGGAAAGAGCAAAAGAAGAATCGTTCATGTAACTAAAGTTGAAGTCGTATCACCTGCAGCAAAGAAGCTTAAAAAGGCAGTGAAGAGAGCACAAGCTCTAAGAGACAACCAAGCTACAACAAAATTGACTGAAATGGAAGAATTAGTCAAGAAGTTGTCTCAACAAATGGAAGAGATGCAGAAGAGTAAAGAGCAGATAGACGAATTCCTCGGTCTTAATATCAAAGATCATATGACACGCAAGACAAAGAAATTTGTCAAGCAATTTCTTCCTGATCTTCAAAAGGACATCAATGACCATATTGATTCACAACTTGATGAAAAGATCAAAGAAGCCGTCTCCTCTTCTTCACAAACCAAACCACTTCACGATCTCTCCATTGAAGAAATCGAGCTTGTTCTTCTCGATAAACTCTTTGCTATCATCTCTCCCTCTCCAGAAGAAATCAATCTGATCACAGCTCTTCGTGAACACATTGACAAGAAATCATGCAAGGAAACTGCTGATAAAGGAAAACGCATTCGAGAGGATGACGATGATGATGACAAGGAAGAAAAAGACCCTAAACCCGAACAAAAGAAACACAAAAGCGGGTCAGGAATTCATATTCAGGAACAAACTGGGAAACCAACATCATCTATGCCTCCTAAACAACAAACATCTGGTCCTAAGGAAACCGAACATCATTATGAACACTTCACTGCTGAAGACGTTGACTTTCAGCCACAAGACGATCAACCACATTCGCCACCATCACCACCAAAAACAAAGACATCCAAATCAAAGTCATCACACAGCAAGAAATCATCCAAAGAACCAGCTGTTGTATCATGGCTTGATGATGATACAGATGTACTAGGGAATGATTGGTTCGATTATCTAGCAAGTGCTCAGATTCCGACAAATGAAGCTTCCCGAGTTGAAGACAGCACGTTTGCTGTTACTCAAGAGATTAAACGCAGTCTTAATATAAAGAAGATGACCAAAAGGGAACTACGTCGAATCAAGAATGATGCATTCACTCTTCTGAGGGATAAAGCCACCAGTGCCGCTGAACTCGAATATCACCTTGAAAACATTGCACGGGCAATGTCAAGTGACTTTGATTGGGCTAGTCCAGATGTCGTCAGGAAAATTGGCAAGAATCAACCCTTCATCACTGATTGGAACAAGCCACTTCCTGTGATACGACGATCTCACTCCTCAGAAATTCCATTCAATCTTTTCTTCAACCAAGATCTAGAACTTCTCAAGAATGGAGCTCAAGGGAAAACAAAATATGCTACATCTATAACTTTCACACCAGCTGCTGTCTACACACAATCAGCAATTGAAGAAGCAGCTATTGAAAAACATCTGTTTGTTAAAAAGCTTGTGACATATGATCGTGACGCAGAATTAGGGATTCATCATTGGTACTCAAAACGACAAAGCTGGTACAAGTACAAACTTGCTATCCAGAAATCTCGAGAACAAGTTTACAGTGATCTCAAGCTCGTGGCCGTTATTGATGTGAGCGGATCCAGACGTTGTGATTATATCTTTCTCGATGAAATCAAGGTCAAAAGAATCGACGGCAAAATCTACACATTCTCTGAAGCTGACTTTCCTGAGTTGAATTTGAATGATATCGAAGATATGTACCTAATGAAGGTCCAAGGCAAATTGCAACATTTGTCAGACGAACGTCGATATGCACTCAGTACATCTCTGTGTCATTTCATCAGAAGGAAAATCATTCGAGAACGTATAGAGGATCTCCAACTGGGTGTTGAAAGTTATCAGACAAAGTTAAATCTTGTTGAACCAGAGTTTCTTCGAAGTAGCAATAAGGACCCTCAGTACACCATGCTCCATAATCCAGTCTTTGGGTTCGTCTACAGAAGCACAACAGATTTTCACCGCTTCATGGCATTCGATGAAATTCACAAGTTCTGTGACGATACTTTGAAGAGTGTACGTGATGGGTTCGCTAACCGGGTTCAAGATTCAGCATTGGGGAAATCGAGGAGATGGAATTCCAAGGAAGTACGCCAAGTCAAGGGGTTTATCCGGAAGATTGAAGAACGGTTGTATTATCGGGATCAGATGAGAAGGCTAGAAAGCTATGTTGGGGGTCGTCCACCGTTCGCCATCAGGCTATTCCAGAGAACAGACCCAGTCTTCACAACTTTTGGCAGGGGCGGTTGATGTAAGAATTTATTATCATATTACATCATTCTTATTCTTTCCATATCGGCCTATGTATTACGGCTTGTGCACACATAACAGTGTACAACCCGGACCCCAAAGAAAGGACCCTGCGGTACGCTTCAGTGCCTCAATCCTGAAAAAGGAGCGAAAGCTTCTTACTTATGAGCAGAATTTAAACCAGAATGTTTTCTACCGTTTTTCCAAACATTCTGCTCATAAGGACAAGTATTCCCTCGTCCAGGGGGAGTATTTGAAAAATATAATCTTTGTTCAAAAGAAAGTATCAAAGTTCTTGACACTTCTTCCCTAAAACTCAAAAACAGCATATTTTAATCATAAACGTTTTTCCAAAAACATCATGAGTATGCTATTTTTGAGGGGGAGAAGAAACAGATGATTAAAATATGATGTCTCATTTGCTGGAATCTCGTGTGCTCATACTCAGAATTGACCCTCGAATTGACGAATAGGAAAGTCAGTAGTCGAAAGGACATGTCCCGGACGGGTAATAATTTCAAGCCAGTTTATCTGGTGATGTAAGCGTGTCTCGCAAAGGACGTGTCTGAGTAGAATGTACCGATTTCGAGCGATAATCTTTGAATCTGATCTGGACGGGTAATAATTTCAAGCCAGTCTAACTGGTGATGTAAGCGTGTCTCGCGACGATCAGGTTCATTGAAAGTCAATCAATTCAAAAAGTGTCAAACTCTTTCCGGCATGTGCAAATTTCAAATTTATGACTTATGCGCACATGTTAAGGGGGAGTATTTCTGAAAATCATCAAACTCTCAAGGTGTCAACAAAATGTCTTTACAATTATCGACACTTTGAGAGATTTTCAATGGTTTTGGTCTAATGGCATAATTAGGATAGTCATGAAGTTACAAGGTGACTAAGGTTAGGGAAAACCGTCCTATGATCCGCCAGAGCCGGAGGGATCTACCCAAGGACAATACCAATAGCTTAGACTAGAAAGTCCTAGGTATGATATAAAAAAGGAGAAAATGAATGTACGGAGAAAGAAGGGGTTGAAGAATTAAAAAGAAAAGCAAAGAAAAGGGTGAAAAGAAATAGCCCTCCATTTGTTCAACCTTAGGGCAGATACCGGGTTCAATTCATAATCTACTGGTTGATGAGCATCACCGGTATTGAAGACCAAAGACGTCATGGACCCAGTGACGCACTAATAAACCTTCTTAGCCACTCAAGTGTCTCTCAAAAGACATTTGTTTCATTCACACGGAGAACCCTTCATAATCTATTGACCTCTCATTTCGAGAGTGTTGATATTGAAAAGGAGGCAATCTGCTCCACGCCTCCGATGACCAAACAAATGTGCACAAATTGAGTCTAGAGCCATGAGATTCATCAAAAGATCTCTTAGGAACACTTAGAATTACTCTGCTGTTCTACATCATGGGCATCAGTTGTTAATTAGGAAAAGTGTCCTTCGCAGATCTTAGCAATCTGCCAAGAACATTCATGAGAAAAGTCACAATTGTGATTATCAATGATTGAATGGAAATCCTGCCAGAACAACATCAAACAATTCTGATAGCAGGTCACTTCGGTAACTCCTTGTGGGTTACGCTTAGTGGTTGCTCCAAATGGTCTACAGTCGTGGGGTGATCTCCAGCGACTCACTGAATCGTGGGTGCACTTCGGTGTGTCCGTGTAATCCCTTTCGGGGGAATCCGGTTCAGAACGGTCTGGGTTAAGATTTGAGAAAGTCTTCACACTATGCTGTTGATAATCTCAAGTCTGAGCCTGTAAGTACCGGTTGGTACGTGCTGTTGCTGCTGCTGCTGCTGCTGCTGAGGAGCTGGAGTTCGACCATCAAGACTCCATCATGCTTATATTTTGAAGAAATGTTCTCTTAATGACTCAGTTATGACAGAAGTTCAACACAAGCTATAGTAAAGTCAAAAGTTCAAGCATCTCAACCTTTCACAAGTTTAAAGATTGAAAAGTGAGAACATATTACAGATAACAAGTCAAAAAAAAAAAAAAAAAAAAAAAATATATATGAGCATGATGGAGAAGACGAGAAGACGTTGGAGATTGGCAGATAGAGACAACATCATATCATCATTACACAAGAACAAAGAACCAAAGATTATAAAGACGTCGGAAGCCTAAGAAGCAAAGAAGACGTCGGGCAACATTGATGATCAAGACTTAGGGGGAGATTGTTAGGAACACGTTTTAATTATTTCCAAGTCTTGTTCATTTATAATGTTGCAAGTTTAAAAGGATTATATTGTTTGTAATTATGGACCGGTCCATTAGTAATCCATGGACCGGTCACAATAGATAGTTCATGTTAGTAACATGCATGGGAATATTCCTAGAATGATTCCCTCCCATTGCCTATAAATACAAGGCATGGGGTACATTCTAAATGTCGGTTTTTCATGCATTGTGCGGAAGCTATGCTCGTGTAATCTTTGATCAAGTGAAAAGCCTACCATTCTTATTCTTCTCTTCTTAGTTTTCTCTTCTAGCTTATTAGCTTATTGTTCTTTCATACGTAGCTTATTATTAGAGATAGTAGTACGTGCGTATTTAACCTTAACGTGTGTGGGTTTGAGATCTAAACGGGAACCTACATAATGCGTTCCACTCTTAGTGATCGACACTCTACTTACCATTATATTCATACTGACCGCGTACACTACTCGTTAAAGTGTGTGTTATTGATAAGTCGGCTAAATATAAATTTAAAACTTGAATACTGCTAAAACCACAACGACATACCGTGGGTATAAAAATTAGAGCAATACAAACGCACATCATAAGACATGTTGCCTGTCATGTTCCTTTAACATCCACTATCTGAGTATCCTTGATCTTCTTGTTTATCAGTTGAATGTTCCTGCACACAAATAAGAGTGTTAGTTTTCTTTAGGGATCCAAGCCATTACTGACTTGGATCTGCCTCTTGCATCAATGTAATTTAATCTTTTAAGGACAGTTGATGCAACATTGGACTTAAGAATCCAACATGCTGAGGCCTTAACAACATTTGCCCTTTTACCCTTAGCAGCAGAGTGAATAACATGTTTAGCAGAAGTGACTGCTAGCTTTGAAGTCACACCCTTTGGTCTCCAAATTTGTTTGTGGACCACTTCTTTTGTTTGAATGGGCCTTAGAACAGTTATAGATGCATGTTTTAAAGTTGTTTTTGCATCCTTAGCTGTTGATTTTGGGTTAACAGTCATCAAAGGTCTAACAGTACCTTTTGTTCTACCCGTACCTTTTATTTGTACTGGTAGTACCTTTTTGTATGTATTAGCAGGATCTTTTTGTCTATCAGGACCTTTTGGTCCAGACTTGTTTGAGACTGTTCTGGGTTTTGTTCTATGAGTGTTAGAGTAAAAGTGAGTTTGTGGAATTTTCCTTTTGTAGTTCACCCTATTGTTTTCATACCCAGTTACCCATTGGTTGCAGAAAGCTGCAAGATGGTCAAAACTACCACTTGTATAACAAGCTTTGTTGTAAAATGCAAAGTCATCACCTAGTTGATGAGACTTAAGGCCATTCCAATTCCTTTGGTTGCCTTTGGGCTTGTTTGTAGTTCTATATTGTTCACAATATCTAACTGGTTTCCTAACAGTCTTAACATTTGACTTAGGCCTGTTAGTGTTGTGATTGACTATCTTAGGAACACTTGTTCCTACTTTCTTAACCAAGACAGGTTTAGACATAACCTGTTCTTCTTCATCACTATCAGTTGTACAATCTTCAACAACTATAGCATCTCCTTTCTTAACAAAGGACACCTTGTCCTGATAAGATAAAGTTTTATCTAAACTTTTACTTATCTTTTCTATCTTAGGACTCTTAGTGGCCTTAGAACCATATTCCATGATTGGTTCTTGAAACTCAGCTAATCCTGTGTGTGCTAAATCAATACCTGGAGGTGAATGAACACCTCTGTATGGTGGGGGGACAGACTTAAATCCAACACCAGAATTAACCTTATCAATTACTTGAGCTTCCCAAAGCTTATTGAATCCATCTGAGGCATGAGCCAAAACATCCACAGATATCTTAACATTTTCTCTTTCATTTTTGTGTTTAGCTAATGAATCATTCAACTCAACAATACACTCATCTCTGATCTTAATGTCATTTTTTAGTATATTGATGTCATTAGTAAAATTAGATTCATTACTTTTAAAACCGTGTGTCGAATTCCTCACTTAAAGTAATACTCCCTCCGTCCCATTTTAGTTGTCCATTTTTTCACTTTTTGTTGTCCCAAATTAGTTGTCCATTTTTAAGCAATTTTCAGTTTTGCCCATAAAAGAAAAAACACAATCAAAGATTTGAAATAATAACTTGAGGATATTATTGTCATTTTACAACATACAAACAAAGATTTCTTAATATGTGTGTTTTGTGGGCCCATGACATCTAAATTGGGACGGAGGGAGTATTGCTCTGATACCTACTGTGGAAACTCGTTTTAGACCTTCTTACATCAACTAAAAACAAGTTACGTGATCGTTTATAGGCTCTAGGCTGTTAAGCCTTTATCTAGGATTTCTACGTTTAAAGAACAATGATAATATTGGCGGAATATTCAAACAAAGAATACAATACTATTACAACAAGGTTTTGTGGAATTCACCATTTGTTATTCCAACTGGGCCCCAATACTACTTGATCATTGGTAGTACGATTACACTCTAATCAGGGATCGAAGATCCTTGAGGCTAAACAAACCTAAACAACATTAGACCCCATGTCTAACGTTCCCACACACACTCTTTAAGTGCTCTTATATTTTAACACAACTTTGTGTTGTAATTTGAGAGTACGAAGCACTTTGATGTTGATTGTTTCAATCACAACCAAGACACACTTTTATCTAAGGGGTATGATCTTCCTTTTATAACATAAGGAGATCATTACAAACTTGATAAGTCTTTAGTCATCCACTTGCTTTTACATGTGTCAAGTCAATAAGATACAACTTGTATCTTGAGTGTTCAACTTGATGACTTGATAAAATATCTAGATATTATATTTGTATAAACATGACTCATACAAAATAATATCTTCTTCGTTTTTATCTTTGTAGCAGCAGAGTGACTCATTGATTCAGCAGCACCTTTGTTTGAACTAGCAGCAGGTTGTTACACTAGCAGCAGTCTCATTTTGCACTGGCAGTACCTTGCTTATGAATCAGCAGTACCTTGTTGGTCTAGCAGTACCTTGCTCTTGGACCAGCAGTACCATAAAATACACTAACAGTACCTTTCTTGAACTGGCAGTACCATGTATTTTGCTTATCATTCAGTATTCTATATGTTTCATTCTTCTTGTTTTTGATCATCAAATCTATGGAATATTTAATTCCTTACATGTTATGCAAGTGATTTGATCATCTAAGATCAAGATATGTGTTTGTGTGTGATAATGAACTATGTTAAGAACGTTCTCAAGAAAGCTCTTTGGAACAAGAATCTGAGTAAAGTTACCAACTTTAATAGATCTTGTGTATGCTATAGAGATGTGTAGTTTTAACATTGGATATGCACAATGTTTGAGCAAGGTTTGGTTATGATGTTTGTTAAAGATCATTAACCCAATGAGGTGTGATGAAATCACTTGTAACACAACCGTTCATGTTGCAAGTAGAAAATGATGCATAGGATATATATTATCCTTTTAACAAGCTGAAAACTAAACATATGATTTCTTAGGCATAATGTTTTCCGAAACATCATATTTTCCTAAATGAAGATATGAACTCAAAGTGTTTGAGTTGGATAGACCTATCCTAAATTTACTAGATGAAGACAAGAAGAATTCACTTGAGTTTCTTATGTATACTCCTCAAGATTCATTGTCACTTGGGATGCATGAGGTTATCTTTGAGATTGCATTTTAACATATGCTGTTAAAATGTTGATTTAAGGTCTAATGAAACTTACGTAGAAGTTTATCAACAAAGTATTACCAATACTTTGATAACTTGTGAAAGTGGTACTACTTAGACCTAGTGGAAATTTAATTAATGTGAACATCATGCTCATTAGATGGTTCTAATCCTATAGGTGATAAAGGTTGAGTTTGTTTAACGTACATTTGATTATATACGAGTGTTTGGACAAACGACTTTTTTTTAGCAATGCACTCAATGCCTTCCAATGATGGTAAGGATTGTGGTGTTGTAGGGGTTTGCTGTACTATGAGAGTACTTAGGTTTCATGGATGTTGGAGACAACAAGAATGGATTAATTCTTGTGGACCATTGGTTGGTACAACTAATGGGTGATGTGATTTGAAGCTTAGGGCAATATCACAGAGATAAATAAACAAGTGTACTTAGGTGATAGGATGAGTGTCTTAACATAAGTTGTTAAAATACTTAGGTGTTGATTCTTTCGGATATGACTTTTAATGACTACAATCATGAGTCAAATTATATTTGAATATTTCGGATGAAATCTTAAGTTGTCAATCCTACTTTGATGAGATTGGATAGCATTCAAGGATAGCAAGACTTTGATAATACATCTATAACCTAAGTGTGAGTTATGACTCGATGTAAATCTTAATCGTCTTGAAGGATGACATGTTAACCAAGAAAGGCAACTTATGTGGATACACAACAATATCTGTAGTCATAAGTTGGACTTGCGATCTATGATATTTTTGCACACAGTGAGTCGGGATTAGTTAGGAAGTTGTCAATTTACAAATCAAGCTAATGGATGAGTAAAGGAAAAAAGAATGCAGTGAGTGTGTGTAATGATCACAAATACTCAGTGATTCACTGGTTACAAGGAACCAATTTCAGGGTTCCTTCCTTTATGGAGAAAGGTACCTTGAAGCATTTTCGTGACATTTGAAAGTATGGTTAGATATGATTATCCTATAGGTGCAAGTGGGATGTCCTAATCCTAATATGAGTGAACATCAGTGAAAAGAATCCTAGTGATGAAAGTGAGTGAACTTGAGTGCAAGATTTAAACAAAAATTTAAAGATCTATCTATTTGTTCTGGCGGAACCAAATTATAACAAAGGCGGAGCCCAATTTTTGGTTCCGCGGAATCCGTGGGACTTATTTTGACGGCACCAAAAATTTGAACAGACGGAACCCGAATTATGGTTCCGCCATATCAGCCCATTGGAATTTCTTTTCAAAGGGTATTTCAAAAGACCCGAAATCCGTTCAATTCCCGAAAATTGTCCTAAAACATATGTAACTACTTAGTTGTGATTGATTAAAACCAAAAACACAGATTCTAACACTTGGTAACATAAAGATCAAACTGAGGATTTTGAACTTACTAAAAATGGATGTTTAGCCAAACAGTGGCTTAACCATGGAAAGTTGATAACATCAAAGTGTTATCGACCTGCATGACACGGTTAGTTCACATGAACATTCTAAGGTAAGTTTCTATCCTATGACAAGACAAATACATTAAACATCATGATTAGAAGCAAATGTACCAATCACCATTTTCACAGATACTACATGTTTACACATTTTAACACTTGAACCATTAAGTGAGAGATTGTGCAAGATAGTACTTATCAAGATACTTAAATAGTTTTACTTAGTTCTTATTCCTAAGTAAATTATGCAAGGCTTTCACATAACACATGCAAATAAAAATATCTAAGTCTATAAGTAAAACAAAACAGTTTACCAACTTAGTGCACAAGATCTACCAAATGTCCTATCGTGCATAAACAATAAATTGATAAACAAGAAAATGAATATCATGGCAAGATACTTATGTATCACAGACAAATAAATGTAATCACAACATTCAACAAGCAAATAACATGTATGCAAACAACTAGAACAAGTAGTCACATAGCAAAGAAAAAAAAAAAAAACTTTTCGTCACTTTGTGTTTAAATATGAAGATGTATACCAAGCTTGATTTGTTTCCTTTATATATATAAATATCACCAAATTCTTTAGTTTCAAAAGAAATCATATCAATGTTCAAAGGATATCAACTTACATTGGCCGACTCAAAAGTTTAAGTTGCTATGTCAAAATGAAACTTAATATTTTTGACAGGTTGTAGTATTTGATTTGTTTTACCTACTTCAATTTAGATTTAGGCTATGAGATTATTTTTAAATAAAAGTAGACTTAATTCCCTTTAAAATTATAGGTGGCGCGACTCCTACGGACTTACGGTTAATTAGTTATGAATTTTTAAAGTTGGACAAAAACTGCATACTATACAGACGGATTTCAAGGAACCATTTTAAGGGTTCCGTCCTTTGAAGAGAAAGGTTCCACGGGTCTCTGTACCAGATTCAACAAAACTAGTATTTTGACATAGAGAAAGTGTGTGGGACTTACTAGATTAGATAGTAAACTGACAATATACTTATTTAACTTTATTTCTACTAATATGACTTATCTAAACATTTATGTAGGTGATTTTTCAACTAAATTAATAGTTATCCTAAACACTCCTTTCAAAATCGTATTTTTCGTAAATTTTATTTAAGCACACAATTTGACACTTAATTCTTTTGAGAAATCTTTTCTTTTGATTTTTCAAATACATCTTCAAGCTTGTATACAAAGTAACATTTAACAACAAAATTTCTAAATATACTTAGTGAAACATTTTTCATATTATATTCCGCTTCAATGGTAATTTGATACATGGATCGTACTCCATTTTAAAAATAATTTGTTTTAAAAATAAGAGCCACGAGGCTCTGATACCAACTGTGAAAACGTAGGGGGGGTTGAATACGTTCCCGTTTTAAAAACTTAAAACTTGTTGTATCAAATGTTCATTTAAGCTTGTTGTAATATGAAAGATGTTAAGTATAGTTTATGACTAGCATATACTAAACAAGTTGTCACACAAGTATTATCAACTAAGCACAACACAAGCAATCATATAATGCAAACATAAAAGTAAAGAGGTAAGTAAAAGAAAGCGCAAACCGAACACGATAATTTATAGTGGTTCGGTCACGGAGCTCATCTCCGCCCTACTCCTCTCCCCGAGTACCCAACTCGAGAGTTACTTCATTAGATCAACAAGCTCCCTTCTAGGTGGAGAAAACCTTTACACATCGCTTACTCTTTTTCTGGTACTAAGCTAGATACCGAGTTCTTTTACAAGGGTACAACCACTCCTAACGTCGCTTATACTATTTCCGACACTAAGCTAGATGTCGAGTTCTTTTACAAGGGTACAACCATTCCCGTCGTTGCTTATACTTTTTCCGACACTAAGCTAGATGTCGAGTTCTTTTACAAGGGTACAACCACTCCCGCTATGTTTTATGGCCCAATATAGAAACCTTGTGTTTTATGGCACAAACACGTAAACCATCTAATCTAAATGAACTTCCATTGAAAGGAAGCCTTCAATGGATGAAGATCACAAGCTCCCTAAACTTGTTGTGATGGATCTTCATATATGCATGTTGAATCTACATGAACTTCTTGAATAAGAAGTCTTCAATCATTGAGGATGTCAAGTGCCCTTGAATCTTCATATGTTAGAATGCTTTGGTGGATGATGACTTCAAGATCTTCTAACCTTCTTGGTGGATCAGGATGTATGCTATGCTAGTGATGGATGATGACTCACTGAAGGATCGTGTTTTGGTGACAATATTGTAAATCGGGAGGTCGGGGATGATGAAAATACATCATCTCCATGGTAAGAGTTTTAGAGAGAGAGTGGAAACCTGGTTATTTTATTCAGGATAGTGAAAGTGAAATACAAAGTCAAGTCTCACCCTCCTAGTGAAGTCTAGGAGGGTATATAGGCTAACTTATACAAGACTTCATATAAAGGACGGTTCTAGTCCTTGTGTTTGTGCCTAACAATATAGCTAATGTAATCCCAAATATGTTGTCACATTTTAGTGTTAGAAGCATTCCCAACAATCTTCCCCCAATGTGGCAACATATGGGATTACTTACATCCTTTCTATAACACCCCCATTTTAGGAACGCAGCGGAATACAACATGGGGTGCTATATATTAGTCGCATTGTACAAATATAGTAAACAACTTTAAAACAAAGTCGTTTTTGAAATTCACAATCGATAATTTATCAGAGTCAACGAGGTCCCAAAAGTTTTTAACATAGTTAAAAGATACATAAGTTTTAGAAGTTTAGAACATTATCGAATGAAAAATTTTATTTAAACATGAGCCATCATATAGATATCCATTTCTTGCGTCGCCCATCCAAGCCGAAAGTCACTTACGGACCTGAGATAAAACATGCTAAAAAGTCAACATAAAGTTGAGTGAATCCATAGAGTTTAGTAAGTAATAAGTTGAATACAAGTATTATTCATCGGGCGACAAGTAATGCATATACAAGTTGTGTAATCAGATTATAGTATTAAGTTCATGACACCGAACCTTAACTGAAATAATGTATGCCCTAAATAGGTAAGTTTGCCAATTTTACCAAGAATTTCTCAATATTATGCTACCCGTTGAATATGAGCGCGACTCATCCGGACAGGTTTGTCAAACCCCAATATGCATATTCATAATATTAGCGTTTCTCACGGAATTAACGGTTCATGATGTTAGGGACATTTAATGGCAAGAGATACTCAATAACTATAATCAGGAATCGGGTCCAGCATACCAAAAACTACTTGTATTCAGTTTTAAAAACTAGCATGTATCCCCCTCGCGAGGTTTATAAAACATTAAAATGAGTAAAGGCAAGGCTATGAACTCACCGTGAATAAAGGAAGTAGTATACAACAAGCAAGTGAAGAAAATAGCCGCGAAGCTCTACGATGAACCTAAATAGATATACGCTTGTCTTACGTTTTGAAAATAATCATCGATGCAATTTGGCCATATATATAAGTTATGATTTTAATTATGCTTGGTACATAATACCTAGATATTACAAGTTTTAGTTTAGCATTTAAAAATTATCAAAATTCAAGTAATAATCCTATACTTGTCTGTAAGTCCAATCATGTATTATGAAAGTCCAAGGTTAGTCTAGGGTTCAATTTTTAGTCCATGGGTCAAGTTTTAGCCAAAAAGTTCACATTAAACCTGAGGGTTCAAAAATATATTAGGTTGTTCAAAAATATATCAAAGGTCCAATTTTTATAAAGTGTAAAACATTTTATAATTTTATTACCTAATGCTGATGGAAACTTTTATGATTTAACCATTTTAAAAAATTCACATCTCCCAAACCGTAAGTCGAAAAACTAACTTCTTTATATCCCCGGAAATGTATTCATCTGTACTAACAAGTTTTGTGGGTCACACTTGGTCAAAAATTACATAGCAGTAGCTAAATTATCAATTTGTCCATACCATTCAGTCCAACAGTTTTTAGAATTACAACAGTCCCGCGAAAAATACAATATCTTGAGTTCTACAAGCCCGATTAATCTCATTCTTGCGGCTACGTTTAAGTTAAGATGTTATCTACCACTTTCATGTTTTGAGTAACAGTGGGTTATTCACAAAAAAAAAGACTTTTATACGTTTCAATTCTGTTACTCAGGATGTAACATGTTTCACGAAAATATTTCTAGTTTAATTATCGTAATGAGTTATACGATGAAATATCCATCAAAACGACCGCAAGACATAGGTCTACAACCCCATATTTTTAGTTTATGTCCAATGTTTACTGATTAGTACAGTTTATTCCATCTTTGCCCCTGATTCAGAATCACAGTTTGCATGTCTAGTCCTTTAGGGTTTTTATTTTGTTCTAAGCTATGTACCAAGTCCAACTAAGCATAATAACTTATATAATGTTCAAATACACCAAGATATACAATTTTTACAGTAGTGAAATGATAAAAATAAAATAAAGTTAGTGAGGATTTTCTTACAAAAGAGATGGACAAGATTTGATGACAAAAAGAAAGGACTAGGAGTCTTCAAATGACACCACCAAGGAGAAATCTTGAGAGCACCAAGGAAGAACTTTAGAGGATCAAGGAGAACTCCAATATACAGCCACAATATCCTTTTGTAAGCCATAAAAAAATATAGGAGGAATAAAGATCTTGAAGAAATATAGAGATGAAAAATTAGGTTACAATACTTGCACCTTTTCTCTATTCCATGATCACCAAAATTTCTTGTCACCAACACTTCTTTGAAAGATCTTGAGAGTCACACTCTTGAGTACATGAAAACTTGAGATTATTTACCAACAAAACTCTTGAAAGTGAATACCTACAAGAAGCAAAAGATCAAGGATTGAGTTAGCATCAATAGACCACCATTCTTTGTACAAAATTTTCAATAGAAAATCAAATACAATGGTCCTTGTGTGCTTGTTGATCCACGGCAAGAAGAGAGCAAGAGGAGAGTTTGAGAGTTGTTTTGCATGTAGGAAATGATAGTGGTGAGTGTTCTTGGAAGTAGAAGTATTAGTGGAAGATGTTCTCAACACTTGTTTACAATTTTGGACAAGTGTTGAGACTATGGACTCACTTAGGCGTTACAAACAAAGGTCCCAAGTATAGAATGCAGATTTTTGGTTGTTGAAATCATATAGAGTGTATTGTGTAGTGTAGGTTGCTCCCGGTAATCAAACTTAGGGTTTTTAAGACACTTAACGCAATACCGGGTAACGTAAAAATATAAAAACTTCCAAAAATATTAAAATTTGTTTTCATGACATATTTTTGTAATTTAGATGAGGGGTGAGATCACCGAAAGATTTAGATGTGGTTAGAACATAAAAACGTAGGTTTAGAACGCGTAAGACGTAAAAGGTGCAAGGTTTACGTGAAAATGGAAAAAGTGAAATGTGACTTTTAAAATGAGATTGTAAAGAACCAAAAGTGTATAAAAAGTGGAGACTAGACACAGTCTAGTGTCGGTTGAATTACTTGAACGTATTATGACATATGCGAATAACTTCCGACGAAGTTGAAATAGAATAGATAAATAATTAAAATAGGAAAGTAATGACATGAATTTACGAAAGGTTACAGTACGTACCCCTTAAGAGAGCGACGTCCCGTCGCTTTATCCCCCGAAGGTTTACTTGCGAAGAGAAGAGGATACTTGCTCTTGATTTTGTCTTCGCGCTCCCATGTGAATTCAGGTCCTCGTCGGGTATTCCAACGAACCTTGACAATGGGGATGCGACTTTGCTTGAGCTTCTTCACTTCACGATCCATGATCTCTATTAGTTCTTCGATGAAGTGCAGCTTGTCATCAATTCGAAGTTCATTTAATGGAATGACGAGACTCTCGTCTGACAAACACTTCTTAAGATTAGAAACGTGGAAAGTGTTGTGAATGCCTTGAAGTTCTTCTGGTAGTTCTAACTTGTATGCTACTAGACCAACCCTAGCTAGGATCTTGAATGGTCCAATGTATCGAGGACTTAACTTCCCTCGCTTACCAAAACGAACTACACCCTTCCATGGCGAAACCTTGAGCATCACTCGGTCACCTACATTAAACTCCAAAGGTCTGCGTCTACCATCTGCATAGCTTTTCTGGCGACTACGAGCAGTTAGTAAACGGTCTTTGATTTTGAATATCTTTTCCGTTGTTTCACGAATTATCTCTGGACCCGTGAGTTGGCTATCCCCAACTTCATTCCAGAAAACCGATGATCTGCATCTTCGTCCGTAAAGAGCTTCAAAAGGTGCAACTTTAATGCTTGAGTGATAACTATTGTTATAGGAGAATTCGACTAATGTAAAATGTCGATCCCAACTACTTCCAAAGTCAATCACACATGCCCGCAACATATCTTCTAAAGTTTGTATCGTTCTTTCGCTTTGACCATCCGTCTGTGGGTGGTACGCCGTATTCATATCCAGTTTTGTATTCAAGGCCTCCTGGAGTGACTTCCAGAACCTTGATGTAAATCGGCTATCTCCGTCCGATATGATAGATATAGGCACACCATGTCTACAGACAATCTCCTTTAAGTACACTTGCGCAAGCTTCTCCATGCTGTAAGTCTCTTTTATTGGTAGGAAATGAGCAGATTTTGTCAAACGGTCCACAATGACCCAAATCGCATCATAACCACTTGGAGTTCTTGGGAGCTTAGTAATGAAATCCATGGTGATTCTTTCCCATTTCCAAACAGGAATCTCGGGTTGTTGAAGGAATCCGGCTGGCTTTTGATGTTCTGCCTTAACCATTGCACACGTCAAACATTTGCCAACATAGGTAGCGATCTCAGCCTTCATGTTCGGCCACCAGTACAACTGTTTTAAATCGTGGTACATCTTATCTGACCCCAGATGAATAGAGTATTTGGATTTATGAGACTCGTGCATGATCAAGTCTCTCAAACCTCCAAAAAGTGGCAACCAAACATGTTTACCAAAGCATAAGGTTCCGTCAGAACGAGTTTCGAATATGGGTTTGATCCCTTTCCCCAGATTCTCAGCTTTCACATTCTCTTCTTTCATTGCTTCCGTTTGAGCCTCAAGAATCTGCTCGGGTAGCTTGGGGAGGACCGTCATTACCAGAGACCTTACACGTAATGGTTTTGTCCTTTCCTTTCGGCTTAAGGCATCAGCCACTACGTTCGCCTTCCCTGGGTGGTAACGGATGTCGCAATCTTAATCACTCAGGAGTTCAATCCATCTTCGTTGCCTCATGTTAAGCTCTTTTTGATCAAGGATGTATTGGAGACTCTTGTGATCGGTATACACCGTACACTTCGTACCATACAAGTAGTGCCTCCATAGCCTAAGAGCAAAAACCACAGCACCCAATTCTAGATCATGGGTAGTATAGTTTTCTTCATGAGTCTTCAATTGTCGTGAAGCATATGCTATGACCTTTTGTCGTTGCATCAATACTGCTCCATAACCCTTGTTCGATGCGTCACAATAGACTACAAAATCTTCCGTCCCATCTGGTAATGCTAATATAGGCGCACTACAAAGTTTCTGTTTCAGTATTTGAAAAACTTCTTCTTCGTCTTCACCCCACTCGTACTTCTTATTTTTCTGAGTCAACTTGGTTAGAGGTTTGGCTATTATAGAAAATCCCTCGATGAATCTTCGATAGTAACCAGCAAGTCCTAAGAATTGTCTCACTTCTGTTGGTGTCGTCGGCGGAGCCCAATTCTTAATAGCTTCGATCTTTGCAGGGTCTACATGAACACCTTTGCTATTGATCACATGACCGAGAAATTGTACGGATTCTAGCCAAAAGTCACATTTCGAGAACTTGGCATACAATTGATCTTGCTTGAGTAACTCCAAGATAATCTTCAAGTGTTCCGCATGTTCTTCCTTGTTCTTGGAGTAAATCAAAATGTCATCAATAAATACAATTACAAACTTGTCGAGGTACGGTTTGCACACTCGATTCATCAAGTCCATAAATACTGCAGGTGCATTGGTCAACCCAAACGGCATCACTTTGAACTCGTAGTGACCATACCGAGTTCTAAATGCAGTAATTGGAGTGTCTTCCTCCCGGATACGGAGTTGGTGATAACCTGATCGCAGGTCGATTTTGGAGTATACGCTTGAGCCTTGAAGCTGATCAAATAGATCATCAATTCTCGGGAGTGGATAACGATTCTTGACCATTAACTTGTTAAGCTCACAGTAATCGATACACATTCGAAAAGATCCGTCCTTCTTCTTTACGAACAACACCGGAGCTCCCCAAGGTGACGAGCTCGGTCGAATGAACCCTTTTTCTGACAGCTCTTGCAATTGTTCCGATAGCTCCTTCAATTCTGATGGCGCCAACTGATAAGGTGCACGTGCAACAGGTGCAGCACCAGGCAATAATTCAATTCGGAACTCTATTTGTCGAGGTGGTGGGAGTCCCGGCAGATCTTCCGGAAACACCTCAGGAAAATCACGGACAATAGGTACATCTTCCGGTCGTTTTTCAACTGACTCCTTTTTGGTCACTTGTGCCAAAAACATCTGGCACCCTTGCTCAATGTACCTTTGTGCCTTGATTCGAGATATGATTTTCAATTGGGGCCCGTCTCTATCACCTCTAATTGTTAGTGTTTTGTTGTTGTAAGGAATACGAATAACTTTTTCACCACAGACTATAACCGAGTTTCGATCGGATAACCAATCCATTCCGATAATGACATCAAAAGTTCCAATTTCAATTGGCATGAGGTCAATACTAAATGGGTGGTTCGCGAGATTTATGGTACATCCCCTTAGAATAAAATTTGTACTAACCAATTTCCCATCGGCTAGTTCGACTTCATAACTATAGTTTAACTTAATCGGGTTAATATTTATCAAGGTGCTAAACCCAGTGGACACAAAGCTTTTGTCTGAACCCGAATCAAATAAAACCTTAGCAGGATGATTATTAAGTAGGAACGTACCCGTTATGACATTCGGGCCTTGTTGCTTTACATTTCCCATCACATATACACGTCCACGAGCATTTCCAGCTTGATCTTTCCCCTTCTTCGGGCAGTTGTTACTGAGATGCCCTTTCTCCCCACAGCCATAACAAGTTATGATTGGCTGTGCATTAGCACCAGTAGCAATCGCCTTACCCCTACAGTTTTTCGCTATGTGACCTTGTTTTCCACAACTGTTACATTTCACACTACAGAAGCCAGTGTGAGGCTTATTACAGCGATTGCAGTAAGGATGAAGTCCATTGTAACCACCTCTTCCAGTTGGGGCTTCAGTCATTGCCCTCACATTCTCTCGCCTTCTGTTCTGCTGCTGGTGATGATCATTGTTGCGGCCCTGAGGGTTGTTGTCGTTTCCCTTCCTATCATCATTCCACCTCCTTTTGTTTTGGTTGTTGCTTTTGTTTGCATTGCGAGTCGCCTCATCCTCCACTACTTGTGCCATAAGTTTCTGAGTAACACGAATGGCTTCATCCAGAGTTTTCGGATTAGCAGCGGTCACGTCCCCCTTAATGCTTCGGGGAAGGCCCTTAATAAAAGCTTCTAACTCTCTTTCAAAATCAGGTACCATACCAGGACACAAAACCTTTAGCTCTTGGAACCTTCTGATATAAGCTTCAATATCATGACCTTTAACTGATAGATAGTAAAACTCTGTCTCAAGCTTCCTTATCTCGCTACGAGGACAGAACTTTTCGGTCATCTTTTTCTTGAGATCGGTCCACGTGGTTGCATAAGCCGCTTCAATTCCAATGGGTTGAACATAAGAGTTCCACCGTGATTTGGTGTGTTCTAGCAGAGTACCTGCGGCATACTTGACCTTGCATTCCTCTGAGCAATTGCTGAGCATAAATGCGGTTTTACAACTTTCAAACCAATGTATCATTGCAACCGCCCCTTCAGTTCCCCTGAACTTAGTAGGCTCACAACCCAGAAATTGCTTGTAGGTACACCTACGTGCTTCAACATTAACAGCAGCCCCAGCAGTTCCGGCACCGCCTCCAGCAGCCCCAGCGGCTTCAGCACCACCGCCAGCAGCCCCAGCGGCTCCAGCACCGCTTCCAGCAGCCCCAGCGGCTTCAGCATCGCCTCCAGCAGCCTCATTAGCTCTTATAGCGCGATCCTCAGCCAAAGCCGTGGCCACGCTGTCAGCAACTAACTTTCGTATAGCTGTATGAGACATTCTCTTTGGTGGCATGATTCTATCACAACACAAGAAAATTTTGATGAGTATTCATACAATGACATAGATATAATTATGTACGAGTAAACCGAATATGAAAGAGATTACAACAATATAAAGTGGAGTTTAAGAAATGACAACTTCATCATTAAATACAAAAGATTAATACATGGTTCGATCGTATCACAAAATTTGACAAAGTCATCATAATTAACAATAATAGTTCTACTAACTGATACATTCAGTTTAGCGATTACAAGATGAAGTATAACAATGAAATACAACAAAAGGAAATAAAAGTACATAGACTACTAAGAGTCACGAGGGGATCCACGTGGCTCGGGTGGCGGGGTCTCCCCATAAACAGCCAACACATCAACAACATCACATGACCTCTCATCAATCATCCCCGCTCTAAGCATCTCCTCCCAATGTATGTAGGCCCAGCGCCTCATCTCATAAAAATCCTTTTCAAGTCTCTCATTATACATATTAGCAAACATTAAGGCCAACCCCTTGTCTTCTAACTTATGCTTCAACCTCTTATTTTCACCTCTAAGACCCTCATTATCTAGTTCTCGAACACGCTTACCCAACATAGCCACTTCACGGTCTGTCTTGTCAACATGATGTTCTACCACCCCCAAATCAAAGTCAAGCAAATCCATACGTATATGCCTAATTTTGTCTCTAGATATAGCACTAGCACCCTCGAGCTCCCTTACCCTCATTTTGCTCTCTAAAAGTCTAACTCTACCATGAAGAGAGTTAATATCTCTCCTCGTATACCCAGGTACTAAATCCTCGGGCTCATAAGCAGTGGGAGCAGCCGAAGATGATCCACCCCTCTCGTGGATAATCCTAGGAAATCGGCGTTCCAAGAGGGGAACCTGTCTAATGGTGCCAACAGTGGCAGCCTCTTCAACCTCAGGCTCTGAATCAGATGAAGTGTCAGGTATAGATGGTGGTGGATAAGGAGAAGCAGGTGCCTCATAAGGATAGATAAGTTCAGATTCATCACCATCTTCATCTGAACTCGCATTATGGAGTAACAACACATTCTCCTCTTCTTCCTCTTCTTGTTCCTCTTCCTCTTCCTCTTCTTCTTCTTCTTCTTGTTCCTCTTCCTCTTCTTCTTCTTGATTTTCAAGATCATTATTAGGAAAGCTGAATACATGATTAGGTGATGGAGGAACTGGTAGAGGTTCTTCCAGTGCAAGCTCGGGTTGAGCTGGCTCGTCCTCCGGAATGTCTACCTCATGACCAGGTGGGAGTGGAAGTGCCATGATGAATCTGAAAAATCATATATACATATAATTAGTATCAAGAAAAGAAATATTATCATGAAAATAATATTTGTGTAAGTAAATGAGTGAAAGGTGATGCTTCATAAATAAGCAAGATGATCGATAAATATTACATATACAAATGATAATATTTATTTTACGCATACGTATAACAACGGTGCAATCAAGAGATGTGCATAAAGTTTTTGAATAATAAACAAAATAATAATAATGTTTACTGATAGCATAAATAATAAGAACTCTTGTGCATAAAGATTTTATATTTATAAGTGACATTTCGCGGATTAACGGTCGAGTTAAGAAATAATTATAATGCTTATATAATTATTATAAAATGATCAAGATATATATATACGAGGGAGAATTAGGAAGCTCGGGAGTAGGCACGCACGGATATCGATCAAGATGATGGAGGCTCATGTTTTTGAAGAAAAGTATAAGTAAAAATGATTATAGTCTAGGTTTTTAAAACAAAAGACCTAGTTCACTATAATTTGTGCTCTGGTACCAATCTATAACACCCCCATTTTAGGAACGCAGCGGAATACAACATGGGGTGCTATATATTAGTCGCATTGTACAAATATAGTAAACAACTTTAAAACAAAGTCATTTTTGAAATTCACATTCGATAATTTATCAGAGTCAACGAGGTCCCAAAAGTTTTTAACATAGTTAAAAGATACATAAGTTTTAGAAGTTTAGAACATTATCGAATGAAAACTTTTATTTAAACATGAGCCATCATATAGATATCCATTTCTTGCGTCGCCCATCCAAGCCGAAAGTCACTTACGGACCTGAGATAAAACATGCTAAAAAGTCAACATAAAGTTGAGTGAATCCATAGAGTTTAATAAGTAATAAGTTGAATACAAGTATTATTCATCGGGCGACAAGTAATGCATATACAAGTCGTGTAATCAGATTATAGTATTAAGTTCATGACACCGAACCTTAACTGAAATAATGTATTCCCTAAATAGGTAAGTTTGCCAATTTTACCAAGAATTTCTCAATATTATGCTACCCGTTGAATATGAGCGCGACTCATCCGGACAGGTTTGTCAAACCCCAATATGCATATTCATAATATTAGCGTTTCCCACGGAATTAACGGTTCATGATGTTAGGGACTTTTAATGGCAAGAGATACTCAATAACTATAATCAGGAATCGGGTCCAGCATACCAAAAACTACTTGTATTCAGTTTTAAAAACTAGCATGTATCCCCCTCGCGAGGTTTATAAAACATTAAAATGAGTAAAGGCGAGGCTATGAACTCACCGTGAATAAAGGAAGTAGTATAAAACAAGCAAGTGAGGAAAATAGCCGCGAAGCTCTACGATGAACCTTAATAGATATACGCTTGTCTTAGGTTTTGAAAATAATCATCGATGCAATTTGGCCATATATATAAGTTATGATTTTAATTATGCTTGGTACATAATTCCTAGATATTACAAGTTTTAGTTTAGCATTTAAAAATTATCAAAATTCAAGTAATAATCCTATACTTGTCTCTAAGTCTAATCATGTATTATGAAAGTCCAAGGTTAGTCTAGGGTTCAATTTTTAGTCCATGGGTCAAGTTTTAGCCAAAAAGTTCACATTAAACCTGAGGGTTCAAAAATATATTAGGTTGTTCAAAAATATATTAAAGGTCCATTTTTTATAAAGTGTAAAACATTTTATAATTTTATTACCTAATGCTGATGGAAACTTTTATGATTTAACCATTTTCAAAAATTCACATCTCCCAAACTGTCAGTCAAAAAACTAACTTCTTTATATCATTGGAAAGGTATTCATCTGTACTAACAAGTTTTGTGGGTCCAACTTGGTCAAAAATTATATAGCAGTAGCTAAATTATCAATTTGTCCATACCATTCAGTCCAACAGTTTTTAGAATTACAATAGTCCCGCGAAAAATACAATATCTTGAGTTCTACAAGCCCGATTAATCTCATTCTTGCGGCTACGTTTAAGTTAAGATGTTATCTACCACTTTTATGTTTTGAGTAACAGTGGGTTATTCACAAAAAAATGACTTTTATACGTTTCAAATCTGTTACTTAGGATGTAACATGTTTCACGAAAATATTTCTAGTTTAATGATCGTAATGAGTTATTCGATGAAATACCCGTCAAAACGACCGCAAGACATAGGTCTACAACCCCATATTTTTAGTTTATGTCCAATGTTTACTGATTAGTACAGTTTATTCCATCTTTGACCCGGATTCAGAATCACAGTTTGCATGTCTAGTCCTTTAGGGTTTTTATTGTGTTCTAAGCTATGTACCAAGCCCAACTAAGCATAATAACTTATATAATGTTCAAATACACCAAGATATACAATTTTTACAATAGTGAAATGATAAAAATAAAATAAAGTTAGTGAGGATTTTCTTACAAAAGAGATGGACAAGATTTGATGACAAAAAGAAAGGACTAGGAGTCTTCAAATGACACCACCAAGGAGAAATCTTGAGAGCACCAAGGAAGAACTTTAGAGGATCAAGGAGAACTCCAATCTACAGCCACAATATCCTTTTGTAAGCCATAAAAAAATATAGGAGGAATAAAGATCTTGAAGAAATATAGAGATGAAAAATTAGGTTACAATACTTGCACCTTTTCTCTATTCCATGATCACCAAAATTTCTTGTCACCAACACTTCTTTGGAAGATCTTGAGAGTCACACTCTTGAGTACTTGAAAACTTGAGATTATTTACCAACAAAACTCTTGAAAGTGAATACCTACAAGAAGCAAAAGATCAAGGATTGAGTTAGCATCAATAGACCACCATTCTTTGTACAAAATTTTCAATAGAAAATCAAATACAATGGTCCTTGTGTGCTTGTTGATCCACGGCAAGAAGAGAGCAAGAGGAGAGTTTGAGAGTTGTTTTGCATGTAGGAAATGATAGTGGTGAGTGTTCTTGGAAGTAGAAGTATTAGTGGAAGATGTTCTCAACACTTGTTTACAATTTTGGACAAGTGTTGAGACTATGGACTCACTTAGGCGTTACAAACAAAGGTCCCAAGTATAGAATGCAGATTTTTGGTGGTTGAAATCATATAGAGTGTATTGTGTAGTGTAGGTTGCTCCCGGTAATCAAACGTAGGGTTTTTAAGAAACGTAACGCAATACCGGGTAACGTAAAAATATAAAAACTTCCAAAAATATTAAAATTTGTTTTCATGACATATTTTTGTAATTTAGATGAGTGGTGAGATCACCGGAAGATTTAGATGTGGTTAGAACATAAAAACGTAGGTTTAGAACGCGTAAGACGTAAAAGGTGCAAGGTTTACGTAAAAATAGAAAAAGTGAAAAGTGACTTTTAAAATGAGATTGTAAAGAACCAAAAGTGTATAAAAAGTGGAGATTAGACACAGTCTAGTGTCGGTTGAATTACTTGAACGTATTATGACATACGCGAATAACTTCTGACGAAGTTGAAATAGAATAGATAAATAATTAAAATAGGAAAGTAATGACATGAATTTACGTAAGGTTACACTTTCCTACAAGTACAAACACAAATAAAGAAAGGTCTTCATAAGCTCTTCAAGTGTTGAGGATGACAACAGTTGACTCTCTTTGTCTTCATCTTGTACCTCGGCTTGAGAATTTTTCTTCACTTGTAGGTAAACGATGTAATATGCATGAACTGGATTAACTTCCCCCCAATTCATGCTACATGTCTTTAACGGCTTCTTCATATACTTCTTTTTGGTGAAGTTTCTGAATCAGCTTCCCCCCAAACTGACAATCGTCTTCAGCAGATTCGAAACTTCAATGTAGTTAACATGTCTTCTGAAATTTGAAGGTTGTAAGTACGCAGCGGAATTTGTAGATGACATCCTAAACCACACCAAGCAAATCTGATTAGTACTCAGTAACGATTATGCTCAATGAAGAAATTCTGTTCGGGGGTAACATGCAAGAAATCAGCAAGATCTTCTCACATAAGTTGGCTACTTAACACTTCACAACCTGCGAAAGTTGAAACGATTACACCAAAATCACCAAACTGAACCACTAATCATCTTTGCGGATGTATCTCCGGTAGTACTAAAATTGTAAGCTCGATCCCGTGAATCTGTTATGCATCCCCGATGTGCACATTTCTTCCCCTTGAATGCAGATACATCTGGAAAAAGAGTGTTTTCGCAAAGAAAGCAAGAAAAGTCAAAGAACATCCACTCTCTCTTCCCCCACGATGTCTTCGCGGAATCAGAAGCATGCACACTATGGTTACGATGGAAACGGAGGCAGCGTAAACCCTGTATGTCTAATTAGTCGAAGATGTGTGAAGTACCATAAATAGCCCGTGAGAATCAACTGCTGATAAAATCTCCACTCTTTAATACTTTTCTCATCTAACTCTTTACCGACCTCATTATCATTCTGACGGCTTTTTGTAGTGACTACTGATGGAGAAAAACCCAGTATTACGAACTTGAGACTGAAGTAAAAATAACCCGAACTTGTGACTTAAGCTTGCACTATTGTCTGACTACGAACCAAAACTGAGAATTTCAATAAAGGTAGAATCATATACCCATCCAACCTTCCTTAACTATATATGAACTTCTCTCGAATTATCCACAGCTTTTTGTGACACTTGAGCACTACAACGTAACTCCTTTAAAGTGATAGCTATACTTTGTGAGCACAACAACGTAATTCCTTACATCAGGTATAACTAGATAACTCAAGTCGTAATCATTCTAACGGTTATAAGCTCGAGCAAGGATCTCGAAGAATCATGCATCCAACCAACCCCGATATCTTCAAGATACTAAGTACACGCACCCGTGAAATTCCATTTCAACCTCAAATAATTTATAATGAATTATCGCCGTAGTCACATCTTGCGGTCCAATACGCAAAACTAGCCATCGTTACTTGGTTAAAATGAACTTTGATAATGGTTTTATCCCGATCTTGTCAAAAACGTATCCCCGTGAAATTTTGTAATAACCAACGTACCACTCTTTCAATAAAGGCTAATACCCAAAACTGTATACCATGTTTTAAGAGATACATTTGATAATACCCAAAACTGTATACAATATTCGGATCTAGAAAAAAATATCAAACTTACTCCATTCGTTTAATAATAACCCACAACAAAACTATCTTTACAGCCCAATAACAAATTCGGATCCAATCCAACTCCATACCCTAATAAATTGGGTATTAATACTCCTTTACACACCACTTAACCCTAATTACACATAATCACCAGCGCCCCCTTCATCTCTTTCTCTCACCTAACTCATAAATCCAGATCTAAACTCATATCAATAACAAATCCATCTCATCTCAGCATATCACAATCACTAATCAAGCTTATACCTCCTTCAACATACATGCACAAACAACAAACGCAACCACCAACACCTCACATGACCACCGACGTCTTCCATGGTTAAAATAAAAACTTTTCGAGCACAATACGAGGCTTCAAGGTCTTGTAAAAGAGGTCTAAGGTAATTTTTAATTGATGATTTCAGTTTCATTTTGTTGTTTGGTCTTGAACGAATCACAGATAGATGATAACATGATAGTTATTGTCTTTCTCTTTAAATTCGTATATGAAAAAGAAGCAAAGCTTCAATATATGGATCGGTGATGAATGTTATTTCGTGTGTTTAACCTTTGTTGTCTACGAATCTATTGAAACACGAAAAACAAATCTAAGATCTTGTTTTAATTTTTAGTTTGAGTCTTGATAGAGGATATGGATTGTGAGTTGGGGAGTGAATGGTGAGGGTTAATTGTAGTGTCTAGATTAGGATTAGTTTGGTATTGAGTTGGTATTGATTTATGTTATTGGTCTACTGATGATGTTTGTAGTCAACGAGTCAACGAGAGTCTGGTTTATCTTGGTTTAGTCAATCAGTCTTGAGTCTTCTACTCGTCATCCCTTTTTTTTAATTTTTAATTTTAACTGTTTGACCCGTTGACCTACAATTGCGAAAGGTTTGACCCGTTGACTGACAATTGCGATAAGTGGCTTGACAATTGCGATAAACAATTGGAGAATTGCGATAAAACCCTCTTATTGACAATTGCGATGAAACCCCAATCTATCGAAATTCTTATACAAGAATTGCGATAAACGTGGGTTTTGACTTTTTGTCATTTTTCCGACCACTTTTTCGGCGAGTTTCTGACCAGTATGATATTCGGACCACTTTTTCTGACCAGTAATCGACTATATTTTCCAGTTATCCGAGCAGTATTTATCAGTATATCCAACCACAAATTTCACGAGAATACAAACCAGTCAAAAAAAATGACAAAGATGTATACAGGACTGAAAATGGACCAGATACACTAAAAACTGTTGAGAAACTGTTGATAGTCCTATTTGACAAGAAAATATTGACCAGTAAAAGCAGTAATGCAACAGCTTCCAAACAGTTCAGATCCACAAAAAAATAGCTTCCAAACAGTTCAAATCCACAGAAAAAAATACGATTTTGACAAGATAACATCACACAAATCAACCAAAACTAATACCATGGCTCTGATACCAATTGAAGGATCATGTTTTGGTGACAATATTGTAAATCGGGAGGTTGGGGATGATGAAAATACATCATCTCCATGGTAAGAGTTTTAGAGAGAGAGTGGAAACCTGGTTATTTTATTAAGGATAGTGAAAGTGAAATACAAACTCAAGTCTCACCCTCCTAGTGAAGTCTAGGAGGGTATATAAAGGCTAACTTACACAAGAATTTACATAAATGATGGTTCTAGTCCTTGTGTTTGTGCCTAACAATATAGCTAATGTATTCCCAAATATGTAGTCACATTTTAGTGTTAGAAGCATTCCCAACACTCATGATCTTTGAGCTTGCTTCACAGGATCATTACGAGTGTATGCTTACAACATAATGAAAGTTAGTAATATTATAATCATTATGGAAAGGGTGATTAATGTATGATTCTACATGGTTACATGGTTTACTACTGATCTAAATGTATGCAAAGGGTAGAGAGAATATGTGTTCTAGTTGCTTAAACAATGGGTAAACAATGGGCTACTATTTATAGGCAAATAGTAAAACAAGCCATGGATTTGGCGGATCCAAATCCAGGGGTCCGCCCTTTATGGCATTTGGTTCCGCCATTTATGGCATTTGGTTCCGCCCTTTATACCATTTGGTTCCGTGGGTGTCTGACAAAAAATCTCCAAATATCTTTCCAAATCTTGCCAAGATATTACACAATCCAATTCTTTGCTTGAAGATCTTTCTAAGATATTTACTAAATCTACAAGATATCCTAAAGATATCCAAATGATGTATGCAATGATGTCATGAACATATTTACATTTTAAGAATTAAAATGTAAATAATGTAAATGTATATATGTATGTCCTATGTATATATTAGCTTAACTAATATATATTTACCAATATGTATCATGTTAGTTTGACACCTAAAGTGTACTTATCCTATTAATCTTAGGAAACATGATGTACAAGTAAAAGTACTTGTATATGCAAAATGTGAAATGAGGTTCTAAGTAGAATGGTTAGTCTTTTTAAAATACTTAATGACCTAGCCGTATTTTAAACATTCTAAATGGTTTGTTAAGGGTTTGATCATAATGCCAGATAACAAACATGTACGAAACTGTGTTGTACCATACGAGGACTCGAGAGGTGTTGAATGTATTGTTGAGACAAAATAAGATTACAAGTAACTTGTACAATTTACGTTATGTATCAAGTTACATGTTTGTCATCAATCAAAACAAACGAGTCTGCTTGTACTAACAAAGCGCTTGACCGAGACCAGCGTGCGTTGAATTTTCTGATTATTAAAATCCCATCGACATGTCGTCGGGACCATATTGGTCAAACGTTACTCTCTTAATAATTTCCAATAATTAGGCGGGAATTTTTCCCGCCAATATTGTCCCTTCGACATGTCGTCGGGACCATATTAATCAAAAATATTATTGTAATTAGCGTTTGATTAGCGTTAACAGCTATGTTTAGTCGTATCGTCCCGACGACATGTCGACGGGATGAATTTAGACCAAATTTGGTCTTCCCCTATTGTAGATATTAGTGAATAATTGGGCGGGATTTTTTCCGCCATTATGGTACCGACGACATGTCGTAGGGATTTTTTTCCCGTCTCACTGAACCTTTGTCCCGCCAAATTTTTACTTACATATAACCAATCATTTTATAACCGTCAAAACGCACATAACCTAATCGTCAATTCTCACAAAACACACATAACAATGGCTGGTTACACGCCGGAAGAGGAGTGGTTAAAGGTTTTATCATTGATGTATCTCTTTAATGAAGTTCTTAATACATATGGCTACAAAATTTATGATTAATATGGTTCTTATAAGAACATTAGCCCGTGGATGAGAGACCAGATTCTGGAATGGTTGAGGGAAAAGCCGTACTATAGAGAGATGTTGGACGCTCAAGCTGATGATGTTGGAGGAGAAACATGTTGGAAACCAAAATTGATGATCTGGGAAATAGGATAACAAGTCTTGAAGCTATGTTTGAACATTTCATCAAGCAAAGGAAAGCAAGGAATGGAAAAGATAGTGCAGGTTCTAGCAAAGCGGGAAGTAGCAGCAAAAAAAATGAATGGGCGATGTTTGTTATGGTCTATGTCATGTGTTTTGTTTGCTTTTCGAGTTGTTTTGTTTGGTTGTCGAGTTGTTTCATTTGAGTTGTTTCATTTGCTTGTCTAGTTGTTTCGTTTGCTTGTCAAGTTGTTTCGTTTGAGTCTGTATGAAATGTATGTGGTTGAGAACCCTTGCGTGTTTTAAATAAAAGGTATGCCATCATGTTTGTTAATTGTGATATTGTTCCTTCAATTCCATTCTTTATGCATATGTAATTTAGTGTTGGAAAATTGTATATTTGAAATACCCTATTGTTTAAAGGGGTGTTTGGACACCATAATCTGGTTAACTCAGAACCTGCTCAACTTTACTAATCCAGAAGGTGCTTTAATGTATAAAAATCTTGGGTGTGGTTCGACCCACCAAGAGACAAGTGTATGTCATATGTTCGATAACAAAAGATAGGTAGATCACCGCCGCTAATGAAGGTGTACGACGGCTGTTAAAGAAGCCTTGTGAAATACGTAAGTTTTCACAACAAAAACAACATTTTATTAAACAACAACAACAACAACAAGAAGAACAACAACAACAACAACAACAACAACAACAACAACAACGACAACGACGACGACAACGACAACTATAACACCCCAACCCGACAAGGGCTAAAATGCTACATTATGGTGACAAATCAGAACATAAACGCAAAGCGGAAGACTTTTATTAATAATAAGGTTACATAAGTTCTTCTAAGGAAATAATAAAATACTAAGTCTGAAACAGAATAACTTCTAAATGAAATACAATTCCAATTGAAGTCTAAATGAAGGATAACTCCAAATCTAATCCAAAAGCAATTGGGTAACTATCGTCAGGGTGGTCCACTAAAAGCTCCTACTCTCATCACTCAAATCCCAGCCTCATGCTTGAATACCTGCCGAAGAGGAAAGAAAATGCGGCTGAGCTTAAAAAGCCCAGTGAACAGATATAAACAAACGAATATCTAATCATGAATAAATGTACGAAATGGAATCATAAGGATCTGCTGAACAAAGATGTCATATATCATAAGAGTCAAAAGAATTAGTGACTCATAAAGATGATAAGGAAAATCATAAAATCATACGAAAATGCCCACGAGCTCAAAACATACGTCTAAGGCATGATACATGCCTTAAAACAAATATCCAAGCATATATCATATCCTGTCATAACAAATCATAGCAAATAGAGTAGCGAACTCCCAAAAGTGAACTAGGGTGTATGGCACACACAAACCATTCACTACAAAGTCATATCAGAAACATATTACAAAACAAACCTAGGATGCATCCATACGCTCCCTGCAAAACAAAGTTTTACATACACCACCATACACCTGTACTCTGACAAATATATTGGCGTACCAAAATGGAAAATAATTGCACGAGCTCAATAATAATATACATATCACAAGGGAACACCGTGGACCAATCACACCGCCACAGATAGTGTCATGCCATTGGTGCCTCAATGACATTGCCATAGTACCTCCAAGACTAGTTAGCTCGGTAACAGAATAAACAAGATATCACATCATAACGAATTAATTATAGTATATTTAAACAAAAGAATATTAACTGAAATAAATGCAATATTAAATGACAATAGAACTGAATATCATATCATAAGGAATCATATCAAACGGAATCACCAACGAATATCATAACAAATGAAATATAGTCAAGGATCGAAGAGTCAATGCGAAACCCTTACTCAGAAAAGGTAGAGTATTCGTAGAATGAAAGCAACGGGAAAATGAACACAAGGAAATAACGTCACGCCTTCTTCAACGAATCTACACGAATTAGGGATCATTTAATACTTATGTGTTCATTTAATGTCATAACGGATTTTAGTACTTATTGTCATTTATTAACATGTTTAGGGTTTCTCATGTGATTCTGGTTCATATTCTTAAGATTTTTATGACACACCAAACAAGCTCCTGTGGTTCTATAATTTTTACCAGAGACACCTATATATGTTTAATACTTCCCCTAATTTTTACAGATTTTAGCTCCTAGTGCAAGTATCCAAACAAAAATGGTTTTTCAAACCTGTTCCAGAATGTGACCTGATGGTATACTGATGCGTGGTTTTGTAACCTTACAACAGGTTTTACCTCTCGAGGGATCTCAAGAGGCTTACAACCCCACCAGGCAGTGTACCTGACCGATGTAGTATAGTGTAGTGGTAAGTACGGGGGATTGATCGTTCTCCACAGGGAATAGTGTTCGTTAGGTATGAAAGGCTACTCTAATTAGGTCTAAGGATTGAGGAAGATTCTTTTTATGTTTTTATAATTTTTATGAAAGCAAGTAAAATCTCGGTTTTGAAGGAGTGGGCGGAATTAGTTGCTAGTCAACTAACCCAAATTACTACAAATGCAAATAGAATAAAATAACAAAAATGAAAAGTGGTGAGAAACTTATGTGTAGAGAAATGTGTTTACTTAGATTTCCTTACTCCCTAACTATCTTTTACCGGTTAATTAGTGTGTATTAGTTGCGTGGATGACGGGTGTATTCCTTAATACCATTCGTGGGGTGGCGTACTTACTTCCCCAAACTCTACAAGCTCCTACTTCACTCCTATGTCGAGCCGGCTAGGAAGCTCCTAACATGGGATCACTAGAATTCGCTTGTGCATTAAATACAACCATAAAAACCTTTAGTACGCGTTTGGTTCATGTTTCTTAAGACGTTCAAGCAAGTTACCGAATAGGAAGTTAGCCAGTTTTCTTAAGCCTAACATAGATAAACAATCATCCAATACAACTAACAACACACTAACAACCAATAATCAATAGCTAGGTTTCATTAGATCTAAGCAAACACAAGATAAAATTAGCCTAACATGTTAAACAAAAGACAAGCATAAGATAGAATCAAACAACACATAGACATATTGAATGATTAATTGATAACTTATCTTTCAATGAAACATGGAAGATCTCAAGGCTAAAAGCCCTGAAAAAGTAGCTAAAATCGTCTTAGGGTTTTATCCCAAAATTCCACACACTAAGCTCTCCCCTAATGACAAAAAATTAGAAAACTATACATAGACTTTTGCATCTGACGGCGTCACCTTATGGATTGTGACGCCGTCACCTCGCCGCTTTTAGGGTTCTCGGATGACCATCTTGACGCCGTCCCTCTTTAATTCTCCAAAATCCGTTCTGGCCTATCAAGGCTTGACGCCCTCACCTCTTGAACGTGACGCCGTCCCCTTATGAATTAAGCCGTGACGCCCTTGATTTAGTTAAAGAGTGACGCCGTCAGAATTCACATGCTAACTCACTGGCCCGTCATGAGTAAATTTCACATCCCACTTTTCTTGCCAAGGCATGACGCCGTCCAGAGTTAAGTCTGACGCCGTCAAGAGTAACTTTTAGCCGATTCTTGAGACTTTGCCGTTTTCTTCACTTTGATGCTCCAAAAACGTCCAAAATGCCTCCTTTTCCAGATTTCTCCTCAAAAGTACCTAAAATGACAAAAGGAACGATTTAGGGCGATATTTGATCAAATAAATACGATTTCGGGCTTAAATGACCCCTTAAAAGCGGTACACTTTTCGCTTCATCAAATACCCTTACACTTGAGATTTGCTTGTCCTCAAGAAAATGCGCTTTTATTCTAATCAAAATACAAGTTAGGGGTCATTTAATACTAACATAAAAGTAATTACAACAAATAATCGTTCCACTTCAATCATAATAAGCACGGAGATTACATACTAGCACCTCACAAGTAGTGTTTAGATACTCACATCTCTCAAGTGTCATCAAAATAAATCTCATAAATGAAAACGGAAAATATCTCTCACTACCTGTCATAGCAAATAGATTACCATAGGCTTGGGAAAGGATCGAAAACCTCCTCCACTAGGCGTAAGCACCAAAGATAAACTATCAAAGAGGGCTTTTAAATGGGTTGTAATGTTAGGTGTAGGGAAAAGGAAAACACAGTTTGGTTGGATAAAGGATATTTTACTGGTGGCGAGTTAAAAATCTTGGTCAATTACATGTACTATACAATGTTGCTAAGCCAAGACTAGACTCGATCTTAAGCTAGAAACGAAATAACAAAATAACAAAAACATAAAACAAACATAAAATAAAACGGGATGGTAGTCCGTATGTTTTTTCTATTTTTCATTTTCTCATTTTTTTTGTATTTTTCTTGATTTTTCGATTTTTTTTTTTTTTTTTTTTTTTTTTTTTTTTTTTTTGCATACACTTTTGCCCTACCATCCAAAATAATACATCATAGGGGCATTGCATTCCCCTTACACTTGAATTTTTACATAACTTTACAAATACTAATCTAATGACTCGAATTAAGATAATTGAAAAACTTGGAGTACTTTTAAAACATTTAGCACATATGGGGGTAATAAATGATGTTCTTCCCCATTACTCCATTACACTAGTACTTTACCCATGAGTCCCAATCGTCCCAAAACAATATGTACAAGGATATGACTCGACTTAGCAACCATGTAATCAACTAGATAATTAACTTGGGTTTAAACAAATGTTGTAACAATAATGCACTAAAGATGAGTGCATACAAGGTAGGCTAAGGCGATTTGGGTGTACATTTAAGTGGGGTGTAACAAATTCTTCCTTTAAGTAAAATGCTTAAAGGTCGAAACGAAAAGATAGGCTCTGAGGGGTGTACTAGGGGTATCGTGTACTAAAAATGAGTACAACGCAAAGGGTGTGGGAGAATTACTTGACCAATGTAGCCAAAGTAATTATAACAAAAACACAGGTGTAAAACAATGGGTTAATCCTAATGCCTCTTATCATGTAGTAAATCTAACTACACGAATGTAGTCTCACTTGTGGCCTTGGAATGGTCCTAACGCAAGTTCTAGAATCTAAGTGCTACCGGTACACACATCATAGCATAAATGCTTTTCCTACCAATTCTAGGGGCGAACCTCACATATTTGGGGGTGGAAAATTTTTTAGTGGTACGGTTTTTGTGCTAGTCATATAACTCCTATCCGTGAGACGCTCATTAAGATCAAAGTTTCACTCCTATATGTTGTAAAAAATTTTAAATTTGGCACTAAAATTACCTTAACAAGTATTTCTCTCAGTTTTATTACACATCTACTATTAAACAAACAAAAATCAAGCGCAATTGTATTCTCTAAAATCGTACTTTTACCCTCCCCTTACACTTAAGATGAACATTGTCCCCAATGTTCAAAATAAAAAGATGTAAAAGAAAAAAGTAAAAGAATGAAATCAAATACTCCCCTGATTCGCTCGGTGGATAGTGAAATTACACGGTTAAATCTTCTTCCAAGGTAATGTAGAAGCTCCATGACTAATGCATCGCCATAAGCTTGATTCCATAAACATCTCCTTGTCCAAAATAACCTGTTGAACCTGAGAAAACAAACACGAAAACCTGCATAACATCGGCGGGATAAAATCTATATATAAGGATATAATGCTTGTGGAATGATAATTTTTGCAGATTCCTGGAGATTATAAGTTGGAGATTTTAATAAAAACTTTTTATGAAAACAAAACCTTCAAAAATTTCTGGAAATTAAATCTGACGCCGTCAGGTTATAACCCCTGACGCCGTCAGAAATGACCTGACGAAAATTTTCATTTTAAGTTTCCGGAAAATTTCTGGAAAAACCTTTACCTTACTTCCTGGAAATCCTGCAAAACATCACTATGACTCGATACAAGCATTTGACTCAAACAAACACAAATATGTATGTTAATTTATTATTATTATGATTCATGTTAATTTGTGTTCTACTAAACCGATTTAGATTTCCCTTACACTTAACTTTTGCAAAATACCTTTATATGTAGTTAAGACGAAGTTAAAAACAACATAAAGCATTTTCACAAATTACTTTTGAACATGAATCAATACTAATAAAAATTACACACACATACGGAAACAAATAAAATCAAACAAACAAATAAATAAACACACAAAGCAAATAAAACAAATAAAGCTTGGGTTGCCTCCCAAGAAGCGCTTTTCTTTATTAACGAGTCTTGTAGCTAGACTCAAAGTCAGGCTCATCTAGTGTCGCTTATGCTCACGTATCCGAGTGTGAGCCATCTAATTGTTGCCTCATCTTTCTTGTATTCATCATTTAGCTCCAAACATCCATGATAGTATCTCTTATTTTTCTCATGTGGATATTTGAGCCCCTTCCTCTTATCATTCTCACTTAACAAGTCGATAGGCATAATTCGATTGCAAGATTCGATGGGGTAGTTCTTAAACCTAGGATGTGCTCGGGGCATTTGATAGACAAAATCTTCATCCCCATCCGAGAATGTAATTAACCCGTCCACAAGTTTTTCGTCAAGGTTGGTCAACCTTTTGAAGGGTTCTCCAAAAATGACTTGGGTTAATTTGTCATCGATAAATTCTCCTAAGTTCTCCATAACCATAAAATCCACCACATACACAAAACTTCCTACGAACACGTGTAGTGGTTTAATCCTAGCAACAATGTTATCTCCTTGATATTCAAGCTCATCTACCATGATTTTATTATAATTAGCGCGAGAGATAATGTTCATAGGCAAAGACGAGTTAAGATAAGCATAAAAATCATGATAACCAATTTTACACGGGAATTGCATGTTAAAGAGGCTATCCTTTTCGATCTTAGTCCTAGGGTCAACATACTTAAAGGGATCAATTTCCTCTTTTCCCCATTCCTCGTTAACTACTTCTCCATTATCGATATCCTCATCGGAGTCTGAGTAGTAAAATGGACTAACATAGTCATTCTCATGGTCAGACTCCTCCATCTCAGAATTGTTACCAAAGTGGTGGTCGGGTGAAAGGTTGTTGTTTGCTACTATGGGGGCGGGAACGGGTAGTTGAAAATTTGCACGGCGAAAAACACGAATAACAGGGATCAAATGACCAATGTTACTCATGAGGTAAGTGGAAGGTATCACAAACAAAAGCACAAAGAAATAAGATAGACTAAAGAAAACCTAGAAAAATAAAATAAAAACCTCACTAGAAAGGAATCTAGTGAGTAGACCTAATAGAAATAAAAATTCAACCTAAACAATAACTATTCCCCGGCAGCGGCGCCAAAAACTTGATGCGTGGTTTTGTAACCTTACAACAGGTTTTACCTCTCGAGGGATCTCAAGAGGCTTACAACCCCACCAGGCAGTGTACCTGACCGATGTAGTATAGTGTAGTGGTAAGTACGGGGGATTGATCGTTCTCCACAGGGAATAGTGTTCGTTAGGTATGAAAGGCTACTCTAATTAGGTCTAAGGATTGAGGAAGATTCTTTTTATGTTTTTATAATTTTTATGAAAGCAAGTAAAATCTCGGTTTTGAAGGAGTGGGCGGAATTAGTTGCTAGTCAACTAACCCAAATTACTACAAATGCAAATAGAATAAAATAACAAAAATGAAAAGTGGTGAGAAACTTATGTGTAGAGAAATGTGTTTACTTAGATTTCCTTACTCCCTAACTATCTTTTACCGGTTAATTAGTGTGTATTAGTTGCGTGGATGACGGGTGTATTCCTTAATACCATTCGTGGGGTGGCGTACTTACTTCCCCAAACTCTACAAGCTCCTACTTCACTCCTATGTCGAGCCGGCTAGGAAGCTCCTAACATGGGATCACTAGAATTCGCTTGTGCATTAAATACAACCATAAAAACCTTTAGTACGCGTTTGGTTCATGTTTCTTAAGACGTTCAAGCAAGTTACCGAATAGGAAGTTAGCCAGTTTTCTTAAGCCTAACATAGATAAACAATCATCCAATACAACTAACAACACACTAACAACCAATAATCAATAGCTAGGTTTCATTAGATCTAAGCAAACACAAGATAAAATTAGCCTAACATGTTAAACAAAAGACAAGCATAAGATAGAATCAAACAACACATAGACATATTGAATGATTAATTGATAACTTATCTTTCAATGAAACATGGAAGATCTCAAGGCTAAAAGCCCTGAAAAAGTAGCTAAAATCGTCTTAGGGTTTTATCCCAAAATTCCACACACTAAGCTCTCCCCTAATGACAAAAAATTAGAAAACTATATATAGACTTTTGCATCTGACGGCGTCACCTTATGGATTGTGACGCCGTCACCTCGCCGCTTTTAGGGTTCTCGGATGACCATCTTGACGCCGTCCCTCTTTAATTCTCCAAAATCCGTTCTGGCCTATCAAGGCTTGACGCCCTCACCTCTTGAACGTGACGCCGTCCCCTTATGAATTAAGCCGTGACGCCCTTGATTTAGTTAAAGAGTGACGCCGTCAGAATTCACATGCTAACTCACTGGCCCGTCATGAGTAAATTTCACATCCCACTTTTCTTGCCAAGGCATGACGCCGTCCAGAGTTAAGTCTGACGCCGTCAAGAGTAACTTTTAGCCGATTCTTGAGACTTTGCCGTTTTCTTCACTTTGATGCTCCAAAAACGTCCAAAATGCCTCCTTTTCCAGATTTCTCCTCAAAAGTACCTAAAATGACAAAAGGAACGATTTAGGGCGATATTTGATCAAATAAATACGATTTCGGGCTTAAATGACCCCTTAAAAGCGGTACACTTTTCGCTTCATCATATACCCGAAAAGTTTGTATTTTATAAACATATCTAAGCCTTCCAGAAAAATTTTCAAAAATTGCAGTAAGTCATATTCATCTTAAAAATTCTCCCTGTCAAATTAGACCTCTTAATTCCTTATGATTTTAAAACTAATAATCAAAAACATCAACTAATTTTCAGACATCCGACGTCCAAAATACAGTTTTGACACTTAATCTAATAAAAATCAAAAGACTACCCTCCCTACCTCCAATGACCACAAAATTTATATATTCAGAAAGTAGGCAACTTAAACTTAATTTTAGACTCAAGAATCATACAAAAACACGTTGGCATCATCAAATTAGACCCCTTTAAATCCGACCCAAATTCTGGACAACATCCCATCAATTTACAAACAAAACTCTAACCCTTATTAACACCCTAATCGGCCCACAATTAATTCTAGGGTTTCCAACATGTAATTAATGTTCCATTAATGTTATACGAGGTCTCTTAATGACAGAATATTAGGGCTTGATTCAGATGTAGGTTTAACATGATTAAATTCTGGTTTTATGTATACATGTATATATGTCGAATAGATGAGATAAATACAAGGAATCATGAGTACCTCTTTAGGGCAGATTAATGAGACAAAACCCAAGGACAAATGATAAGAAAAAGGCTGCTACACACTTCAATCGATCACCAATGGGGCTGCAATACTTGACCACTTCTTCTTGATCTTTGTAGAGAGAAACTAAGGAATTTAGGGTTTGCAGAATTTCGATATGGAGGGAGAGAGAGAGAGCCGAATATTAGGTGAATAATGAGGAGGGAATAAGACGTGATGTATATTAAGAAAACCGTGTATGTAGCTAAGGAAAAGGAACACCAAATCTTTTCAATTAAGTAGGATATTACTTGGTCTTATCATGTTCAACATGTGAAACGGTAGAATAAGCAAGAATTTCGGTTCCAATATACCACAAGAAAACGTGTACATGCTTAGAACAAGATTAGGTAAATTACACACATTATTTAGTTAATTACTTAGGCTAATACACATATTAATTTAATTAATATATAGTTTAAGGTTTTAACTACTTATCAGTAGTCATAAGACTTAGGATAAAATTTCAAATTATATAGGAATTAGGAAAACGGATTTTAGGGTTTTACGACAACGACAACGACAACGGCAACAACAACAACAACGACAACAACAACACTACTGCATATGAAGATTGTCCGTGTCACCTAACAACTCACGGAGTATTGTAGCCGATTGACATGCGTGGTCGTGGTCGTCGGGATTCGTTGCCATTTCAAGTCTTGCCTCCAGCATCCTTACTCTTGTCTCTAGCACCTGTTTTTGTGATTCCAGCATGTTTATCCTAAGATCTTTGGCATTACAGTTTGAGCACTCTGTTGGTGCAGATCCATCACCTTGAGATGTTGAAGCAGAAGAGATTACTCGTAACCGTTCATCAAATTCACTCGTCCATATAAAATATCCACATCCATGATCTTTTTCTCTTGGCTGTTACATAATAAGGAAATTATATGATTGTTTGTATATTTACATAAATAAGAAATGTATGATTGTTCACCTTCGAAAGAGGACATGCATAATATTCCCATCCAAATGTATCTTTTTTATGTGATTTTCTTAGTTTTATATTTCCTGTTCCACAAGAACACATAAAAGGATTATATCGCTGCATCTCAGGTTTTGAAATTTGTGTGAAGATAAGAGGTTGTGAGGTTGAGTGGTTTTGAGGATAAGAGGTTGTGGGGTTGTGCGGTTGGTTTTAAGAGGCTGTGAAGATCTGCTAGCTTTTGGTGGGAAGTTTGGCGCCAATATTTTGGTGGAAAGTTTTTGTGGGAAATTTTGGTGGGAAGTGTTTTGGCGGGAAGTGTTTGGTGGGATATCCATAACATCTTGACTCATCGGTTTAACAGGTTATGTATATCCATAACACCTCGACTCATCTATTTAACATGTTATGTATATCCATAACATCTTGACTCATCCGTTTAACATGTTATGTATATCCATAACATCTTGACTCATCCGTTTAACATGTTATGTATATCCATAACATCTTAACTCATCCGTTTAACATGAGATGTATATCCATAACAGCTCGACTCATCCGTTTAACATGTTATGTATATCCATAACACCTCGACTCATCTGTTTAACATGTTATGTATATCCATAACACCTTGACTCATCTGTTTTGTTAGACCCGTATCCCGGTTACGAGTAGGTCCCACCCTAGATGGAATTTGCTAAGGACCTTATGTGATTGGTTGGTCAACAAAGTTATGTGGAAGTCAAACCCGATAGTCAAACTAATAGTCAAAGTATGACTAATGTAGTAATATAAAATATGATGCACAAACTAAAGGGACCTAGGTTGCCAAGTGTTAATTATGTGTTATAAGTTAGTTGCGACCAAAGTAGAGGCAAGGAGACTTGAGGGGCTAATTATGTCAAAGGGCCAAAGTGCCACCTAACTAGTTATATCCAGGATATTCTAGGCTTTTCTATCATTATTGGGAGAGAGTTGGAAGGCCGGTTCTATGGACAAAAAGGGAGGGAAGAAAAGTTAGTCTTGATGGTTTTAGGAAGAAGAAGATGAAGCTCTCAAGTTTATGGTTCTTCCTAGTAATAATCTTTCACAAGTAAGTATTCTATTTGATGATTTATAAGATTAAGAGTTATGTTTGAGGTGGGAAATCATCATATGATCAAGGTATGATTATATGATGATTTAGAAGGGAAGAATAGTAGGTTTGATGGGTTTTATAACCTTTGTTCATGATGTATTGTGTTATATGTTAAGTGTTTGTATGATGTTATGATTTAAGGTGTTTATGAGGATGATGATGTTGATGATGATGATGGTGACTAGTGAGGATGATGATAATTGTGGTGAGATAATGATATGATAGTTAGCTTGGATTGAAGGTAAGTAACTCCTCCTAAAACATGTATTATATGTGTATTTATCATGTATGTATTGTGGTTGTATATGAGTATAAGAGTTGGAATTAGGATGGTTGTAAGCTAAGGTTGGATGGCTAGTGATCTTGACTAAGGGTATGTAACTTGTTGGATTTGGACTAGTTAAGGTATGTTGTTGGTTATGGTTGTGATGAATAGATGTAATTATGTATGAGGATATGTATGATATGAGTGGTATGACGTAGCTTAGAGGCTTTTATGTGATTATGATGCTTATGTGAGAATATATGTATGAGATATGTTTTATGTCGGGTTACTTACTAAGCGTAAGCTTATTCTTTTAGTTGTCAATGTTTTTGTAGGTTTATGTGCAGCGGATTGGAAGTACTTGGACTATGGCCTAAGGATTTGGAAGTGGATATGGAAGATAATATACCTTAAGAGCTAGGTAGAATACCGAGCTCGAGTCAAAGTTGTACCCCCGAGAGTCTTTTAGTGTTTTGTAAAGTAAAGTCGAGTATTCAATGGTATGTTAGAGAAGTCATAACGATTTGGGAGTCTAACGATGTGTCAAAATGTGTTTTAAGCGTTTGTGAGTAAAGTTAAAGGGGCGTTTGGTTTAGTTGTAAATATACCCATTTTGGGTAGTAAATGGGTCAAGTACCCTTGGAACATGTTTGTTATGTTAATATAATGCTTTTGGTAATGTTTGGTGAGAAAATGAAGTATTACAAGTGGTGTTGTTGTGTAATGGGTCAAAATGGGTTTTATGCATAAACCGTCAAAATTCGAAGTACTATTCCGGGTGGTCAAACGACAATTGTTTTTGGTCGAAAATGAGCCCAAGGGCATATTAATGAAATCTGGAAAGTTTGGTCAAGTTTCGAGTTCGGGAGGTCGGGTTTCCAAGCGGGGATTTTGAAAGTGCAAAATCTGGACAGAACCTCCCATCCGATCGGATGGCTGGCGATCCGATCGGATGGAGGTCGCTGGCAGTTTTTCGGTAAACTTTGAAAAATCATATCTTTTAATTCGTAAGTTGTCACGGGTCGTACCATCCGTCGTTTTGAAGGTAATTGAGTCTAGTTTCATTTAAAAATAGTCTCAATTCCTGAAAGTTTATATATTTTTGTCAGTGGTCAAAAGAGTAACAGGATGTCCGTAAAAGTCAAGAGTTTCCGCGTAAAAATTTTAATTTTTGGTCTAAGCGGGCACGGGGTGTAACAACTTGGTATCAGAGCTTCGGTTTAAGTGAATTAGGTTTTCTTTAGGATTGCCTAGACTTAAACCACTCGTAGACGCGTTAAGTTTAAGTTTAAGAAATGTGGGCAAATATTATGTAAGTTATAGGATGTGAATGTTGAGTTTTGAAATGAATTATGTGATTGCTATATTAGTATAATGATGGGGACTTATGGATGTGTTTTATGTGATTTATGTTGTGGAAGATTTGATGTGTAAGTGATAGGATTACCGTGCACCTCGGGTTGTATCGGTAATTATTATACGATTATGTGAATGTAGCGAAATATAGAAGTAATGAATTAGACGTGGAAAATAGATGCCTTAGGTGTGCGATGTGAAAGTGCGTATAGCAATAGTGGGATTAGGCTTTGGTTGGATATAATGTGAATATTGAGAATGTGGACTTACTAATGGTAGAATTAATGAGTTAAACTCGAGTCATTGATTGTTTAAGTTATGAGGTAGAATACGTGATATGTTGTATGAGCGTAAGGTGTTAGGAGTTGTTCATGTTTATAGTATTGGTGTGAACGTAATGTAAGTCCATGGTGGACTAGACGTGCTTAAATGATAGATTACCATACACTTGGATATTGTCAGTGATTGTTATATGATTATGTGATTGTGTGCTATGGTAGTTTAGCGAAGGCGAATGGATGTAATAAGTTGTGTGGTGGTTTATAGGAAATGTGACTAATAATGAAAGTGCATGGCTTGTGTGATAGTGATGACCAAAGCATGGCCTTATGAGTAATTATATTTGGTGTGATGATCATTAATGAGGTATTAGAGATGGGTTAGTGGAAGATCAAAGTATTAGGAGCATAATTATGAACGTGTGGTAATGTTAAATGTGTGTTATAGCATAACGTGGTGAAGAAATAATATAAATTACATAATAAGTACGTGATGAACTTAGTAAAGTTATAAAATGAGAAAAGGCATAGGGATTGAGTAAATGATGAAATAGAGCGAAATTTCCTAAGTACTAATAGCTATAATGAGATGGGCATGTATGAGGTTAAGGTATTGCCATGAAATAATTATATTACGGCTAAGGCGATTAGCGGTAATTATTAATAATGAATGAATGTGTTATAGTTGACGATCTATGTAAGGTCAACATGTAAAGGAAGCGAGTGAGACTAAAAGAGTAATGATAAAGATGCGGAATTAGCTAACGAGGGTTAAATAATGTAAGTTGTGGTAAGAGATGATAAACACATAGAATTGTGTAATTATAATAAGCAGGCTCATATGCTCTATGCGCTTGCGTTCACTAAAATATATGAATGTAATAATGTATGTGAGGTGCTTATGACTTGGATCCATTGCTAAAGTGATAAAGTGTGAATGTTAATGATCCTTCGGGGTGAACGTTAAAAGTGGTATCCTTCGGGATGACCAAGTAAACGAATGTTAAGGAATCCTTCGGGATGAATGTTAAAGATCCTTCGGGATGAAAAGTATTGCCTTCATCGGCAAATGGGGTTGCCTAAATCCTTGGAAATAAAAGTATCCCCATAATGAATGAGTTAATGATATGGATCCAAGTCTAAAAAGGAAATACGAAGTATAAACATAATGAAATAATAAAAGTTAAATTGGGAACTAGGAGTAGTAGTGTTATGTCAGGAGTACATAACCATGAGTTTATATTTCTTGATTTACATCGATTGGGACGCCTCTCCATGTAAATGAGGAAATATAAATGAGTAGGCTTATGTGTTGCCGACACGACACGAGTAGGGTTAGAGAAGTAGAAAGCGGAAGTTTAGAATTAGTTAGAATTATAAGGACTAAGATAGGAGGATTAGAATTAGGCCATGGGTTTTAGTTGAGACTTAGGAGAAACCTTGATGGGATGGAGAAATTGTAATGATGATATAATGTGCATTGCGGCGTGGTACGAAATATAATGAATGAAAATAATAGAACGTGCACGTATTAGTCGAGTGTAATTATGCAAAGTCAAATAGTACGAGTTTCTTAAGTATCAAGTAGTCAAAGAATGAGAGTAGAGGATAAAGCAAGTGAGATGGTGATGTAACGGTAATAGGGCGGATAAGAATGATGATTAGTTGTAATAAGAATGTCTTGTATTATGTAAAATCTAAGCAAGAGTTTTATGGTATAGAAGTAAGCGGGAGTAATGTGGATTAGGGCATGTGATATGTTATAGTATGCATAGAGTTGCAAGATCACTTAGATCGTTGCACTAAATAAACAAGGAATTAAGGTGCTAGGAATGAGATGAGTTATGAGACTAAGTTTTTGTTAGAAATAGACGAAAGATTTCGGGGACGAAATATAAATAAGGGGGGTAGAATTGTTAGACCCGTATCCCGGATACGAGTAGGTCCCACCCTAGATGGAATATGCTAAGGACCTTATGTGATTGGTTGGTCAACAAAGTTATGTGGAAGTCAAACCCGATAGTCAAACTAATAGTCAAAGTATGACTAATGTAGTAATATAAAATATGATGCATAAACTAAAGGGACCTAGGTTGCCAAGTGTTAATTATGTGTTATAAGTTAGTTGTGACCAAAGTAGAAGCAAGGAGACTTGAGGGGCTAATTATGTCAAAGGGCCAAAGTGCCACCTAACTAGTTATATCCAGGATATTCTAGGCTTTTCTATCATTATTGGGAGAGAGTTGGAAGGCCGGTTCTATGGACAAAAAGGGAGGGAAGAAAAGTTAGTCTTGATGGTTTTAGGAAGAAGAAGATGAAGCTCTCAAGTTTATGGTTCTTCCTAGTAATAATCTTTCACAAGTAAGTATTCTATTTGATGATTTATAAGATTAAGAGTTATGTTTGAGGTGGGAAATCATCATATGATCAAGGTATGATTATATGATGATTTAGAAGAGAAGAAGAGTAGGTTTGATGGGGTTTATAACCTTTGTTCATGATGTATTGTGTTATATGTTAAGTGTTTGTATGATGTTATGATTTAAGGTGTTCATGAGGATGATGATGTTGATGATGATGATGGTGACTAGTGAGGATGATGATAATTGTGGTGAGATAATGATATGATAGTTAGCTTGGATTGAAGGTAAGTAACTCCCCCTAAAACATGTATTATATGTGTATTTATCATGTATGTATTGTGGTTGTATATGAGTATAAGAGTTGGAATTAGGATGGTTGTAAGCTAAGGTTGGATGGCTAGTGATCTTGACTAAGGGTATGTAACTTGTTGGATTTGGACTAGTTAAGGTATGTTGTTGGTTATGGTTGTGATGAATAGATGTAATTATGTATGAGGATATGTATGATATGAGTGGTATGACGTAGCTTAGAGGCTTTTATGTGATTATGATGCTTATGTGGGAATATATGTATGAGATATGTTTTATGTCGGGTTACTTACTAAGCGTAAGCTTATTCTTTTAGTTGTCAATGTTTTTGTAGGTTTATGTGCGGCGGATTGGAAGTACTTGGACTATGGCCTAAGGATTTGGAAGTGGATTTGGAAGATAATATACCTTAAGAGCTAGGTAGAATACCGAGCTCGAGTCAAAGTTGTACCCCCGATAGTCTTTTACTGTTTTGTAAAGTAAAGTCGAGTGTTCAATGGTATGTTAGAGAAGTCATAACGATTTGGGAGTCTAACGATGTGTCAAAGTGTGTTTTAAGCGTTTGTGAGTAAAGTTAAAGGGGCGTTTGGTTTAGTTGTAAATATACCCATTTTGGGTAGTAAATGGGTCAAGTACCCTTGGAACATTTTTGTTATGTTAATATAATGCTTTTGGTAAAGTTTGGTGAGAAAATGAAGTATTATAAGTGGTTTTGTTGTGTAATGGGTCAAAATGGGTTTTATGCATAAACCGTCAAAATTCGAAGTACTATTCCAGGTGGTCAAACGACAATTGTTTTTGGTCGGAAATGAGCCCAAGGGCATATTAATGAAATCTAGAAAGTTTTGTCAAGTTTCGAGTTCGGGAGGTCGGGTTTCCAAGCAGGGATTTTGAAAGTGCAAAATCTGGACAGAACCTCCCATCCAATCGGAATCATCGGATGGCTGGCGATCCGATCGGATGGAGGTCGCTGGCAGTTTTTCGGTAAACTTTGAAAAATCATATCTTTTAATCCGTAAGTCATAACGGGTCGTGCCACCTGTCGTTTTGAAGGTAATTGAGTCTAGTTTCATTTAAAAATAGTCTCAAGTCCTGAAAGTTTATAGATTTTTGTCAGTGGTCAAAAGAGTAACAGGATGTCCGTAAAAGTCAAGCGTTTCCGCGTAAAAAGGTTTAATTTTTGGTCTAAGCGGGCACGGGGTGTAACATGTGTAACATGTTATGTATATCCATAACACTTCGACTCATCCGTTTAACATGTTATATATATCTATAACATCTTGATTCATCCGTTTAACAAGGGATGTATATCCATAACACATCGACTCATCCGTTTAACATGTTATGTATATCCATAATACCTCGACTCATCCGTTTAACATGTTATGTATATCCATAACATCTTGACTCATCCGTTTAACATGTTATGTATATCCATAACATCTTGACTCATTCGTTTAACATGTGATGTATATCCATAACACCTCGAGTCATCCGTTTAACATGTTATGTATATCCATAACACCTCGACTTATCCGTTTAACATGTTATGTGTATCCATAACATCTTGACTTATCCATTTAACATGTTATGTATATCCATAACACCTTGACTCATCTGTTTAACATGTTATGTATATCCATAATACCTCGACTCATCCGTTTAACATGTTATGTATATCTATAACATCTTGACTCATCCGTTTAACATGGGATGTATATCCATAACACCTCGACTTATCCGTTTAGCATGTTATGTATATCCATAACACCTCGACTCATCCGTTTAATATGTTATGTATATCCATAAGATCTTGACTCATCCGTTTAACATGGGATGTATATCCATAACATCTTGACTCATCCGTTTAACATGTTATATATATCCATAACACCTCGACTCATCGGTTTAACATGTTATGTACATCCATAACATCTTGACTCATCCGTTTAACATGTTATGTATATCCATAACATCTTGACTTATTCGTTTAACATATTATCGACTCAAGTTAAAAATATTGATAGATGTGACAATAAGTTACTCTGTGAGACCTTTTTTTAATCCGTTTAACATTTTATGTTAAGGATTTTGGCGGGATTTTTTAATTTTATGTTATAAAATTTACCTGGACACTTAAAAATTTGACTAGTTTTTTTATTTAATTTTAATTATATATTAAATAAAATTATTTAAATTAAATTTTATTTTTATTTTTTAAAAGTATATTTAATTTTAAATATAAAGTATTTAAATATAAAGTATTTAATGTTATAAAACTCAAAATACCGTGGACATGTCGTTGGGACTAAAACCCTCCAAATTTTCGTGAAAAATTCATTTATCCCGCCAAATCACGAGACGAAAACTTACTTAAATGATCCCGTCGACATGTCGTCAGGACCATTAAAAAGTAAACACAAAACAGATCTGGTCAAACATATCTCAATTATTGCAACTCAGATACTCTCAACTCTCGCCGGCGATTAAAAAGTAAACACCACCACCACCAGTAATGCACCACCACCACCAGTACTGCACCACCACCACCACCAGTGGCACTCCACCACCACACCATCACTACAACACCACATTCGCTACACCGTACACCACCACCACCACAGTCTGCACCACAACAAACCACCACTACACGAGCACCACTGTGCACTTCTCCTCCCCCTCTTCTCTTGTTTAATTCTTTCCTCAACCCTTCTCTTATTTAATTCTTTCTCTTCTTCCCCACTTCTTCTTCCATTCGAATTGAAGCAGGTATTTTTAGTTTTTGTCATTTTTTTGATTTTTATTAATTTATGTAATGTAAATGTTAATTTATGTAGCATTTGTTAATTTTTTTTATGTTGTTTCCTAATATTTTTTTATTTTTTTTGATACAACCGAGACAGTAGTGAGAGCCGAGAGCTGAGACAGCCAAGACATAGGTAATGTGGTCTATTTTTTATTTATTTTTTAACTTTTGGTATCCCGATGACATGTCGCCGTCTACAGTTTTTGCTCTTTAATTTTAAGCAACCGATATATTAATGTGCTCCCTTTTTATATAGCCCGAGCCCGAGACCACCTACAGCCCGAGAGACCACAGCCCAAGAGCAAGAGCCGAGAGTTGAGACGTATAGCCGAGACAGTATGTTGTTTATATATCCGTATTGTTTTTTCATTTTTATGCTTTGCGGATTAAGTATAATTTGATAGTTTGCGGATTAAGTATTAAGTACTAGTGAAAAGGTATAATTCAAGCAGCCCTAGCTACGTAGGTTTAGGTTATCGCATCCTAGGTTAGTGATAGCCGAGTTAATTCGATAACTGATTTTAAATGGTAGCCAAGTTAATTCGGTAGATTGTGACATTTGAATGGTAGCCAAGTTAATTCGGTAGATTGTGACATTTGAGAGTACCGCAGGATAAATCTGCGTTTGCAACAATGAGATATGTGAAAACGTAGGGGGGGGGTGAATACGTTACCGTTTTAAATTCTTAAAACTTGTTGTATCAAATATCCAATTTAGCTTGTTGTAATATGAAAGATCCCAATTGTAGTTTATGACTAACATATACTAAAACAAGTTGTCACACAAGTATAAGCAACAAGTCACAACACAAGCAATAATATAATAAAAGTATAAAAGTAAAGCAGTAAGTAAAAGAAAGCGCAAACCGAAAACGATGATTTATAGTGGTTCGGTCACGGATCTCCTCTCCGCCCTACCCAACTCGAGAGTTACTTCACTAGATCAACAAAGGTAAGTTATTATCCTATGACAAGACAATTACATTAAACATCATTGTTAGAAGCAAATGTACCAAACAACTTTTTCAAAGATACTATATGTTTAGATAATCATTGAAGATAGTTACACATTTTTAAACTTTGAACCATTAAGTGAGAGTTTGTGCAAAACAACATTTTTCAAGATATTTAACTAGTTTTACTTGGTTCTCATTTCTAAGTGAATTATGCATAACATATGCAAAGAAAGTTATCTAAAACAATTTTCCAACTTAGTGCACAAAATCTAGCAAATGTCCTATTGTGCATAAACAAAAAATTGACAAACAAGCAAATGAATATTATGGCAAGATTGACACTTATGTAACACAAATAAACAAGTGCAATCACTACTTTCAATAAGAAAACAACATGTATGCAAACAACCAAAACAAGTAGTCATATAGCATACCATAAAAAGAAATTAAGATACTTTTCTTCACTTTGCGTTTAAATATGATGATGTATGCCAAGCTTGATTTGGTTCCTTTATATATGGTCCGGTTCTAGAGAAAAGTGTAATTAGATAGAAAAGTGAGAAAAAAAGTTATCGGGTAGAATTTGATAACAGTCGAATGATATGGGGTAAAACTGAAACACTATACAAAACATCCCTAATGTGTGAATCTACCCGTTCCTATCTCATTAACACCACACACCACACACACTTTCTCTCTCTCTCTAATCAACACCGATAATCTCCATCCCACCATCTCCATCGCTAATTCCTGTATTCTGATCATCTAATCAACACCGATAATTCATGTATTCCAATCATCTCCACATCGCCACCATCATTTCCATCACCGCCACCATCAACTCCATCGCCACCATCATCTCCACCGTCACCGGAGAAGCTTAAACCACATAAACCGCACACCAGAACATCCGTCATACATCCGTCGTACACCATAAGAAACATTGAAATCGAACCAGAGATATAGATAACTGTAAGTTTTTAATTACAAGTTTTTTGAATTTTTATGTTATTTAAGTGCATCACGGTGAAAATTATAAAATAATTAGTGTTATTTTGGAATAGAATGACATTTAATGAATTTGTATGTACAAAGTTACATTTTAGTGCATCTGAGTAAAATAATATGTTATAGCATTTAGTTGTATGAATAAGTGAATCAGTTTAGATGATTAGATTATAAGGAATTCTATTTACAACATATTTTTGTTAGATTAGAGCATCGCTTTATAGATTAATGCATCCATTGTGTATTATTAGAGCATTGAGTGACATGTTTCGTCATCTGTTAATGATATGGCATATGTTAGGATGATTAGAGCATCACAAGAAAAGATAGGGCATTTATTTGTTTGATTATTGAATCTGAAATAAATGTTACCACATGTGTTAGTATGATTAGGGCACCAAGGAGTAAAGGCATCAGTGTGTATGTTAAGTGCATGTTTGAATAATATGACATATTAAGGCATCAGTGTCAGTGAGTATGATTATTGCATCGTTAGACATATCATATGACATATTAGTGCATCTGTTTATGAATTAATATGTATGAATTAGTGTGTATGGATAAGTGCATCTGTGTATATTTTTTAGTGCATCGTTAAACATGAAGGTTATTAAATGATAAACATAGTTTTTAAGCTGAGAGCAATTAAATGTTATTCATAGATATTAAACATGAAGGTAACTTGTATCTGTTCCCCGCAAAAACTTACTTTAATTAAATAGACGAAGCTTTTATTCTTAGAATTATACCTTAATGTGACGGCAAATATTGTTGATTGGTGCATCTATTAATATAATTAGGACATTTGTATTATGTGGTTGGTGCATCTATATTATGTGTTACAGCAACTGTATGTGTTTGGTGCATCTATATTATGTGTTTGGTGGATCTATATTATGTGCATTTGTTAGTATAATTAGGACATATGCCGTAATGTTGCAGCATCTACATGTGTTAGAGCAACTGTATGTATGAATGAGGCGTATGTATTATGTGTTTGGTGCATTATATTATAGAATATAAGGGCATCTGTTTAGTTTAATTGAGGCATCTATTTAGTTTAATTGGTGCATCTGTGATGTGCTCAAATTTCTCTTGGGATCCTGAATCCACCACTCCAACACTTTGGAACGTTAATCTTGAAGTAAAATTTTCTGGTCATGATTCCATGCTTGCTGCCTTGTCTTATAGAAATGCAAAAGCATTTGAATCTTCACACCCTTTTTATTGGCAAACATACCCTTGTAACACAATAAGAATATTCTATTTGTTTCTAGCCAAGCTCATTGTTGTATGCCTGGTATCGAGATTTGCCTATTTTAACCAAACATTAATTCTGCACGCACTATACTTGTGTATGCATTGTAATCCTCTGAACTACTGTTTTTCATGTCAGACATTTGGTACTCGAAGAGCGGTTGAGGAGATAGTGTTTTCTTTCACTTATCCTAGACTGGATATGGAGGTCAGGACTGATTATTGTGTTTTATTTTTACCATTTTAATAGTTTGTCATTTCTTTCTATCTATTTAATCAGCTGGTTTGCAATCGAGTACATTCTTTAGCTATACGTTCTGCTGTTAAACTCATTGTTGTCACTTGTCAGGTTTCAAAACACATGAATCATTTGCTGAAGGCACCTTTTTGTGTACACCCCAAAACAGGTTAGTAATCATTGACGTTCATCTCACATACATAAACTGTCACATTCTTCATTACTTTCATGCTTAATAGTTACAAACCTACTAATCTGATGCCTTTTTTTATCAGGTCGTGTTTGTATGCCTACTCTTTCCAAGGTAATGTTTTTAGTAAGCAAGCTATTATGGACCTACTTCATGTATCGGTATTATTGTAGTTTTTTTTTACAATATTTTTGTCATTGACATGTATAAAGATAATCCTTAATCATTTGCTCAGTTACCTGCTCAAGATTGAAGTATATACAATTCTGACTTAAATTTTTATATATACTCATTAAATAGTGGGCAAAAAGTTGCAGTTTGCGGGTCAGTTGGTTCTGGAAAATCATCGATGTTATATGCTATACTTGGAGAGATTTCCCGAACCTCAGGAACAGTGAGTTCGCGGATACATATGTATATCATAATGACATGTAAGTGTCTGTTATTTTTATGAAGGTCATTCTCATTTTTTTCTTTTAGGTGGATGTTTTTGGATCGATTGGTTATGTCAGCCAAACATATTGGATTCAAAGTGGGACTATCCAAGATAACATACTGTACGAGAAGCCAATGAACAGAACTATGTATGAAAAGGCCAAAGAGGGCTTAACATGAGTGGAGGACATAAGCAAAGGATTCAACTCGTTGGAGCAGTTTATAATGATGCACATACTGCAGCAACTCTCTTTAATGGAAGATTTTAAGTTCAGCGTCTTGAAATGTATATTAAATTATTAACTATTTTTCAAAACATGAAAATCGTGGTGTCGTGCTTCAGGATTGTGTTATGACTTCGTTAGAGAAGAAAACCGTCATTCTTGTCACTCATCAATTAGAGTTTCTCTCATCCGTTGACAATATTCTGGTAATTAGGATTAGTTCTTTGTATATTCATTTCGTCCCCTAATAAAATGATAACCCTTTACAACTAAACCAGTTTTGACCCGTTTCCCAACTTGCACAACCATTTCATTAAGTTTCATTAATATTATAGTGCATCAGCATGTTTATGTTTAGTGCATCCACGTGTATGTTTAGTGCATCCATTTGTAGATGTGTTAATATAGGCAGTGTATTTATTTTAAGAGTGTTTGGGATTGCGTTTGCACTAAACATATGAAATACTGGCAAGACCCAACCAGGGTAGTTAGGCAGACCATTGTCTGTCAGGTTCGTTCAGACTTCAGATACTTGCAAAAGTGCTTGTCATGCTCTTCAGACTTCAGTGACTCCGCCATTTCTTGAAATCATAGGATAGATTTTGTGGCTTACCACCTAATTCTAGATGCATAAAGATAGGCATGGAGACAGACAACTCCAAAAATGGCATGGTAGCACAAGTATGGGTCTAATCGGGTTATGTTCTATTTTTAACATATTAAACTGGTAATTCAAAAACCTGTGAAAAACATAAAATGGGCCCATGAGTCAAACAAGTCAGAAGTCTTCCAAAGTGTATTTTCAAAATGCAAAATAAATCATTTTACTCGGAACCTGGGTTGTTAACTTGATACAATATAGTTTTAGTAAATCAGATTAGGTGCACCAGTTACTTACGAAAAAAAAGTAAATTTGGGCAAAAAGATGTTGCCGGCGAGTTCTAACGAGACCCTTTTGATCCTTGGACAACTTGATGACCAGCTCGTTTTGTCAACCTTTGTCATTAAGCCCCATTTTGATCTGTTAAGCTACTTGATGACCAACTCGTTTTGTCAACCTTTGTTGTTAAGAATACATCTCCCATATAGTTGACCTCTCTAGGTCATTGTGGTATACTCGACTAGATCCTAACAAGTATAAACCTGTGACAGATGCTTACATCAGAGCACAAGGATGTTTGCATCGCTGATGAGTTAACAGAGATGGTCCAAAGGTCAGCTTACTAAATGCGTTCTTATACTTGATCAGCATATCCTATTCAGTTTACTTGCAATGCACACATTGCAGCTAAATATTTTTTATCCTGTTCTCTTTGCAGGCAGCTCGAGGACCACAAGGTTCAACATTCGGATGCCACAGAGCTCTGGCAGTTGGAGAAACAGATCCAGCTCGCTCTCCATCTAGTCAGAACCAGAAAGGTCAGCTTACTAGTTCACAAAATTGGTCAATGTGGAATTTCTAACTACATCCTGATTTAATAAATGTTTATGATACTATGAACGGTGATATAAAAAGAAATTAATTGGCAGCGATACCGAGTAAATAATATATCTAAAACATGTAATATTACTAGGAAAAGTTTTTCGTAGGCCTAGTCAAAACAGTATTGAAAATAGAACCCAATCTGATTTTACATATTGTAGCAAATTTTTGACAATATTTCCAACTTTTGCTGCAAAATTTGGTTCGATCACCTGTCACAATTTATTAGTTAATTTTTTTTTATCTACAACCAAGTACATATCAAGTGACAGTAATGAAACCCGTCTGCAGTAACTTTGAAGCTAATCAAATGAGCGGGTCATATGCCTCAATAAGACTCGTAAGTTTTTTTACACTGTTCTATTTTAATTCACTCTAGGGTTGACAATTTCAGCATATTTACTTAAGATTAGGTCAGTTCAGGTATCTTCTATCTCTAACGGGTCAAAATAGTCTATGTCAAGTTTGATTCGTAAATCAGTAAATTGTCCTTAGGTGGGTACAACATCTGGGCTCACTAAATCCACTTGTTTCTCAACTTCTACAACAGCATACATGGATGATTATTGATACTAATGATTCTGGTAGCTTTTTTGGGTCTTTTGATATTCATTCTGTTGTTCGGTCTGCTAACGACACCGTTTCTGTTTTTATTGTCAGTTTTTTCGGTTTCATTTACAGTTTTGCATGCTTTACTTTTTTTGTGGGACGATGCCCATAAGTTGCTGAATGAGATGATAAAATGCGATTCATCAAGCGATTCGGCAGAAGATTAGGGGACACCCGGACAAGCTTTGCGATTAAGCCTCTAACGCCATCCTTGATGTTTGCCTAGAACAAGATCCCGAGAGCAACTTATAATAGAGTCGAGTTAAACTTGAATAGTATTGTTTACTATGAGTTTAGTTCATTTTATTTTCGAGTTTGAAGGAAGTAACTGTTATGTAGATTAACTTAATTTTAATTCACCCATATACTTATTGATTTGGGAAATCATATGTTTGAACAGTAGATTGAACTAAATTTTGAGGTTGTTTGGCAGTGCACTGCACCTCTAAATTGTATTAAAGAAAAGTTTAAAAAATTACAAAACGGACCTTGACAAATAAAAAATGTTACAATGAGACCCCTTGAGTTATGATGGAAAAAAGGGAGGGTTAGGAGAGGGTGATTTGTACACTTTTCTCACTTTTCTACCAAAGTGGATTTTTTTATAGAACCAATATCCCTTTATATATATATATATATATATATATATATATATATATATATATATATATATATATATATATATATATATATATATATATATATATATATATCACCAAATTCTTTAGTTTCAAAAGAAATCTTATCAATGTTCAAATGATACCAACTTACATTGCCCGACTCAAAAGTTTAAGTTACTATGTCAAAATGAAACTTAATATTTTGGACAGGTTGTAGTATTTGATTTGTTTTATCTACTTCAATTTAGATTTAGGCCATGAGATTATTTTTAAATGAAAGTAGACTTAATTCCCTTTAAATTATAGGTGGCGCGACTCCTACGGACTTACGGTTAATTAGTTATGAATTTTTGAAGTTTGCAAAAACTTTGGACTGTGCAGACCAAGGATCCCTTCTCCAAAGGGCAAGGAACCCTATAAAGGGATCCATGGTCCTCTGTGACAAAATGTCACAAAATGTTAAATACATGTATTTTCACATAGCGAGAATGTGTAGGACTTACTAGATTTGGTAGTAAACATATAATACACCTATTTTAACACCATTTCTACTTATGTGACTTATCTAATCATTTACGAAGGTGATTTTTCAACTAAATTTATAGTTATCCCAAACGCTCCTTTCAAGACCGTATTTTTCGTAAATTTGCTTTAAGCACATAATTTGACACTTAATTCTTTTGAGAAATCTTTTCTTTTATTTATCAAGGACATCTTCAAGCTTGTATACAAAGTAACATTTAACAACAAAATTTCTAAGTATAATTACCGAAACATTTTTGATATTATATTCCGCTTCAATGGTAATTTGATACATGGATCGTACTCCATTTTAAAAACCATTTGTTTGGAAAATAAGAGCCACAAAGCTCTGATACCAATTGTGAAAACGTAGAGGGGGGGGGGGTGAATATGTTACCGTTTTAAATTCTTAAAACTTGTTGTATCAAATATCAAATTTAGCTTGTTGTAATATGAAAGATCCCAATTGTAGTTTATGACTAACATATACTAAAACAAGTTACCACACAAGTATAACCAACAAGTCACAACACAAGCAATAATATAATGCAAGTATAAACGTATAGCAGTAAGAAAAAGAAAACGCAAACCGAACACAACGATTTATAGTGGTTCGGTCATGGAGCACCTCTCCGCCCTACTCCACTCCCCGAGTACCCAACTCGAGAGTTATTTCACTAGATCAATAAGCTCCCTTCTCGGCGAAGAAAACCTTACAAACGTCGCTTACACTTTTTTCGATACAAAGCTAAATACCGGGTTCTAGTTCGAGGTAGAACCAACCTGACGTTGCTTATACAATATTTTCGACACTAAGCTAGATGTCGAGTTATTTTACAAGGGTACAACCACTCCCGCTATGTTTTATGGCCCAACATAAAAACCTTGTGTTTTATGGCACAAACACATAAACCATCTAATCTAGTTTGGTGAATATGTTGTAATGATACAATGATGTTTACAATGATGATCCATGACACAAATGTTTAATGGATATGAATGACTAATCTAAATGAACTTCCATTGATAGGAAGCCTTCAATGGATGAAGATCACAAGTTTCCTAAGCTTGTTGTGATAGATCTTCATATATGTATGCTTATGGTGGATGATGACTCAAGATCTCTGAGCTTGCTTCACAGGATCATTTCGGGAGTATGCTTACAACATAATGAAAGTTAGAAGCGTTATGATCATGATAATGTGGGTGATTAATGTATGTTGCTACTGATCTAAATGTATGAAAACATAGTAGAGAGAATGTGTGTTCAAGTGGTGTGTAAATGGGTGGACAATGGGCTGCTATTTATAGCCAACAAGGTCAGCAGACCAAGGAACCAAAAAAAGGGGATCCGCGGGGATCCGTCCTTGTTAGCTTTTGGTTCCGCGGTTGTCTGAAAAGAAATCTCCAAATATCTTTCCTAAATCTAACCAAGATATTTCCAAATCTAATCTTTGAGTGAAGATCAATCCAAGATATTCATATGATCTGCAAGATATCCTAAAGATATCAATGTGATGCATGCCATGATGTCATTGTACATATTCCATATTAAGAAATAAAATGTAAATGAATATAACATGTAAATATATATGAATATGTAACATGTATATACTAGCTAACTAATATATGTTCACTAAGTTATACCATGTTAGTTTATGTGTTACTAAAAATGTTAAACTACTTATGCTATTATAGGATTTAAGAAATTATGTCTTTAACATCATTTTTATGAGTAAACATATTTGTCTTAGTTTGACACCTAAAGTGTACTTATCCTATTTTGACATGAATATAACTTAGGAAACATGATGTACAAGTAAAAGAACATGTATATGCAAAAGTAAAATGAGGTTCTAAGTAGAATGGTTAACCTTTTAAAATACTTAATGACTCTAAACGTATTTTAAACATTCTAAATGATTTGTTAAAGGGTTTGATCATAATGCCACATAACAAACATGTACGAACCTGTGTTGTATCATACGAGGACTTGAGAAGTCAAGAGGCGTTGAATGTATGTTGAGACAAAATATGGTTACAAGTAACTTGTACATTTTACGTTATGTATCAAGTTACATGTTTGTCATCAATCAAAACAAACGAGATTGTATATATTAAATATCGTAATATTTACACTAACAAACTCCCCCTTTTTTATGATGACAAAATATGTAAACGTGATAGATAGTAAAATGTAAAAAGTTACTTGTGTCCGTTCTACCTTTAAAATTACCTTCTCCGTTTACACTCTTCTCCCCTTACCTTTTACATTACCTTCTCCGTTTACACTCTTCTCCTCCTTTTCTGGAAACAAAAGGGTGTGTCCTTGGAGTTAACTTCATTTCTCCCCAAAAAGGCGAGCTTGCATCATCCCTAGTGAAGTTAAATTGTCTGCTCCAATCCCCTATGGTTGTTGCGTCCCCTAGCTTATTGCCCTTGTTTGGTAGCGGATCCATGGATCAAATTTATACTCTTAACCTACATCAAAGTTAGTTTTGTGCAACATAAAAAAAATATATAAGAAATGCACGATGAAGAAAATGCACATAGCAAACGATACACGTGGGTAAGCTATGTTGGACTATCTTCTCCTCCTTTTTGTAGAAACACAAAGGTGTGTCAAAGAATGAGAATGATTATGAATGCGTGCATGCTCCCCCTTGACTGTTGCTCCCCCTTGATCAAGGCGTTAAGGTATGATTAAAAAGCTACAAAACAAATATTAGTGCAAAACTATATTTGTCCTTAGACGAATATGTGACATACAACAAAGTGTGTATATGATGCATTCTACAAATGCTTGACGGAAGCTCCCCCTTGCTGTAGGGCGTCAAGATGAACCTACAAAACAAAAAATTAGTATAATAGAAGCTATGTCTTAAGACAGATATGTCATATACGACCAATGTGTATAGACGATGCAATATGAGTGCTTGATAGATATTCCTCCTGATTCGAGGACGTCAAGAAGCACCTATAATAGAAGAAGGAAAATATTTGATGCAAACTTCATCCTTAGATGAGTATGCTATATACGATAAAGCGTATATGATGATAAACCTACAATGAAAGGATTAGTGCAATATATTTTATCTTTTTGACAAAGAAAAATAAGATGTATATATATGATGCAATATATCCATGATATAATCACAATTCAACTCATAGAACCATGATCATTAAGCAAAACATGTTATAAGGTGTAATCTTCTAATAAGAATTACAATCATAAGAAGAACAAAAATATAACATGATAAAATCCTACAAAATAAAGCCTAGATGGATGATATGAAATGAAGTTGAAATATTAGGGTTAAAGTGAGTGGTGCTAGTGTTGGTGTTGGTTTACTAGTAGGTTTTTCGCAAATCAATGGGGGTGATGATTAGTGAAAGAGGTGATGAAAGGTGGTGGTTATAATGAATGCAATGAATTTAGAAACTCGTATGTATAGAAAATGCTATAAGAGTATTGAAGACGGTTAAGTTTATGACATTATCATCTACCAAAGATGATGTATAGCAAATGAGGAAGTGAAGACAATGATCACTTATGAATAGAAATTCCATATGCTAAAATTAGAAATGCTAGATACCTATATGAGAATGACATCATATAATGAGAGAGTGTTGGTTGGACCAACGTGTTGAGAATGATGGTTTTGATATATCGTTTGCACTGACAATGACGTGCTTGATATGTATGAAAAGGATGAGATCCTATGATGGTGTTCTAGACAACGAAGTTGTGAGATTAAGGTTAAAAAGAAAATACTGGACTCGTTGGTTGTGAGAGGGTTGTTTGTTTTAAGTAGTTTAAAGGCTGACTCAGGTACCCACGGATTGGGCGGAACCAAATTTTTGGTTCCGTCCGTCTTATCAAAGGGTACCTTGGGACCAGAATCTGATTTGGTCACGTTTTGTCGTTTTTGATCAAACGAAGGTTCGAGCTAAGATCTATTTACTTATAACTACGGATTTGGTTCCATTAACCCTAGTCAAATTCTAAGGAGACTCAATGGTTCTCGTTTAAGAGGTTTATCAAACACATAATGTGTTTTTCACTTGACGAGGTATTGGTGCAAACATGTGATGTTGGGTTAAGAAGGTTTGAAACACTTGTGATTTTGTGAGCTGATTTTAACTGAATGGTGTGAACCTATGTATAGGAGACATGAGTAAGTGTTCTTTAATTCAAAAAGACAATTGTGTGAATGAATTTCTCTCCCCCTTAATCGGTGGACATTCAACATAATGTATAATGTATCGAATGAAGAATGACAATGTAGGTTAATGAAAGCAATGAGCTTAGTAATGTTTTTTTTTTTTTTTTTTTTTTTTTTTTTTTTTTTTTTTTTTTTTTTGCGGATTTTGGTTAGCATACAAAGAACTTCATCCATGAAGTCACGTAGCTCTTCTCTATCAATGCGAAATGATCGCATGACGAGGCATGTGGTTTCCTCATGGGAGGTGTATTGTTATAACTAAAAGGTGATGGAGATGTTTTTAGGAAAGCGGAAAGAGGTCGATTGAAAGATACGTAAACACAAATTCCAAGTCTCTAAAACTTAATTCTATTAGCTTTAAAGACTATATGCAAGTGAATGGGTCCCATAAACATATTACTAATCTATGTAGCAATAAAGGGATTACAATTATGCAGAATAAGCATATAAAAGTTAGAACGAAGTGAGATAACAAATAATTCGTTATCAACTTAGAAGACAAAAATGTTAGTGACAAAAGATAAGAATATGATAGAAATCAACAAAACACCATATTCGACTACTAGACAAAAAGTTACCACATAGCATCAAGGCAAATAATCATATAATTCAAGAACATGACATTATATGAAATACTTCATTTTGAAATTGTTTTGTCGTTAGGTTTAGACACTTAAGCATACTTATCTATAAGTAAATACGACAATCTATGTTATTAATATGTAGCATAAAAAGACTTTTAAAAGTTTTTCATACAAAAAGCACTTTGACAAATTATAAGTGCATACGTGGCAAACAAATAGTGTGACAAAGTCACAAAAGAAGCAAGACGAAAGTTTCATGCAAACCATTTTAACATTTTGGAGCAAGCATCATTTAGGCTATCCTATGAAAAGACTTAATGAATGTCAATAAAAGATAAGAGCATTCAGATATATAAACATCATATAAAGACATCTTGTATTGAAATGACATATCATGAGTTAACAAGAAACATGTTAATCTTTCGAAATATCATATAGCAAAAGAATGAAAAGATCATACAAATCATGTTATCATTTAGTAGCACAAAACGTATAACTATGCAGACAAAACCTTTTCAAGTTTTGCACATTTGACTATCAATCAAATAGTTATCATGATAACGTCAAGATACTATATCAAACAAAAATATGTAATCAACACATGTATGTGTCATGCAAATGATTCTAATAAACTAAAGAAAGAAAAATCATATCTACTACATATTTGATTAATATTCCTAAGGCGAGGCAAAATATCTTATTTTAATACTTACTTTAGGCAAGTATAGTAATTAAGATTTTTCAAGTTGGAGAATGAATATGAGACTATTACTAGCGGTGCTCAATTCAGGCTAAACACGACCATTTTTATGGGTGATTCCACATACCCAACTTCTCTCCTGGAAGCAATTTAACCGTTAGGTTAAATTGAGTTTCTAGTTCAATAGGTTCTCCAGTAGTCATTCTCATGTTTGAAAGATAGGATTTCCTATTTTTGCCTATTGAAGTATATAAAAGATGATAGTTCACCAATACTTGACTTAATGTGGCTCAACTATATCTATTAAAACTAAGGTGATGAAGATGTCATGCTTTACACGAGAATTTGACAAATATGTTTCAACATATTTTAATCTTATGTTTGGAATCTAAGGTTATTGCATGATCTAATGGATGACATCTTTTATGTTGAGTTTAAGTATGTGTTATGAAAGTGATTTGATCATCTAAGACCAAGAAATGTATTTGTGTGTGATAATGGACTATGTTAAATTAAGAACGTTCTCAAGAAAGCTATTTGGAATAAGAATTTACGTAAAGTTACCAACTTTAATAGATCTTGTGTATGCTCTAGAGATGTGTAGTTTTAACATTGGATATGTATAAGGTTTGAACTAGATGATGAGCAAGGTTTGGTTATGATGTATGCTTGAAAGGAAACAGATACATATAGTATCTTTCAACAAGTAAACTTATCTTATGGGATAATATTATCATGCTTAAGTATGACAAAATAAGGGAGATATGCTAGTTCAAAGAACTTGCAGATATTTGTTTATGATCATTTAGCCAATGAGGTGTAATGAAATCTCTCGTAACACAACCGTTCATGTTGCAAGGAGAGAATGATGCATAGGATATACATTATCCTTTTAACAAGATGAAAACTAAATGTTGGGAATTATCATACGATTCAAGAGAAGACAAACTTAGGTCGGTAATATATCAGAGTTAGGTCTGTTGTGTATTAGGTCTGGTAATACAAAGTTAAGACTGGTAGTTTGTTTAAGTCTGGTTGACTTATTATGTTAAGTCTGGTCGTGTTATAAGGAAAGTCTGTTAGAGATAAGTTAGGAAAAGATACAAAACGTGTAAGTATCTTTATAGAAGATTCGTGAATATCTTCTTAGTCGGTTAGCATTAGGGTTTCCTTGCTGTTATAAAAGGATCCCTAAGATTGTTAGTTCTATAAGAGAGTTGTACGAGTTTCACTATTGTGACTAAAAGTAATATACGAAGTTAGTGTTATCTCTGTGTGTGTTCTTCATTGTTCTTGTTAAGTTTCCGCATTAACTTTAACAATTGTTAAGAGTTTCTCACTTAGACTGGTTTGGATTTATCCCAACCATCTACTAGGTATTCAAGACTACTTAGAGATCCACATACAATTCGTGGACCAACAAGTGGTATCAGAGCGAGGCAAGAGACTCTGAATTCGAAGAACACTTAATCTCAAAAACCTAATTCTCACTCAAATCACCCTACACAATGTCTGAAACCGATTACCCTATTAACACTGAAACTTTTTCAATCCATAACAGTGAGGATGAGAGATCAAACCATGAAGATGAAGGAAAAACTGAATCCAGTAACTCCCAAACACAACAACAACCCATCCCTTCCACAACCACAATCTCAAACATAAAACTTCCATTACTGAAAAGAGAAGAATATGATATATGGGCCATGGAGATGGAACATTATCTGGAGTACATTGATAGTGATGTATGGAAGGTTATTCAAAAGGGAAATTCTAAGAAAAGAATTTCACAAGGGACTGATGGGCAGCTGAGAATAATGCCACCAGTATCTGCTGAGGAGATTAGGGTTGTGGAAAAGGAAAAGAAGGCCAGAACCTTGCTCCTTATGGCTATTCCTAAGGAGCATCTGCAAAGGTTCCATGGCATGGTTGATGCTAAAGATATGTGGGAGGCTATCAAGAAACGATTTGGAGGAAATGCAAACTCCAAGAAGATGCAAAAGGCTGTTCTTAAACAGCAATTTGAGACATTCAGTGTTTCAAAAACTGAAGGATTGGAGAAGGGTTTATGACAGATTTCAACATCTGTTAACACAATTGGAAGTTCATGGTGCAGCAGTTTCAAATGAGGATGAAAACCACAAGTTCCTTAGATCTTTACCATCAGAATGGGGTAACGTATCTGTGGCGATGAGGATAAAGGAGGAAGTAGATTCAATGACACCTGATGACCTTTACAATAATCTTAGGATGTTTGAAAGGGACATCAGTAATAACACTCAGGCATCTACCAGTTCATCAAATGTTGCTTTTGTGTAACAAAACAAAAGCAGTACTTACAAGGTTAAACCTGGTAGTGTTAGGTCTGGTATCTATGAAACTCCTTCAAGTGAAAGATCTGCATCAAGTTTTACTGATGAAGTGATACATTCTTTCTTTGCCAACCAAACGGAAGATGAAAGCTTTATTAGTGAAGACTTAGAACAGATTAATGATGCTGAAGTTGAGGAAATGGACATAAAATGGCACATTGCCATGGTTGCTTTAAGGGTCAAACGATTTCAGAAGCAATATGGAAGGACCATCAACTTCAACAACAAATCACCAGTGGGATACACAAAGAGGACAGTTGAATGCTACAACTGTCACAAGCATGGACATTTTTCAAGAGATTGTCCAGAGAAGAAGCCTGCTGATGGAAAAAGAGATGAAGATGGGAAGATGGAAAAGAATCAGATGAGCTTGCTGACAATGGAAGCTGGAGGAGTCAACTAGGGTGAGCATCCAAGAGTGAATGAGGAGTCTGACATGCTCTCATGGCCATTGGTAATGAGGTATCATTATGCTCTAAATTATGCACTGATTCATATAATCATGTTAAGGCTTTGTGTGATGAGCAGTTAGAACAAATAGGTGACCTAGAAATAAATCTTTTAGCACATAATAATGCTGTAAAAACATTAGAGGCACAAAAGGTCACCCTTCTAAACCAACATGCTGCTTTAAATGAAAAACTATACTTTCAAGCTAATAAAATATATGAACAAGATGAAAAGCTTAAAAGGTATAGACAATTGGGCCTTAGAATTCAGAAGGAGAGGGATGAGTTGAGAAAACGGGTAGATCAGTGGAACAATTCAAATAATAACCTGTTTAAGTGTTGGGATTCTCAAATTAAGTCAAATAAAAAATGTGGCTTAGGATATGAGGAAGATGAGAATAAGGCTATATTTAAGAATAAAGAAGAGGACTATGCTGATAAGCCTTTATATAATAGGTTTGTTAAGACTGGTGACTTTAAGGGAGTACCACCACCATTGAGTGATGACTAGACTCCTCTTGAAAAAGAAGAGTTGGATGATTCACTCTTTGTGTATGGTAAGAAAGGTCCTCAATCACCTGAGTCAATCACCTCAGAGGACAAAACCAGTAAGTATTCTTCTTGTCAATCCAATGACTCTGAAGGATCTATTGATGGTTCCTCTGATCACTCTAAGTCTGAGTCAAAAAGTGAGGTAAAAGAGAATCCTGAACCTAAGGTTGTTAAGAAGTGTGAACCTGTTGTAACTGAACCTGTAGTGACTAAACCAAAGCCTGAGACAGTCAAACCTAGTTGTGCCCAGCACATAAAAACTCCTAGGGAATCTGTTAATATTAATGAGTCACCTAGAAGCAATAGTGTTCACAGAGAAAGTAGGAGTAGTTACACTTATGCTCCTAAAAGATGTTTTGTGTGTGGAAGTTTGAGTCATTTAATAAGAGATTGTGACTTCCATGAAAAGAGAATGAAGAAAGAGGCTGAGCAAATGAGAATGAATGCTAATATGGGTCATGTTTCAAATAAACCAGTTTGGAATAATGCTAGTAGAATTAATCATGCCAACCAGTTTGTTCCCAGACTTGTCCAACTTAATAACTCTACCCGACCTAACTCTTGTGTTAATACTGGTAGACAAAATTTTAGGTCTGGCTTCAGGAACTTTAATGTGAATAGGCAGAATGGTAATTTTATGAGGCCTAATGTGAACACTGGTTATGTGAGACCCAAACAACCATTTCAAAAGCCATAGGTGAATGCAAAGTTCCAAAGAAATAATTTTTACAAAACTCATTCACCTGTAAGGAGACAAACAAATTCAAATGGGGGTTCTGCTGATAACCTCTCTGATTGTTGGGCTTGGAATCCGTTTAAAAATGAATTTACCTATAAGTCCAAACATGGTTTCACTGGAGCAAGTTCATACAAAACCTATAAGTATGTTGCTCCACAGAAAGAACTCAAGCCCACTCAGGCCTAGGTTGTTAAGAAAAACTGATTTCTCTTTCTTAACTTTGTATAGTTTGTATACTTGTTTGTTTTTAATCTTGCTATTCTACTTGGTTATTCTTATTTTCAGTAGTTAATTTGTTTTCAACTTTCCATAGTACATTTTTTTTTGGTATATTGTGCATAACTTTGTTTTGCAGTTTTTGATTTAAAGACTAAAGAACACTGAGAGTTTTATTCATTATAAACAAAGTTTCATACAAGGCAACCACCATCATAGCATATCAAAAGACAAAAGCCTAAAACCAAGCAAGCTAAACACCAACACCTACATCTTCTTCTTCCCTTTGCCTTTATCCTTCACATCAGGCATGGTCTTCTTGGTCCCTTTCTCACCCATAAGGTCTCTGACCTTTGGACTGAGGAGTCCTAGAACCTGCTTGTTTGGTGTTGGACGAGGCACAACCTTGATGCTCTTGGATGTCACAGTTTTGGAGGTCTCTGCTTCATAATCAATAGAAGAAACCTCTGAAGAAGTTATATCTTCTGAAGCCTCCTCTGTTTCATCCTCTGAAGAAGAGTCCTCTGGCTCTTTCTCAGTATGATCATATGCTGCTAACCATTGTTTCAGTATTGTCTCCCTGGCTGCTTTGTTTTTTTGTTATTGAGGAGAAACCTGATGGAAAATAACCACCCCATCCTTCTGATGATGAATCGGAAGATGAGCCATTTGGATCCCAAGAAGAATCGGATGAAATCTCTATGATTTCTGAGTTGGAAGGATCCATTATGTTAATAAGGTTTTTCTTTTGGTTTGTGATGGTTTTGTGATAATACAATGGGTGGTTTTATAGGGAAAATCAAGGTTTAATGCTATTAAATGCTTGGTGGGTGTATAAGTTAATTCTTGCAGGCTAAGAGTTATTAAGTGTAATTTATGGAAAGTTGTCCATGTTTATTATTTAGTTTCTTATTTAGTTTACATTTGTTAGCTTAAGTTTTGTTATAAAAAAAAAAAAAAAAAAAAAAAAAAAAAAAGGGAGAGTTTTACACTTAAGGGGAGGTAATGTACATTTAAGGGGAGGCAAATGTACAAGTTTTTAAATTGGGTAATCTTAAGTGTTAAATCTGGTAGCTTGTGTGTCTTGCAAATATTGGTTTTTGTCTCCCTTTCTTGTTGTTGAACTAATTTTTGCAGAACAGATTGGAATGATGATAATGCAAAACCTTGCTTTCGCTAACATCAGAGTGTAAGTCCACTCTTTTGGTTAGGTCTGGTAAGTTTATGATTCGGCCTGGTTGACTAATTTAAGTCGGGTAGTGTTAAATTTATGACCGTTAGATCTGGTCAGAGTAATAAAGATTTATCTAAAATATTACCGTTGCACTATTTTCGGTAAAAAGAGATATTTATGAAGTATATAAGACTAAAATTTGATATATTTTATCTCCTTTTATTCTTTATTTGTTTCCTAATTTAAATCATCTTTATTTTGAACTCACGACTCTGTTTATACGCAAATATTTTCAAACCCTACCCTTCCAATCAACCAGACCTAAATCATTAACTCATCCATGGCTAACCTCAAGTTTGTTGACAAGCATAATCAAGTTGGTTTCTTGAAGAAACCAGATCAAAGTGCAGGTTTTGAGGAGATTGTGGATTTCCTAAAAGGTTCTTACATTTGTTATTATTAATTCATAATCCTACTATTTATCAGTCCCTTGTTAAGCAGTTCTGGAGGTCGGTTACCTCTGAGACTCTTGATGATGGGACACCATGTTTAAGGGCAATTATTGATAAAAATGGTTTTACCATTACTGAAGCCTCCATTAGGGAAAGTCTCCAATTGGATGATGCTTTAGGAGAATTTGATTTGCCTGGTAATGATATTTTGGAGGGATTGAATAACATTGGGTACCCCACAGATGGAAGTTTTACCTTTTGGAAAAGTCATTTTACACCTCAGTGGTGGTTTTTAGTACATCATTTACTTCAGAGCTTAAGTCCCAAGAGTGGTGGATGGGATCAATTTGGAAGCAGAATTGCTTCTGCATTGGTCTGTTTATCACTTGGAAGGAAATTTAATTTTTCAAAACTTATTTTTGAAGGAATGGTGAAAAATGCTAAGGATCCTAAATTTTTAATGTATCCACGATTTTTGCAAATGGTCTTGAACTATGAAACTAAGGATAAAGTGCCTTACATCAGTGTGGCCTTTACTCCAAAACTTTTTGCAAATATAAAAAGGGGCTTTCAAGGGACACATAGACCTTTGCTTGCTACTATGCTTGGTACTAACAATGCAGGTACATCTGGAGCTGCACAAGTGCAACCTGATGAGGAACAAGCCCAAGCATCATCTAGGTCTGCTACACCTACACCTACCCAACTCCATCATCTCAACCAGGTCCCTCACCATCTGCTGAAAGAATACCTACACCTATCCCACAATCTTCACCTTCACAACCAAATGTTCCAAGTCCTGCAAGGGAGGAGGCACATGCACCCATAACTGTGGAAAATCTTCTCATTATAGTTCCTCAACTGCAAAAGAAGATAGCCACTTTGGAAAAGTCTAATGAGGCACTCAGAAAAGCTTATGTGACTTTGGTGCAAAAAGTAAAGAAAATGGGAATGACAATGAAGAAAAAGGGTGTTCCTTTTGATGATGAGGAGGGAGAAGCTGAAAATTCTTCCAAACAGGGGAGGAATTTGGAACAAGAACAAGAAAATATTCTTCAAACACCAGTCCAAGAACCTCCAGTTCAGGAACCTGTCACCACCATCAGTCCAGAGACACTGGAAGTAGCAGAAACTTTGGCTCAATCCATGGGCAAAATTAAACAGGATAGGAAGAAAAGAAGGTTAATTTTGTCTGCTGAGGAAGAGACTGCAAAGTATGGCACAGTGTCTGATGAAAAGTCTGGTAATGAACTTAATTCTGGTGAAGGAAAGTCTGGTTCTTTTGAGTCTGGTAATGAAGAGCAACATTCTGCACAAAGAGAAGGAAAGCAAGTTGTGGATGAAACTTCAAACCTAAAGAAGTCTAAAAGAAAAACAAGAGAAGAACTAGCATCTGAGGCTGAAATTGAGAGGATTAAGGCACAAGATATTGCTGAAGAAGAAAGACAAAAGAGGCTAGATGCAGTTTATGCAAGACAATTGGCTGAAGAATCTGATGAATTTACTAAGCTGCTCAATGTTGATGATGAAGTAAGAGCAAAATATGAGGAGCTTCTAACTGTTGAAGGTTTAACTGCTGATGAATGAGCCAAACAATTAGCTGACTTCATAAATGCAAGAGACAATGATGATACATTGGGTGGATTCTTAGAAAAGTTCAAGCTTAAGAAGAAATCAAAGATTCTCAGGAAGATGACTATTGCAGAAAAGAAACATGATATGAAGATGTATCTAAAGAATCAAATGCATCTATCTTTGGATCAGATGAAAGGGAAATCATATGAGGAGATTCACATTGCATATCTCAAAGCATTTGAGAGAGATCAAGGTTATAAAGCTATTGATTATGATGATGTACAGAAATATTGTTTTCAGGGCAGGAAGATTAAAGAGACTAAGCTTGTTATTGAACCTGATAAAATGGTTGATTTACAACCTGAAGTTGAGAAGTTATCAGAAGAAGTGCAAGCTGAAGTAGTAAAGCCAATTGTGTTTCAAAGAAGAAAAGGTTTGGAAAGAAAAAGTAAATACAAGAAAGTAATTGAAGAAGAGGAATCTGAGGAAGAACCTTCATCTGAAGGAGCTACTATGGGAACAATTGAAAGCTCAAAGAAACCTGCTAAGATTGTTAACTATAAAATTGTTATGACTGGAGAAAGAGCTTCATATATGATTATTAGGGAAGATTATTCTAATATTATGTATATGAATTTTGCTGCTATTTTAAATGATATAAGCAGGGAGGATTTAAAGGAACTATACAAGGTGGTGAATATCAAATTTGGAGATAATCCACCTGAAGATGATGTCACAAGAGTCTTTTAGGGAAATTTGAAAGTAATGTTTGAGCCACCAACTGAGTCAAATATAGTGTGGAAACTCCCTGAACAGCAGAAGATTACCAGCTGGACCTACTTCTATAACTGCAAGGTACATTGTTTGTCTGTTAAAGATGGTGATATTTATATGCTTGCAGAAGTGGAAAATCCTCTGTCATCAAGTGTTTGCAAAGATATGATAAACAAAAGGTTATCTGCTGTGAAGAAGGATGATGTATATGAGCAGATATTGGACTTAATAAAATTGCAGTCATTAAGGGATGTGGCTTGAGGATGTTTGAAAGAATTTTCACAAGTTGTTAAGTGAGACTATTGGAACTTCTCACTTGGTGGAGGTGCCTTGCACTGACACAACAAAAGGTTATCAGTCCACCTTGTCTCATCAACACAAGGACTGGCTAATCCTGAGCAAACGGCTACAGGTAAAGATTGCTCAAATCCATTTATGGCTGACAATTTGCCAAAAATTGTATGGTATTCAACTCACCATATCTAAGATAAGTGAAGAGTTGGCTAGCCCACAAGGTTATGGCTTGTGGTAAAGGCTATGGAAAACCATAAATGGTAATCAATTCACCATGATGAGGTGCTTTTCCATCAAAGAATTGGCTAGTCCAGAAGCAAACGGCTTTTGGTAAAGACTTAACAAATCCGTTGATAAGCTGATGATTTGCTAAAAATCATATGGTTATTAATGTACCATGGTCTGACACACCAAAACATTGGCTACTCCAGTGGTAATGGCTATTGGTAAAGAGATTTCAAATCCATTACATTTTCAATGATTCACCTCTCACAGATGGTAACACATCTGGAAGTGATGAGAATAGTCTGGAACTTAAATGAATTTGATGTACATATAGTCAATGTTGCTGCAAAGACCATATCAGAAGAGCTTATCAAGATTCAAGCTGCTAGAAAGGTTCAAGACCTAAATACAATTCAAAGTGTTCAAGATTCAATCCTCAGAAAGCTAAATCAGAAGAACTTCAAGTTCATGAAGCATGAAGATCAAGTTAGGGGAGGATTGTTGGGAATTATCATACGATTCAAGAGAAGACAAACTTAGGTCTGGTAATATATCAGAGTTAGGTCTGTTTGTGTATTAGGTCTGGTAATACAAAGTTAAGTCTATTTAAGTCTCGTTGACTTATTATGTTAAGTCTGGTCGTGTTATAAGGAAAGTCTGTTAGAGATAAGTTAGGAAAAGATACAAAACGTGTAAGTATCTTTATAGAAGATTCGTGAATATCTTCTTAGTCGGTTAGCATTAGGGTTTCCTTGGTGTTATAAAAGGATCCCTAAGATTGTTAGTTCTGTAAGAGAGTTGTACGAGTTTCACTATTGTGACTAAAAGTAATATACGAAGTTAGTGTTATCTCTGTGTGTGTTCTTCATTGTTCTTGTTATGTTTCCACATTAACGTTAACAATTGTTAAGAGTTTCTCACTTAGACTGGTTTGGATTTATCCCAACCATCTACTAGGTATTCAAGACTACTTAGAGATCCACATACAATTCGTGGACCAACATTAAACGCATGACTTCATAATGTTTTCCAAAATGTCATGTTTTCCTAAATGAAGATATGAATCCAAAGTGTTTGAATTTGATAGTCCTATCCTAAATAAACTTGGTCTCAAGATTATATTTACTAGATGATGACAAGAAGAATTCACTCGAGTTTCTTATGTATATTTCTCAAGAGTCATTGTCACTTGGGGTGCATGAGGTTGGCTTTGAGATTGCATTTTAAAATATGTTGTTAAAATGTTGATTTAAGGTTTAATGAAACTTATGACAAATTATTACTAATACTTTTGATAACTTGTGAAAGTGGTACTACTTAAACCTAATGAAGATTGATAAACAATAAATATGAGCATCATGCTCATTTGATGGTGAAGCTTCTAATCCTATAGGTGGTAAAGTTTATTTAACGTGCATTTGATTTGGTACGAGTGTTTGGACAAAGTGCTTTTTGAGCAATGCACTCAATGGTTTCAAATGTGTAAAGGATTGTGGTGTTGTAGGGGTTTGTTGTACTATAGGAGTACTTAGATTTAATAGATGTTGAAGTGTTCCGTATGCTTCTCACACGAAAATGTGACAACATATTCGGGATTACATTAGTTATCTTATTAGACTCAAACACATGGACTGAAACCGTCATTATTGTAAAGTCATGTGTTTGTTAGCTATAAATACCCTCCTAGACTTCACTAGGAGGGTGAGCTTTGTGTGTTTTTTCACCTTTCTTTCTTATCAATAAAACGCAAGTTTCCATCTCTCTCTCTACACTTTCTCTCTCTAACCTTTGCCATGGAGATGCATTTCTTTCATCTTCCAAGACTTCCTGATTCACAATATATTCAACCAAAACACGATCCATCAATTGGTATCAAGAGCCTTGGTATTAGTTTTGGTTGATTTGGGTGATTTTTTCTTGTCAAAATTAGTATTTTTGTGTGGATCTGAACTGATATTGAAGCTATTGATTTATTGCTTTTACTAGTCCTTCTTTCTTGTCAAAAAGTACAATCAATAGTTTCTTAACTTTTTTTTATATTCTTGCATATCATTTTAACAACAGTTCTGGTATTCAAATTTCGTTATTCTTTTTATGACTGTTCGGATGTAATGGTCAAAACTGGGATACTAGTTTAACAGTGAATACTGGTCAAGTTTAGTGGTCAAAACTGGGTCTGATTCAAGGTCGATAAGCTGGTCTGGGTACTGATAAAAAGTGGTCAAAAAACTGGTAAATAAGGAGATGGCCGGAAAAATCATCGGAGAACCGCCGGAATTCATGGTCAACAAGTCAAAACCCCATTTTATCGCAAATGCTTGTAAAGCATTTGTGATAAACCCTTTTTTATCGCAAATGCTTGTAAAGCATTTGCGATAACCCTCTTTTATCGCAAACGATTTTTATCGCAAATGACCACTTATCGCAAATGCTCTGGTCAACGGGTCAACAGTCAACGTCAACAGTCAACGTCAAATTATATAAAAAAAATGTACAAAAAGAAACGAAGATGAAGAAGACAAGACTGTTTGACCAAAACCAGAAATACCAGACCTTCCTAGACTCTCGTTGTCTAGTTAACTACAAACATCAGTAGACCAATTACATTAATTAACATCAACACAATACCAAACTAATCCTAATCTAGTCACTACAATTAACCCTCACCATTCACTCACCAACTCACTATCAATATCCTCGAAGAAGACCCTAATTGAAAATAACACAAAGATCTCAGTTTGTTTTTCTCATTCGTATCTCCTATGAGATGTGCTGATCTGTAAAGTTTTTCAAACACGAGAAAAACAAACTCATCATCGATCAAACTGCTGAAGCTTAGCTTCTTGGTTATATCTGAACATAAAGATTGCCTAATAACAAATATGTTATAATCAATCTTTGATTCGTTCTTTGAAAACAAACACAACACAAAAAACAACATAGTAAAAACCTTACCCGAGACCCATAGATCTTGAAGCCGTAAATGCTTTCTTGATTTGGATAGAGCTAAAAACTTAATTACAAAAAGGTAAAGGTTCGGTGGAAATTGTGGTTGTGGTTATGTTGTGGTTGATTATCATGGATAACGAATAGAAATAAGAAGAGATGAGTTTTATTTTTGATTAGATGGTTGTGTAGAGAGATATGGGTGGCGGATGGCTTATTATTTGATTAGGGTTTGATTGAGGTGGGTGACTGCTAGATTGAAAAGGGGGCGGATTTTTTTTAGAATGAGATTAGGGTTTGTGTAATGACATATGTGTGTGACTAGAGTTATAACTAATGACTCAATATTAGGGTTGAGAGTTATTTATAACTCTTTTGTCTTGGATTTGGGTTGACTAGATGGGCCGAGTTTTTTCTTTATGTTTCGTGGGCTGCAACTGTTATAACAAAATTTGGGCCAAAGTTTATATATTGGTTCAAGCGTAATTTTTACACAAGTTAAAATTTGGCTAAATTTTTTGGTACAGTTATTGGTTGATGGTTACACTTGGAAAGTGTCAAATTTCACGGGAATACGTTTTTGACAAGATCGGGATAAAACCATTATCATAGTTCTCTTAAACCGTCAAAAGGCTAGTATTGGGTATTGAATTGCAAGATGTGATTACGGTATTAATTCTTTATTATTTATTTGAGGTTGAAGTGGAATATCACGGGTGCGTGTATTTAGTATCTTGAAGATATCGGGGTTGGTTGGATGCATGATTCTTCGAGATCCTTGTTCGAGCTTTTACCATTCAAAATGATTAAGACTTGAGTTATCTAGTTATACCTGATGTAAGGAGTTACGTTGTTGTGCTCACAGAGTATAGCTATCACTTTAAAGGAGTTACGTTGTAGTGCTCAAGTGTCACATAAAGATGTGGATTATTCAAGATGAGTTCATGTATAGTAAAGGAAGGTTGGATGGGTATATGAAATGATCTATGCTTAAAGGAGTTACGTTGTAGTGCTCAGCATAGGTTCTTAGTAAGACAATAGTGCAAGTTTAAGTCACAAGCTTGGATTATTTTACTTCAGTCTCAAGTTCGTAATATTGGGTTTTCTCCATCAGTGGTCACTACAAAAAGCTGTCAGAATGATAATGGGGTCGGTAAAGAGTTAGATGAGAAGAGTATAGAAGAGTAGAGATTTTATCATCAGTTGATTCTCATGGGCTATTTATGGTACTTCACACATCTTCGAAAAATTGGACATACAGGGTGTACGCTGCCTCCGTTTCCATCGTAATCATAGTGTGTATGCTTCCGATTCCGCGAAGACATCGTGGGGGAAGAGAGATTGGATGTTCTTGGACTTTTCTTGCATTTTTTGCAAATACACTCTTTTTCCAGATGGATCTGCATTCAGGGGGAAGAAATGTGCACATCGGGGACGCATAACAGACTCACGTGATCGAGCTTACAATTTTAGTACTACCGGAGAGACATCCGTAGAGATGATCAGTGGTTCAGTTTTGTGATTTTGGTGTACTCGTTTCAACTTTCGCAGGATGTGAAGTGTGAAGTAGCCTACTTATGTGAGAAGATCTTGCTGATTTCTTGCATGTTACCCCCGAACGGAGTTTTCGCATTGAGCATAATCGTTACTGAGTACTAGTCAGATTTCCTTGGTGTGGTTTATGATGTCATCTACAAATCCCGCTGCGTACTTACAACATTCAAAAGATAGAAGACATGTTCACTACATCAAAGTTTCGAATCTGCTGAAGACGGTTGTCAGTTTGGGGGGAAGCTGATTCAGAAACTTTGATAAAAAGAAGTATATGAAGAAGCCGATAAAGACATGCAGCATGAATTGGGGGGAAGTTAATCCAGTTCATGCATAATACATCGTTTACCTACAAGTGATGAAAAGTTCTCAAGCCGAGGTATAAGATGAAGACAAAGAGAGTCAACTATTGTCATCCTCAGCACTTGAAGAGCTTATGAAGACCTTTCGTTATTTGTATTTGTACTTGTAGGAAATGATGTAAGTAATCCCATATGTTGCCACATTGGGGGAAGATTGTTGGGTATGCTTCTCACACGAAAATGTGACAACATATTCGGGATTACATTAGTTATCTTATTAGACTCAAACACATGGACTGAAACCGTCATTATTGTAAAGTCATGTGTTTGTTAGCTATAAATACCCTCCTAGACTTCACTAGGAGGGTGAGCTTTGTGTGTTTTTTCACCTTTCTTTCTTATCAATAAAACACAAGTTTCCATCTCTCTCTCTCTCTCTACACTTTCTCTCTCTAACCTTTGCCATGGAGATGTATTTCTTTCATCTTCCAAGACCTCCCGATTCACAATATATTCAACCAAAACACGATCCATCAATTAACAGGAAGGATCTGGAAGATTTGTTTGCACCAATGTTTGATGAAGTTTGTGTTAGTAGTGCATCAGATGCTTCTACCAGTTCCGCTGCTCAACATGTCCCAAATCAAGCACCTGATCAATCTGCAACTACTTCTACAGCAGTTGATAACGATGCACCTCAACCGGAACCCTCATCACCCATGGATCAAACACGTCCACCTGCATTTGAAGATTCTTCCCCCACTTCTAACCAAGTTCCCACACCTTCAGGGTATGACGGGAATGCATTTTTTAATCCATTTGCTCCACCACCAACCATTCTAGAAACAGGAGAGTCATCCTCGAGCAATATGGACCCGTCATATCACAATAACAACTTTCAACATTTTCCATCCACTCACAAATGGACAAGAGATCATCCCTTGATAAACATAATTGGAAATCCAGATAATCCAGTAATGACAAGATAAAAACTCCACTCAGATGGTGAACACTGCATGTATGCACTCACTGTCTGTCAATCTGAACCTAAAAACATCAAAGAAGCCCTTACATATGACAATTGGATTGAATCCATGCAAGAAGAGCTGGAACAATTCAAACGTTTGGAAGTTTGGGAATTAGTTGAAAGACCAGATGGAGTGTATGTTGTTGGATTGAAAGGGATTTGGAAGAATAAGCTGGATGCAGATGGTACAGTGATTCGTAACAAGTCCCGACTCGTAGCAAAAGGATTCAGTCAAGAAGAGGGTATCGACTTTGAAGAATCGTTTGCTCCGGTTGCAAGGCTCGAGGCAGTTCGCATGTTCTTGGCTTACGCGGCTCACAAGAACATAACGGTTTACCAGATGGACGTGAAGACGACATTTCTGAATGGTCAACTCCGTGAAGAGGTGTACGTCACACAACCAGAGGGCTTCGTGGACCAAGAACATCCGAACCACGTATATCGGCTAAAGAATGCCCTTTACGGCCTTAAACAAGCCCCGAGGGCATGGTACGATAAACTATCAACATTTCTACTTGCTAATCATTTTACCAAAGGATCTGTTGACCCGACTTTATTTATACAGACACACGGGGAAGACATTCTCATTGTTCAAATTTATGTGGATGATATTATTTTTGGTTCAACCAATAAAAAATATTCAAACGCTTTTTCTAAACTGATGAAACAAAACTTTGAGATGTCTATGATGGGTGAACTTAAATTCTTTCTAGGATTGCAAATTCATCAGTCGCCCCCTGGTATATTTCTAAGTCAGTCAAAGTATGCTCAGGAAATCCTGAAAAAGCATGGTATGACCAACTGTGACACCTATAACACCCCAATGTCCTCCTCATCCCCGAAGCTAGATGCTGACATACATGGGAAACCCATTGATCCTACGAAGTATCGTAGTATAATTGGGTCGATCATGTATCTCACGGCTAGCAGATCGGATGTTGTATTTGCCACGTACCTTTGCTCCCGATATCAGTCTAGACCGACTGAACGGCATTTTTCAGCCGTTAAAAGAATCCTTCGATACATAAAGGGAACCATTAATTTGGGGATCTGGTATCCAAAGGATTCTGGGTTTGAACTTGTTGCATTTTCAGACGTTGACCATGCAGGGTGCTTAGACACACGCAAAAGTACATTAGGGGGAGTACAATTCTTGGGTGACAAGCTCGTCTCTTAGCAATCAAAGAAAAAAGACGGCACCTCACTGTCGTCAACAGAATCTGAATATGTGGCCATGTCTGCCTGCTGTGCTCAAGTCATCTGGATGCGATCACAACTGATGGACTACGGATACATATTCAACAAGATTCCTATGTACTGTGATTCCAAGAGTGCCATTGCTATTTCATGCAACACCGTGCAACATTCCAAGTCCAAGCATATTGATCTTCGATACCATTTCATCAAGGAACACGTGGAAAAGGGTACTGTTGAATTGTATTTTGTGGGAACGGAACACCAATTGGCGGATCTATTCACAAAAGCCTTGCCTCATGCAAGATTTGTGGATCTGGTTCACCGGATTGGTATGAGATGTTTGACGCCAAATGATTTGGAAAAATTTCTTAAAAACAATTAACCAAGTCAAACATCTCCAAACTATCTTTGTAAATATATATTAAAAAAAAAAAAATGCAATTACAAACCCTTATCCAACACGTTGTTCATTTTAAAAAGTCACAAATTATTTTTGAACACGTGTTGAGGGGGAGACATAATCTTTTCCACAATTTTTAAACTTGTACTTGCATGCTTTCAGAAATTTGTTGCTTCACAAAGTTTTGGTGATAAGATCTCAAGATGAATAAGTTATGTGCCTAAAATTAAAAATTTGAGACTTAGAGATAGTCACATGGTGGGTTTAGGACTAGGAATACAAAGACTCAAGGTTTGGGGACTATATGTGTTAATCATGCAAAGTTAATAGATATAAAATATCAAAAATTCACCACAGTTAATACGCTGACATATTCACCAACCATATTAAATACCACCACCCACCATCATCTACGGCCATCCTTCAATCTGTCAATCCACTCACGATCATCATATTTTGTGAGTATTTTTGTGCTTAACATGTCATTATAACATATGGTTTTAAATCTTATCATGATCCAACGGTTAAACTATCGCAATTGTGAATTTTAGTTCTAGGGTTTGCGTAAAATTGAGGATCTTCGAATGAGAGTGTTTTAGTTGAGAAAAATTGTACAATAATGCTTAGATATAGATAATAAACCAAGATTGTATGCTTAATCACTCCCAGGAACTTCAAATCGTTATAATTATGTTTTAGGGTTTAAGCGACAAATTTGGGGAAATCTGTATATGAGTGTTATTGTATAATCTGTATGTTGGGATGTTGTTGTTATGAGTTTAATTGAATGTATGCATGCTTTGATTGTGCCCAGAAACACGCTAAGTGGATTAATTGAGCTTAAGGGTTTATGACGAACAACGAACACTAGCAGTTTGATTATTGAGTTTTTGTGGATGAATGTTGTTATAACTTGGACAGATTGTTTAGTTTAGTCATAAAAACTGATTAAGATAATCTGTGGTTGAAAAATCTAAGTTATAATGAATTTCGATAAGAATCTGCGTGGCTGTTCATCTTCAAAGTTATCGGAAACTCTTGTACAAGAGTTTATCGAGATTGCCAAAATTATCGCGATTGCATAATTATCGCTATTGCATAATTATCGCTATTGCCTAATTATCGCTATTGCATAATTATCGCAATTGCATAATTATCGCAATTGTGATCTTTTATAGAATTTGATATATTTCCTTAGATATATCTTTTATACTTATCGAAATGGATCAAATTTTATAGAATTTGGTAATATCTTGATAAATTCTTTGATCAAGCATGTAACAACCAATCATAAATGCAAATGGATGCCATGTGTTGTATCTAGTTTTAACATATGCTAACAATCATGTATATTGCATATTTGTACTTGATTGTTGTTTCAGATAACATCAAATGGCTGCACCACAACAACAACCTCTTCCAACACTCACTAAAGAAGAAGTTTTTCCTCATGGGTATTCTTTGGAGATTGGGAAAAACAATGCACGAGTAGAGCTTGACAAGATAAAGTGTTCTGACCCAAGCTGCCAGATTGCTGTGGAAATTCTCAAAGCTCATAAGTGCAGAAACCTTCTTGACAGCTCTGACACCATTCCAGAACTGTATATACATCAACTCTGGGATACTTTCACACTAAGCAGTGATGACAAGTATTTCACATGCAAACTGGATCATAAAAGGATCAGAGCCACACCTAATCACCTCCGCAAAGCCTTAGATCTTCCAAATGCACCTGAACCTTCCTACCAATTCTATCCGACACCATCAGAATATGAAATCATGCAATTCCTTGTAGACATTGGTTATGATGTTCAACCCGATACACCATTAACCAAGATCTCTAAAGTCAATGCTAAATACATACCTCAGCCCTGGAGAACTATCTTCTATATTATAACTCGTTCAATATCTAGTAGAGATAGTGGCTTTGAGCACCCAAGACTACTTCATCTTCAAGTCTTCTGGGGGTTCGTGAACCAGAAAAAGATTGACTTTGCAGCTCTTATCTGGGAAGATATATTATTCCAGATGCGGAAAGCTTTCAAACAAATCCCTTTTGTCCGTTACACCAAAGTTCTCATAAGTTATATGCTAGACTTACATAAGGACATTGATCGACGACCTACCGATCAAGAGATTCATCCATACAAGCTTGATAAAACTTTCCGCAAAGTCTACTTTCCCAAAGGGAGCACGCACAAACAAGGGGCAAGACTGCCAGAGTTTCTAATGACCGATAAAATAAAAGAAACTCTAGCATATCTTGCATATGATAAGGCATTCCATGAACGTCGAGTGGGATTTCTAAATTGGTTGAAGGGTCAGGGTCTAAAGACCCATTCTCGAAGCAGGTCTAAGACTGGTAGTGCATCAAGTGCCTCACTTCCAAAGAAACCGCATCCAAGATCTCTCAAGAAAATAGTATCTAGTAAACCCCAACAAAACCTGAACCAACTGGGATTATTGATGAAGATTCTGACTCTGAAGCAACTGAATCAGAAGGGAGACTCCTTTTTTATGACTGTTGAAGAAGCTGAACTTCAAAATCAGATCAACTTTGAAAATGCACAAAAGTTGATCGAAAGTTGGAATGACACAATGTAGGAATATAAACTATTAATTGAGATGGTCACCGTCTTTAGCTTTTGGATAATATAAGATATTATAGAGATTAGTAAGTGGAGTGGGTGGGTACGCCTTGTGTGTAGAAGGGAAACAATATGATAAGATATGAAATACCAACCCTTCCCCCCATGGGATGGGATGGACTATTTATAGTAATACACATTTATTCCTTAGTGACTGTGACGATGCTTACTCTGGTCTAAACCACCATTCGACCAAACTATTAATCCAAACTTGTGTAATCATTTTAGTGAATTTTCCTACAATGAGTTCTAAGAATGTGGTTGCGAGTCTTTCAATCGATTTTCTTGTATCTTTTTAGTTCGTACAAAAAGGTGAGGATCATCGGAATCATTTGTTTGTGCAAATCGTGCAATCATCTAGACTTTTATTTCAAAAGGTTTGATCTTCTTGATAATTCGACATTTTTGATCTTTAAGTAAGCGTGCTGTAGCGGTTACTTCTCTAAGTTATGACTTTTTTCTTTTTCTTGTTAGCTGTTGATACTTTGGAGTTATCATCCCACTTGAGTCTCAATCACTTTCAGTAGTAGTACTGTGATGGAATATACATAACGTCTGGACATGCTCAACTATAGGTTGTCAGGATTTCTTATGCTTGTCATGTTAGTGTAGAGGTTAGGTTCAGCGGTCTTTTAGGGCTGGATCATGCAGCTTTGGTTCCAACGTTTAATGTAGGGTGTAACTTTAGGCTACTAGATTCATCTTTTCTGCAACAGCTTACTCCGTTATTCAGCTGGTAACTGCTATCTGCTTACAACGGCTGATACTTCTGTCACAGGATTGATAACGCTGATTGGTCCTGATTCACGCGTTAAATAAAGCTTTGGTATCTTAAGGTTCGGTTCGAGATTGCTTAACAGATAGTGTTTAGTAAAACTCCCCATAACCTTACCGTAACCGTTTCCTAAGCGAAAACCCAAACGAGGGCTTTTTAAGTTCGAAAACTGTTTTGAGCCCAATCCCTACCAAGATATTAGGTTTAAGTTCGCCAGAATCCATCAAACTGCAAAACCATACAAACGCCGTCCACTAAGCTATCCATAACACATATCGAAGACCTGCATTTCACGGTTATTTTGATTTGTACCCCGCGAAAGAATTTCCATTCAATCATAGAATTTAATTTGAGTAATATTCATATCAAATATGATTCTGCATTCAGATACTCAGATTGTCAACATGATTAACAAACTGTGTCCAAAATGTTCAACAACAGTGTTGAACTATGTGTGTGCCTAATGAGATCTTTTTATGCCAATTCTCGAAAGGCTCATCTAGCCACACAAACGTTGTTGATTCAGTACTGCTGGAAACTGCCACATGATAAAACAACTAACTCGGCTGAACCTAATGGGGTATTGTAATTGATAATGTGTTGCAATGAACAAAAGATCCGAGGAACATGACGTTGTTAGTAGTATTGCGTATATGGGAATACTTTTTCCTTCAATTGTCGAATCAACGAAGGTTCTGTTGACCTATGTTATGCGTTTCTGTCTAAGTATGTTAAGTGGATGGGCTTCTTTTTGTCCCTTATCTTTTACACTTCCTTTTTACATTCTTGTAAACCCTTCAGTTGGGTTAAGAACTGCAAAACTAAACGAATGTACATTATTCAGAGTTAGCTCCATCTCAGTTGGCACTCTTCCCTTATACACATTTCTCCTTTTTAATCATACCTAAGGACTTCTACACTAACTAGTGGATTGTCCCTGGGTAGATCCCTCCGGCTCTGGCGGGATCGTGGGAACTTGAGCCTAACCTAACCATCCTTATAACTCCATGCATTAATTAAAATGGTCGGTCTTTGGTATTCATCCACGATTGCCAAACCAAATCTTTGAAAAATCTCTCAAAGTGTTCATGATTCTGAAAACACATTTTTGCAAACACTTGAGAGTTTTATATTTTTCAAATGCTCCCCCTCAACATGTGCTCGAGTGATAGTTTTATAAATTTGCACATGTTAGGTAGAGCTCGCACTTTTTGAATTGATCCACTTTCAGTGAACATGACCAATTCGAGACACGCTTACATCACTAGTTAGACTAGCTTGAAATTATTACCCGGCCTGATCAAGTCCACATAAAGTTTCTCAAAATGGTACACTCTACTCAGATACGTCTTTTTCGAGACACGCTTACATCACTGGTTAGACCAGCTTGAAATTATTACCCGGCCAAGACGTATCCTTTCGATTGATGACAGTTCAAGTTTCGTCAATTCATTGGTGAAGTCTGAGCCTTGCTCACATAAGATGCATGCCAAATCCTTTGCTCCCCCTCAATAAGTGCGTTGGTATACAAAAGAGTTTAGCACTTACTGGAGAGCTTACATTCACATCCAAAACATTTTGCTCCCCCTCAATATGTGCATTGATATATAAAATGGTTTAGCACATACGGGAGAGCATACATTAACATTCAAAATCATCACATTTTATCAGAATTTTCTATTTAAATCACATTCTCTCCCCCGATCAAAAATTTCAAACCATTTGAGATTTGTGATCCCAAGTGATTTAAATAAGTATAGAAAATTTGGGAGAAAATGTGGTCAGGTTTGAATGTATTCTGATTTTGAAGCATACTATGCTTCCCTTGAAACACCGAGAGAGTGTCACTGCTGATGTTGCACAATTTTGGCAAGGTGTCGGGAATTTGAACAAATATGCCCCCCCTCAATTAATGACCCATTTTCCATTAAAGGAGCTGTAGTCATTCAATTGAGCGACGGGTATTTGTGAAAATTTAAATCAATTTACCACCTTGTGTAACATCAAGACTCTCTTGAAGAATCAAACAAGATAAAGAGTCTGATGTAAAGAAGACTTCTCTTCTAATACACGAAATGACGCACTGAAACGTACATCAAGTCGGGAGAACATGGATATAAAGTAATCCATGCCCAGGTGAACATCACTCGGTTGGAGGAACAGCTGTCTTTTTGGCGACATGCTTTCCCCATTGTACAGTGCGGGTTGCAGTATGAAGTAACTGCAAGCCATTAAGACATGTTTTAACTGATTAGTATAACTTCTGCTCGAGCTTCATTTAAGAATCCGTGCCATTGTTGAATGACATTTCTAGATACGTAAATGTTATCGATAAACAGAAGACATGCCTAGGTAGAACTATTTTTGGTATTTTCTGATTTTTCGATTTTTATGGTTTTTATAGGTTTTATATTTTTGTATTTTTCTTTTTGATTTAAGATATATACAACTACGTACAAGGATATAAGAAGACAATCCTTTACTCCTCCTTTTCTTCCTGAAGACACTTGAGGGTTTCAGGAGTCATGCTTTTCATGCCAAGGCATGGGAGAATAAACTGAAACCTTTCTCTTGGGAGCGCCTTGGTGAAGATGTCAGCTATCTGAAACTCTGTCCTCACGAAGTATAGTTCCACAATTCCTTTTTCCACCTGTTCCCTGATGAAGTGATGCCTGATGTCGATGTGTTTTGACCTGGAGTGCTGAACATTGTTACAACAAAGAGCAATGGCGCTTTTGTTGTCACAATATAGGGGAATTTTGTTGTATGAGAATCCATAGTCCGAAAGCTGTGATCGCATCCAAAGGATTTGTGCACAGCAAGCAGACATAGCAATGTACTCAGCTTCAGTAGATGATATGGAAGTACTCATCTGCTTCTTAGAAGACCAACTAACCAACTTTTCCCCTAAAAACTGAGCTCCTCCTGAAGTACTTCGACGAGTGTCTTGACATCCCGCATGATCAGCATCCGCGTTAAGCCGTTAACTCCATTGCAGTGTCCTTAGGATACCAGAGACCCATATGAACCATGCCTTGAAGATATCGGAAGATCCTTTTCACTGCTTCAACATGCTTCTTGGTTGGTCTGGATTGATACCGAGCACACATACACACAGCAAACAGAAGATCTGGTCTGCTAGCCGTGATGTACATCAAAGATCCAATCATGCTTCGATACTTTGTTATATCTACTGGAATCCCTGAAGGATCTTCATCCAGCTTTGTTCTATCAACCATGGGAGTGTCAACAGGTTCACTTGAATAGAATCCAAACTTTTTCAAGATCTCGTTGGCGTATTTGGATTGATTAATGAATATGCCTCCGGGACTTTGAGAAACTTGTAATCCTAAGAAGAATGACATTTGTCCCATCATGGACATTTGGAACTTGGAATTCATCTCCTTTGAAAAACTATCACATTCACTAGGATCTGTTGAAGCAAAGATGATATCATCTACATATATCTGAACCAGCAGTAGATGGTTTCTTGACTTCCTGGTGAATAGTGTGGGATCAACAACACCCTTGGAGAATCCGTTCACTAGGAGGAACTTGGACAATGTATCGTACCATGCCCTTGGCGCCTGTTTTAACCATAAAAAGCCTTCTTCAAGCGGTAAACATGAGTAGGATGTTCAGTATCCACGAATCCTTCTGGTTGACTCACATAAACTTCTTCCTTTAAGTCACCATTCAAGAATGCTGTTTTGACATCCATCTGGTAGACTATCATATTTCGACTAGCAGCATTTGCGAGGAAGATTCTTATGGCTTCAATTCTAGCAACAGGAGCAAACGATTCTTCAAAATCAATGCCCTCTTCTTGTCTGAACCCTTTAGCAACTAGCCGTGCCTTGTTCTTTAAGACATCACCATACTCATCAAGCTTCACTTTGAAGATCCACTTTAAAGCAATGATCATTGCAAGCTCTGGAGGAGGCACTAATTCCCATACTTCAAGTCGATCAAATTCATGGATTTTATCCTGCATAGCCTGGAACCAGTAATCTTTAGTCATTGCTTCTTTGGCATCTTTTGGTTCGACTTTGGACAGTACGGAATTGAAGAAGCACCATAGTGCATCAGTGGCTAGTTGATTACGTGTGGATACTGGACGTGAGGGATTGCCTATGATGTTGTCGATTGGATGATCACTGGTCCATTTCCTGAGATGGTCGTGAGGTTGAGGGTTATGAACAGACGTAGCAGTGCTGTGTTCTTCAAGTAAGGATGTGTCTGATGAATGTTCAGGAGCAAATATGTTTTCAAAAGGAACCTCATCAACAGGAGCAAAAGGATTAACTTCCAAAGAATGATTATCTGAAGATTCTTGCATTACTGGAGAAGATTGAGCGTTTGATGACGAAGGCGATTGACTGGCAGCTGGAGCATTGTGACTGACTGATACTGAAGCTGTAGGGCCTTCTGAACCTTGTGGGGCTTGAACCTCAGTCATAGGAAGTATAGCAGGTTCACTCGGGATGGTTCCATTCGTTGGCTCAAAGTATTCATCAAACATAGGATCGAATAACTTCTTCAACTCCTCACAAGTAGGTGGCACATAAGAATCTGCAGGCGTGGAATTCTGTACAAGTCCTGAACTAATGGGTCCAGGTGACAAAAGGTTAAGATCGGGTCCAGAACTAATTTGTCCTGAAGCAGGTTGCTCACTCAGCTCATCGAACGTAACATGAATGGTTTCCATGATTTTACGGGTTCTCTTGTTGTAGATTCGATACCCTTTACTGTCTGGTGCGTATCCAACAAAAATACCTACATCTGCTTTAGCTCTTAACTTTCCCAAGTCTTGACTATCGTTGGTTGGGTAGCAAAGTGCACCAAACACACGGAGAAAGGAAAGATCTGGTTTCTTGTTATGAATTAACTCGAAGGGAGTCTTCTCATGAACCGGATGAATTAGGGATCGGTTTTGAGTGTAACATGCTGTTGCAATAGCCTCTGCCCAGAGAAACATCGGTGTCTTTGAAAATATAAGCATAGTTCTTGCAGCCTCCACCAGAGTATGGTTCCTTCGTTCAACCACTCCGTTCTGTTGAGGAGTGCGAGGGATACTTTTCTGATGCGTGATGCCAATACTTTCATAGAAATTACGGAGTTGTTGGTTAACAAACTCAGTACCATTATCAGTGCGGATGATTCTGACAGTCTTATCGAGCCTTACTTGCAGCTGTTTTTATCAGTTTAATGATAACCTCTGGAGTTTCGTCCTTGGTTCTCAGAAATTTTACCCATGTGAACCGAGAATAATCATCTACTATCACCAGAACGTACTTCTTTCCATTAATGGTTTGTATTCTCATTGGACCGCACAAGTCCATGTGGAGGGTATGAAGAACTTCTAAGTTGGTGTTGATGGTTTTAGGCTTGTGGGTTTGTTTCTTGCTTTTACCCAGTTGACATGCAGAGCAGAGATGATCTTTCTCATATTTCAGTCTGGGCATCCCTCTAACAAGATCTTTACGGGAAAGATTGTTTATGGTACCGAAGTTCAAGTGGTTCAAACGACGATGCCACAGCCATGATTTTGTTTTAGAGGCTTTAGAGAGCAAGCATATGGGAGAGAGACTTCAACATTTCTTCAATCGATATGGTGTATAGATTGGTGCCCCCGATTGCCCTTGAGGAGATCTATACCATCCAATTCTCTGACGAAACATGTATGCTTTCTGAAAGCCACTTCCAGATCTGAATCACAAAATTGACCCACAGAAAACAGATTGTGCCCTAGTCCTTCCACATAGTATACCCTTGAGATTACACTGTCACCAAACACATAATCTCCATAACCCATAATAGCACCAAAGTGGTCGTTCCCAAATCTAACTGTCCCGATAAACTTTTTCACGAAGTTCTTGAGCCGTGAGCGATCTCCAGTCATATGTTTTGAGCAGCCTGAGTCCAAATACCATAGGACGATTTGTACGACCTGCATTTGAAACCAGACAACAATGGATAACTGAAAAATGTGGATCCCCAAGTGCAATTGGGGTCCATTTGGTCAGCACACACATATTCAGGAACCACAGATTTCACAGATGCTACTGTCTTTACTGAGGAGACAGAACTTGAGACAGGACAAGACCTAGATGGAAGGCATTGTGATTCTAAAGGCAGGATTCTACCAGTTGGTCTCCATTCCTTATTCTTCACAATTTTATGCATATTCATTTTAGGTAATGGTCTCTGTTTTCCTAAATTGAATTTCCTTCCAGTGGGTCTCCATTCCTTAACTTTCACAATTTTATGCTTATTCATTTTAGGTAACGTGCACTGTTTTCCTAAATTGAATTTCCTTCCAGTGGGTCTCCATTGATAGCCTATGCTAGCAAATGTTTTTCCTGTAGCTTTCCAAGCTTTCTTGCATGTTTCAGTTATCCTACCATTCTTAACATGGGGTGACGCAGAAGACATCAAGAAGGACACAACACAATCATCATGATTAGCAGAAATTAAACAATTGTCGCATGTTTTACAGATAACATTAGAATTCGAATTAATTACAGTACTTTTGATACTAGAATCAACACGATTCATCCTACTCATTGCAAACTTATTGTTCCTAGGTTGGGCTTCTACATTCTTCAAGTGATCATTCTTAGCTGGCGCAGTCCTATCCTTTCTTGCATTTTCTCTAGACCTTGACTCGCTAGCTTGGGTGTAACTTTTTACTCCTGTAGAGGCATCGAAGGAAACATTAGTTTGTTTTTTCTGTCACATGCCTTCCTGATAAAGATGTGTTGGGTTCTGATGTCTTAGGTGGTAGATCAAAGGCTACATGCTTGTTCTCAACAGTAGATGATGATGCAACAGATCTATCTCTATGGCTGCTAAACTTAGGAATTGAGCCTATGGCATATTCTAAGTTTTCCTGAATCCTTTTCGTGAGTTTGCAGGCATAGACAACTGCCCTATCAAGTGGCTTATCAGTCCTATCCTCTTCAACCACCTCACGAAGTGTGTCAAGGCCCTCTCTAAGATGATCGAGATATGTTCGATGGGCAAGGCTATTATTTCTAAGCTTAAATGGAATACGCCCAACATCAACATCATACTTTTTACTATCAATAGCCTTTGGTGCATCACAATTACAAGTGGTGCATGGCATTTTACCTTTCACCCGAGCCTTAAGATTCTCAATTTCATTTGTCAAAGAGGTTATTTGATCATTATGATTGCTTCTTGTAACTTTAATAGAATCATATAACTCTTTGAAATGTTGTTTAAACCTTTGAATTTTCTTCTCGATAACACTCATTTTCATAATGTAACTTATTTATGGTGTTTTGATATTGAAAATTCTGAGAATCTGAAGACGAAGGTTTATTGGTGCCATACACTTCACACTTGTTGGATTTCAATTGGGCAATTTGGGCCCTCAGCAGTCGAATCGTGTTCGTGTGAGCTTGAATTGTCTCATCTCGTTTGCTTAATTCAAAATAAGTATCAAATTCAGGAGCATCCAAGGATGTCTTGTCATTCGATATTTTATGTTTTTCATTTAAATGTTGATATTTCAATTGCAAATTAAGGTATTCAACTTCCAATTTTGAAAAACGTTTAACCATATTATCATGGTCATCATTTTGAATTTTTTTCAAGCAATTTTAAATTCTCCCCCTCAAGCTCAACAACACGATTCTGGGTGACATTTAACGCAATAGCATACTCATTAAATTGACAAGCAGATAATGCAGAATCTGTAACAGTGTAAAATACATCTTGTGCAATACATTTAGCAATCAAGTTGTCGTTAGTAATGAGTATGTTTTTTCTTTCAATCTCTCGACTCTTAAGTTCTATTGCATGTTCATTCACCTCATTTTCCATATCTTTAAACACTACTTCCATTTCTTTTATTTCGGCTTTAAGAGCAGTTTGCAACCCTTCAAAGTGTTCTTTAAGTAGCTTAAAGAATGGCATGACCTCAGTTAAGTAACACCTTTTTGCATGTTCAAAACACCTTTCCCCCTCAGTAATACCAGAGGGTGTGATTCTCTTCTTACATGTTTTATCAAAATCAGCAAACAGTTGCCAAAGCACATATAAGCTGATAAAAGTTTTGCATTCAGTGGGAAGAGACAAAGGCACTAAATTCCTAGGTGTATTGGGGGGATATACCGTTATGGAGGCAACTTTTCTAATAAGGGGGTGTTGGCCTTAAGTTTTTCTACCTTAAGTTTTTCATTATCTTGTTTCCAGAAAATCTGTTCAGGTGTTAACTTCTTTTGAGGAGCAAACACAGTCAAACGATTTTCCTCATAATAATCATGGGGCTTGATTATTATTCATCTGACTATGCACTCGGGATCCCTCATTTTCTCATTCATTTTTTTTCTCGTTCTATCACTTATCTCATCCTCTTCATTTGTGTAGATATGCTCAGGTTGGTCATGAATAGGCATAAGCATCACATTACCATCATATAGGGCTGGTTGAAGTACTTTCATGTCCCTAAGGATGGTTGACTTAGGTTCACCTATCATGATTTTACTATGCTTATCACTTAACTTTCTGTGCTTATGAATCATTTGAGCAGTTTGTATGGTTTGATCTTTGTGTGTACAACTTATCTTCAAGCTTATTTTTTAACGTCTTGAGTCTAGAGAAATCATTTAAAAGAGTTGTTTCTTTTTGTTTGAATTCTTGCTTAAGTGTAGTTACACACTTTTGTGCTTCCTGTTTCTGTTTGACAGACTGTTCTAGCTGACTTTTCAAAGAACTCAACTCTAATTTTAATGTTTCTTCTCTTACTCTAGACTCTTTAATAAGTGTACTCATTTGACCTTCTAATTTCTGCTCTCGTTCATTAAGCTCAAACTTAGCACGCTGTTCATACATAGCCACTTGTTCTTTATAGATATTAAGTCTAGTGATCAAGTCATCATCAGGGACAGGCAACTTGTTTTGTTGGCACTCATATGCATTATCTAACTTACACGCATTATCTAAGGCACCTATATTACTTACAACACAAACATCTTTATTTACAAAAGAATCACCATTTGGTACATCAGGTAAGTTGTTGTGATTCAAATACTGTTCATATGAAATAATATTGCTATTTTCCATGTCAACAGTAGTTGTGTCAGAAACATCTGCCTGTTGTACATCTTTGGGATTCTTTTGTCCCTCGACTATATTATATGTGTCATAAATTTTTAGTACCTCAGATATCACGGATGCATTAGACGAACCAACTTGACGTGGAGATGAGACCAGGGAAGACAAGTTAGCCATGAAGATAGTTTGAGCCGTAGGTTCATCATCTACATCAGAGTCATATGCATCACATTCATCTGCCTTGAAGATGTTGGGATCATTAAGTGATAGATCCTGAACAGGTTTCTCATCCACATCTTCATCAAAAGTATTTCCTCCATCTCCTGCCAAGAACAGTAACTCTTCCTCATCCAATACCGCTCCATTCTCTTGAGCTTGCATTAACAGCATCTTGTCTTTGAAGTAGTCTGAGTTCTGAGGACGTTTAGGTTGATTGCAGGTTCTAGCAATGTGTCCAAGCCCCCCACAATTATAACACTTGATCTGTTTCCCTTGCCCCTGATTGGCATTCCCTGCTCTATTCTGCACATAACCTCGACCCATGTTTCTACTAGCACTCCTTTGCACATTCTGAACCACAATTTTCCCATCCTCCACCATTGCTAGATTGCGTGGGTTGGATGAATTCCTTAACTGATTGTTGGTCTGAGGGAGTGATGCTTGAAACTGTTGAACCAGTAATGAAACTTGATTGGTGAGATTGTCAATCATTTTGTTGGTCTGAGAGTACCCTGAGTCAAGTTGAGAGCTCATAGCAGGTACTTGTGAGTGAAGTTGATGATAGCTTGGGTTGGATGATGATTGGGTTGTCGGTTGAACATTTTTCATGAACGCTAGTGGATCATTTATAGTTGAAGGACTTAACTTTTCTCTCAGCACCCGATCATAGACAGCATGCTTCTCATGTTGTTGCAGTTAGGCATACAGCTGTTCATAGTTGGTATCCCTTAAACCTTTGTTGAGTTTGACAGCTGTAACAAATCTGTCCCATTCAGGAGTCATGTTGTTCACAAACTTTGAGTTTAGTTGGATATTGGGCATAGTCATTCTGATCATCCTCATATCATTCACCAACTTATGAAATCTCACATAGTAGTCTGTGACATTCTCTCCTGGGTTCATTTTGAAATGATCGAACTCATCATACAGCTGTGACTCACGATCTTCCTTTGTGAGTTCTGACCCTGCTAACAACATCTTAACGTTGTCCCACACAGCTTTGGCTTCTGTGTTGAAATTGATGAGCTTGTATACATCCTTTGGAAGACCTTGAATGACTATGTTTGAGGCTCTAATGTCGGCATCATACCTCTTCTTTTCTTCTTCATTAAGATCATTGTAGTTTCTAGGTCTGTCTATGCCCCAAGTCACAGTCCCATCTTCACCAGTTGTAACAACATCTCTGGTGGTACCCATCTGATATGGTCCATCGTCAATTGACTTAAGAATGTTAACTCCATTATCTTTTCCCAAGCAGTAAAGTCTTATTCGTTGTGCCCAAGACTCATAATCGGTCCTATCTAGCATAGGTGGACGAGTGTCAGATCCTGCTGCTTGAATATCTTCTGATGATGTGTTAGATGTGGTAGCCATAGTAACTACGGGATTTTACAGATCTTGTGATTTAACCGAGAAATCGAATCTTTCGCGGGAATTTCTAAAATCACCAAGACACAAACCGCCTAGACAAATAGCACTCTTGAGGATACAAACCGCCTAGACAAACCGCATAGACACAAACCGAGTTCACACTGTAGAGACAAACCGCGTAGACACAAACCGAGTTCACACTGGAGAGACAAACCGCGTTGATACAAACCGAGTTCACGCTGGATAGACAAACCGCGTTGATACAAACCGCATGCACACCTCAGAGACAAACCGCGTAGACACAAACCGAGTTCACGCTGGAGATACAAACCGCGTTGACACAAACCGCGTATGCGCCTTAGAGACAAACCGAGTTCACACTGGAGATACAAACCGCGTTGACACAAACCGAGTTCACGCTGCTTATACAAACCGCGTTGACACAAACCGCGTATGCACCTAAGAGACAAACCGCGTTGGCACAAACTTCCAAACCCGTCACTTTCAATGCTGTTTGTCCTTTTCCTAAACTAGTAATAAGACAAACCGCGTACCCGATGTGACACAAACCGCGTTCAAGATCGTCCAAATTACCAAAACCGCATTCAAGAACACATGAAAGAAAAACACTCGAATCACCCAAAAACACCACACAAACCTTAAATCTGTGAATCCAAGCACTAAATACTACTCTTATACTATTCCTAAGCTAGAAAGTACAAGGTATAACAACTTTTAATCACTAAACAAAGCACAAAATGAAATATTAGTAACTTAACAAATCGAACCAAAACACCTCAAAAACTACACAAATCCGTGAATACCAACTCTCATGGACCTAACCATGGCTCTTGATACCAATTGTAGGGTATTCACAATGCAAGAAACACTTGTTTGAGGCTTAGTTTTGGATCGAATAGAAGATATTCTAGAGAGAGGTAGGAGAGTTTGGGAGCCTTTGTAGAGAGAGAAACAATATGAGATTAGATTATCATGAAAGGTCCAACCCTTCCCATGGGTGGGAAGGGAGTATTTATAGTACTACATAATATGTCCTTAGTGGACTGTGGAGCGAGCTGACAGTGGGTAAAGACCCGACCCACTCCACAATATTACTAATAACTAAACTACTAATAATATTACTAATTATCCTACGAGCTATGATGTGCTACTAAGTACTCGGGGTGACCGAGTCTTCAACAGAATATTCATATTCCTAACAAGTTGAGTCGAAAGTCAACTAAGGAGGATGACGAAATGTTAGGAATATAAATATTCAGTTGAAGACTCGGTCACCCCGAATACTTATTAGCACAACATAGCTCGTTGGATAATTAGTAATATTATTAGTAGGTTAGTTATTATTAATATTGTGGAGTGGGTCGGGTCTTTACCCTCTGTCAGCTCGCTCCACAGCCCACTAGGGGCACAATATGTAAGGACTATAAATACACCCTTCCCACCCATGGGAAGGGTTGGACCTCATTTGCTTATCAAGCTAATACACATTTGTTTCTTTCTCTACAAAGGTTCCATCTCTTTCTCTCTTTACAACTCACCATTCGATCCAAACTTTAGTCCCAAACTTGTGTTTCTTTGTTAGTGAATATCCTACAATTGGTATCAAGAGCCATGGTTAGGTTCGCGTAGTGCATATTCAGATTCGTGGTTTGGTCTTTGGGTTCTTTTTGGTTCGTACAAAAAGGTGAGAAAAGATCATTGTTTGATCTTTGTTTGTGGTTCAAATCGTGTAATACTAGTACTTTTATGTTCAAAAAGGTGTTTTAGATCGTTCTTGATAAGTTACGACAGTGTTTGTGACTTGTTTGTGAAAGATAAGACGTGTTTCTTGGTAGCGGGTTGTACTTCGTACTAAGTTTCATCGCAGCGGTTTGATATTCTGTGAAAGTTTCTTGTTAGCGGTTTACCCTAATTTGGCTGTTTAGGTCCAGCGGCTTGGTTAATAGCGGTTTGTAGTTTATCTGTTTCTGGAAAAGGACAAACTGTACTGAAAAGGACAGTTTGTCAACTAGTGGCAGCGGTTTTTTCAGGACTTGTCGTCTAGCGGCTTGTCGTGTTGTGTTAGAGGTTTACGGGATTCAGCGGTTCTGGTCTTAGCGACTCTGGTTCTAGCGGCTTTAGGTTCCAACGGTTTAATCGTCAGCGGGTTAACTTTTTAGCGGCTCTAGTTTCAGCGGTTTAGCGTTCAGCGGTTTAATCCTCAGTGGTTTAACTTTTTGCGGTTCTGCTTTCAGCGGCTTGATACTTCTGGTTCAGCAGGTTGATAGTAGCGGTTTGGTCCTTGATTCAGCGGTTTAAATTAGCGGTTTGGTTGCCTAGGGTTTTAGCGGTTTGATACTGGCGGTTTGACTAGTATTTTTTACGTCAAAACTTCAAACGGCCATAACTTTTGAACCGTAACTCTGTTTTCAGTGAAACACCTGTCAAAACGACCGGAACAGCCTGAATATTGTAAGGTTTCACGATAAAGTCGTGAAACGAATTTTTCGAGGCCCAAATCCCTTCCGGAAAGAAGTTATTGAGGTTTTAAGTTTTTCAGACCAAAATTTCGCCATAATAACTTGCAACAACCATACCAAACAGATCAACAAGTCTACCAGACCTTCATCATAACACATATCAAGCATCATTTCACGGTTTATTCTTGATTTTGTAAAACCCCGCGAAAGATTCTATTTCTCGGTTTAAATCATAGAATTGTTAAATCCCGTGCACGTTAATATCATGTCAAATACTTCAGATTCTGCTATATCAGAGTTACTCAGATTGTACAACATGATTGACAAACAAACGATTCCCAAAGATGTTCGACAGATAAACGTGTTTGACTATGTTGGTGCCAATAGAGACTTTGTGTGCCCGAATTCTCAAGAGAAAGAGCTTCATCAGCCACAGACAAACGTTGTTGAGTCAGATACTGCTAGGAACAACGTGCAACATGAGAAACACAACGAAGCGTCGGCTGAACCTAATGGGGTATCTTCTGTCACTAATAATGATAATGTGTTGCATGAACAAAAGATTCCCGACAAAGTACAACAGACAAACGTTGTTGAGTAAGATATTGCTAATATGGGAAATAGCGATGTTTTCCCATATGAACAATATGTGAATCACAACGAAGCGTCTGTTGTACCTAGTTATGCATCTTCTGTTCTAAATGATGATTATGTGCTGCATGAGAACACTGTGTTTGTCCCTGATGATAACTTGATCACTAGCCTAAACATTTATAAAGAACAAGTAGCTATGTATGAACAGCGTGCTAAGTTTGAGCTTAATGAACGTGAGCAGAAATTAGAAGGTCGAATGAGTACACTTATTAAAGAGTCTAGAGTAAGAGAAGAAACATTAAAACAAGAGTCGAATTCTTTGAAAAATCAGCTAGAACAGTCTGTCAAACAGAAATAGGAAGTACAAAAGTGTATAACTACACTTAAGCTAGAATTCAAAGAAAAAGAAAATGAACTCTTAAATGATTTTTCTAGACTCAAAACCTTAAAGAATAAGCTTGAGGATAAGTTGTACACACAAGACCAAACCAGACAGACTGCCCAAATGATGTATAAGCACAGAAAGTTAAGTGACAAGCATAGTGAAAGCAATGTAGGTAAATCTAAATTAGCTATTCATGAGATTGCTAAGATAGCCCAACCTACATTAAATGATTCTAATGTGATGTTTATGCCTAATCATGACCCGCCTGAGCATATCTACACTAAAGAGGAGGATGAGATAAGTGAGAGAACAAAGGAAAGAATGAATGAGAAAACGAGGGATCCCGAGTGCATAGCCAGACGAATAATAATCAAGCCCCATGACTATAGTGAGGAAAATTGTTTGACTGTGTTTGCTCCTCAAAAGAAGTTAACACCTGAACAGATATTTTGGTCTCAAGATATTGAAAAGCAAACGAAAGAAGAGCTTAAAGCCAAAACCCCATCCCTTAGGAAAATTGCTGCTGCGACGGTGTATCCTCCCAATACACCTAGACACTTAGTTCCTTTAACTCTTCCTACTGAATGTAAGACATTTATTAGCTTATACGTGCTTTGGCAACTATTTGCTGATTTTGATAAAACATGTAAGAAGAGAATCACACCAACAGGAATTACTGAGGGGGAAAGGTGTTTTGAGCTTGCAAAAAGGTGTTACTTGACTGAGGTCATGCCATTCTTTAAACTACTTAAAGAACATTTTGAAGGGATGCAAACAACCCTTAAAACCGAAATAAATGAAATGAAAGTAGTGTTTAAAGATATGGAAAATGAGGTAGCTCAATGTGCAATAGAACTTAAGAGTCGTGAGATTGAAAGGAAAAACATACTCATCGCCAATGACAACTTGATTGCTAGATGTATTGCGCAAGATGTGTTTTATACTGCTATTGATTCTGCATTATCTGCTTGTCAATTTCATGAGTATGCTATTGCCTTAGATGTTACCCAGAATCGTGTTGTTGACCTTGAGGGGGAGAATTTGAAATTGCTTGAAAAAATTCAAAATGATGACCATGATAACATGGTTAAACGTTTTTCAAAACTAGAAGTTTATTATCTGAATTTGCAACTCAAACATCAACACTTAGAAGAAAAATGCAAAATATCAAATGTCAAGACATCCTCGGATGCTCCTGAGTTTGATACATATTTTGAATTAAGCAAACGTGATGAAAAAATTCAAGCTCACACAAACACGATTCGACTGTTGAGGGCCCAAATTGCCCAATTGAAATCCAACAAGTGTGATGTGTATGGCACCAATAAACCTTCGCCTTCAGATTCTCAGAATTTTCAATATCAAGACACCATCAATAAGTTACATTATGAAAATGAGTGTTCTCGAGAAGAAAATTCTAAGATTAAACAGCATTACAAAGAGTTATATGACTCAATTAAAGTTACAAGAAATAGTCATAATGAAAAGATAACTTCTTTGTTAAATGAAATTGAGAATCTTAAGACTCAGGTGAAAGGAAAAATGCCAAGTACCACTTGTAATTGTGTTGCATCAAAGGTCTCTGCTTGTAAAATGTATGATGTTGATGTGGGGCCTATTCCATTTCCCATGAGAAACAACATTCCTGTCCATCAAATGTATCTCTGTCACCTTAGGGATGGACTTGACACACTTCGTGAGGTTGTGGAAGAGGACAGAATAGGAAAACCACTTGATAAGGCAGTAGGTTATGCCTGCGTCCTCACAAAAAGGATCCAGGAACAGTTAGAATATGCCATTGGCACGGGTCCCAAGTCTAGCAACCAAAGAGATAGATTATGTGCATCATCATCCACAAGTAAGAACAAGCATGTAACCTTTGAGGCACACTTGGAAACTTCAGATCCTAGCACATCAAAACATGTTCAGCAACCAGAAGTGAAAAAGACTAAGAATCCCATCAGTGCTTCTACAGGAGTTAATAGTGACAATAAAGCTATCAAGTCAAAATATAGGAGAAACACAAAGAATTCTAGGACTTCATTAGCTAAAAGTGTTCCTAAAAGGAAAGTAGAAGACCACATGAGAAACAACAAGTCAGATTGGAACAAAAGGAATCATAATTCGAATCCAAATTCACTTTGCAAAACATGTAATGAATGCATAATTTCGTGTAATCATGATAAATGTGTTCAGAAATTTCTGAAGTCGTCCAACAAACCCCCAGTTAAGAAAGTTTGGAGAGCTAGACAAATTAAGCAATCTTGGAAACCTACAGGGAAAATGTTTACCAATGTGGGCTTTCAGTGGAAGCCCACGGGCCGAACATTCACACTAGGGGAACATTGCCCTTTAACAAGGATTACAATTCCTAGAGTAGTGCCTGTTAAGGAATGGAAGCCTACTGGTAGAGTTATCCCTTTAGATACACAATGTCCCTTAACTAGGTCCATTGCATCTACTAGTGTTGCCCCTATTGTTAAAACCAAGGCACCTATGGTTTCAGCAGCCCCAAAGATTGTTTGCACTAACCAACTGGAACCCAACCTAAATTGGGGATCCGGCTCTCCAAATTCTCTTCTTTCGTCTGTTTTCAAATGCAGGTCGTACGGATCGTCCTTTGACATTTGGACACAGGCTGCTCACAACATATGAGGGGAAACTATTATGACGTCTGAATACATCAGTTCAGGCCTCGCTCTTCAATGACAATGGCGTCTGCTGATATCTCTTCAGGCCCCGTTCATCAAAGAAAAGAAAGGCGTACGCTTGAGTGCTCTTTATCTTCGGAAGAAGAGGAATCTTCTTATTTATGACCATTCTCATCAAGCTTCATGTTCTTCAAATGCTCATTCAGTCACCAAAGGGGATAAACATACATTGGAGTATATTCTTATTCACCTGCTCTATCAAAAATGGCAGTTGGTCATCATATGCAATTTTTGAGGGGGAGAAGGGTGAATAATCTACATGGTGATTGAGATTTGCGAAATGGTCACACGACTCTTCTTGTTTCTTACTATTCTCATTAAAAGGCTTCATACTTCCTCAATGCTCGTTCAAACATCCAGTGGATCTACTTCCATCACAGATTGGACGTTTATTCATTCGATCAAAAATGGCAACTTCAAATGCGATTTTTGAGGGGGAGAAGTGTGAACAGTAGATCAACCTCATATGCACTTGTTCAATCAAAAATGGCATTCTCATATGCAATTTTTAAGGGGGAGAAGTGTGAACAAGTGAGCGAATAAACAATCACTTGTTGGGCATCTAAGTGTGACTACGGAATTGATCAGGTATCATTTATTTGGGGTTGAAGTTGACTTTATCAAAGGCGTGATCTTACTCTATCTTGAAGTCGGGGTTGGTTGGATGCATGGCCTTCAATGATAACTTGCTCGTGCTTAAGATTTAAGTTGAAGACTTAGGTTATCTAATTACCAGCAGTCGGGGTAACTATCACTTAAAGGAGTTACGATGTAGTACTCAGTGTCACACGCCGTTGACGTTGTGGATAATATTAAGAGGAGTTAATGTCTCATACCTTGGTTGGGTATTGAGTACTTAGAGATTTGCGTGGAGCACTAATTCTCTACACCGTTCTTCCAACATTAGTGCAAGATCAAGTCACGAGAATGGGGAATTCTACTTCAGTTTCAAGTTTGGTATATCGGGTTTGCTTCATCAGTTATCAATTCAGATGGCCTACTTAAGGGTTGGTAAAGATAGTCAGAAAGTGCTTCGGTAGCGGTTGATTCTCACTTGATACATTTGAGCTAATTTTGTTCTTCTCACAAGATTTCAAGTATTTGTACGTAAGATGTGTTGCTGATTCTGAGGTATCAAAACCAGCAAGGGGGAAGGAGACATACATCTGAACGTACAACGAGTAAACATGATGAACTTTATACTTCTTCTTAAATGAAGTTATTCCGGGAAGACAAATGTCATAACCGCAGAGAAAATCAGTGTTTTAACTCGTGAATCTTGATGTATTATTCTAACTATGTGGGGGAAGATATGTATGAAACAGTTTCTGATTATTAAAGAGGTTCACAATTGTATGATGACTTCTAGTTAGTCGGTATCCTACAGAAGGAAATGTGTTCATTCGGGACTTACTTGGTTTTCACGGTACTGTCTTAGTGTTATCATCTCGACTACACACGGGATAAATTGCTTACACTCGGGACTTAGTTGTCTTTGGTGTAACAATTCTCATCTGCAATTTCCTGAAGGGAGAAAAGGGGATTTCTAGGTCTTAATTGATCTTGATGTTACGTTTTCGACTTCATTAATGGGATTGAGTGTGTACTTCGGGTTTTCGGGCTTCATACAATGAGACTGTTTGAATCTCTTCAACTAATTGGGGGGAAGTGGTCTCTGGATACTTTTGGTAGGCATTTCTTCAGTCTTCAGCGGGAAGAAATGTGAGAAGAATTATTCAAATGTTATATGATTCGTTGCTGATCTATTTGAGGATCCCCGAACGGAGAATCACGACGATTATTCTTAAAAAGGAGCAGCAATACTTGATGTGGTTTGCTACGGTTTCCGCTGTACACTTACCTTATGTAAGCTTGAAAGAGAGCTTAGAATCTGCTCAGTATGAAGATTGTCGGTTTGGGGGGAAGCTATCAAAGCTGTAGATTGGGAAGGCTCAAGTTCCGTCGATTGTTCAGGAGCCTCGAAAGCTTTGGTGGTGAAAGTTTAAGAGATGATTGACCACAGATTTCTACAACATACTGAACGTATCCTCATTTCGGTATTCATTTCATCATCGTCTTAAACTGAATAATATAGTTTGTACATATCTTAAAACATTCTGTAAATAGAAAATTATAGATCCAGAAAATTGTATATAGAAAAATATTAAAACCAAGAAAAACCATAAAAATCAGAAAAATAGAAAATACCAAAAATAGTTTCACCTAGGCATGTCTTCTGTTTATCGATAACATTTACGGACCTAGAAATGTCATTCAATAATAACACGGGTCTTTAAATGAAGCTCGAGCAGAAGTTATACTAACTGGCTAAAACATGACTTAATGGCTTGCTATTTCTTTAGATAGCAACCCGCGCTTCAAAATGGGGAAAGCACGTCGCCAAAAGGACGGCTGTTCCTCCAATTGGGTGATGTTCACCTGGGCATGGATTGCTTTATATCCATGTTTCCTCAATTTGATGTACGGTTCAGTGCATCAATTCATGTATAAGAAGAGAATCTTCTTTACATCAAACTCTTTATCTTCTATGATTCTTCAAGAGAGGTTTGATGTTTCACAAGGTGGTAACTGGACTTAAATTTCACAAATACTTATCACTCAATTGAATGACTACAGCTCTTTAAATAGAAAACGGGTCATTAATTGAGGGGGAGTTTATTTGTTCAAATTTTTGACACCTTTTTAAACATTGTGCAACATCAGCAGTGACACTCTCTCTTGGTTTGAGGGGGAGCATTGTATGCTTCATAATCAGAATATATTAAACCTGACCACATTTTCACCCAAATTTTTCTAAACATATTTAAATCAATTAGGATCACAAATCTCAAATGGTTTGAAATTTTTGATCGGGGGAGAGAATGTGATTTAAATATGGGAATTTTGATAAAATGTGATCTTTTGGAACTCAAGCGTAGGCTCTCCCCGTATGTGCTAAACCTTTTCGTATATCGATGCACATATTGAGGGGGAGCGAAAGATTTGTGATGGCACTTGTGGAAGAATACCAAAGACCGACCAATCTTATTTTAATGCAATGGAGTTATAAGGATGGTGAGGTTAGGTATTAGTTCCCATGATCCAGCCAGAACCGGAGGGATCTTCCCAGGGACAATCCTCTAGTTAGAATAGATGTCCTTAGGAATGATTAAAAAGGAGAAATGTGAATAAGGGAAAAGTGCCGACTGAGATAGAGCTAGTACTGGAACAAACCCAACAAGGTGCTAGTAATGAAGTCTCGGTAAGCGCTGAAGGGGTTGAAGAATGAAAAAGAAATGTAAAGATAAAGGGTGAAAAGAAAGAAGCCCTCCTTACACTTTAGGCAGAAACCGGGTCAATACATATGCTGTCAGAATCACTTAGTTGATTGCTGACATTGAAGACAAAGTATCATGGACCCAGTGATACGCTGCATAACCCTCCCTAGCCACTCAAGGTCCCTCAAAGGACTTTTGTTTCACTTGTCACGGAGATCAATACATTGCTATCATCTTTCTCACTCCGAGTTAGATGATATTGAAAAGGTGGCAGTCCTCTCCAGCCTCCGATCACTAAATCAAAACGCACTATTGAGTCTAGAGCCCAGAGATCATCAATAAATCTCAGTAGGACACATTTCCAATATGCTTGCTGTTTCATACACCGTGAAAAGCAAGAAAATATATATGAAGAGTCCTACGCATTATCCTTGTGGTATTGCCAGAACATCCGAGTGATACTTAAAGTTATCACAATGAAGATGGAAATCCTTCTAGAGCCAACATCAAACAAGCTCTTGGTGGGTGACATGTGAGATCCTTCATGGATCAAACCTGTGACAACTGGAATGAAACAATGGGGCAATTCACATTTGAATCAAACTTGTTCTAGGAAATGGATTGACGGATGCTTTTGGAAAACCCTTCAATGTGCTCATCAAATGAATTTCGAGCGCATTGATTGTGAAAATTTTCAAACAAAAGTATTTATGACAGAAATGTGATTTAATGTGTAAAACCCTCGTCGTGTTACATAAAAATTGTTTATCTAGTAACACGCGAGTGATTTTTCTAATCAATTTCTCATCAATCAGTGGGTATTCAATTCACTGATTCACTCAACCGTGTTGTCTGCTTTGAGACGTTCCGGTATGAGAACATGCTTGTAAGACGAGTCCAATGTTAGTTCATTGAATGAGTCTTTACAACAAGCTGGAAATTCCTGTCAAGGAGAATTCTCTTTAAAGGGAATTCTACCTGATCACAGGTCGGTCCTCACGGAACCGAAGGTTAATCCAACCACACCGAACGAATGACAAAGCCATATTCGTTCCCTAACTTTATTGCTAACTGTTTTATTTCAGGTACATATAAAGATGGTGATGGTGGTTCCTGATTCCAGTATGAGACGAGTCAATCCACACTCCGTGCTCACACTTCTAACTCATTATTAAAGACATCATGATAGCTAAAAGACCTACAACATAGCTTCCACAACTCTGATGGTACATATCATGATCCAAAAAGGTGTGAGCATGCGAGAACAATAGTCACAAGCAAACATATGAAGGTAATACTACTACAACGGATGAGCTCAGAGATTTACAGTGGCGGATGATCTCAAAGAAGGTTCCAAGATCACAACTTCTCATGATGACGAAGCCACAAGATGACTTGAAGACATATGTTGGATGATATCTTCAAAGAATACTCAAAGATCATCCAAAACAAAGAACAGTCATCTCAAGTTCACTGCTGAAGGCACAAAGTGTCTTTACGTTGAAGAATCAAGGTCTTCGAGCTATGAAGTCAAGATCCAAGGAAGAGGTGCTAGAATTCAGAACATTACTTCCGGGGTGACCTCCCTTAGGGGGAGATTGTTAGGAATATAAATATTCAGTTGAAGAATCGGTCACCCAGAATACTTATTAGCACAACATAGCTCGTTGGATAATTAGTAATATTATTAGTAGGTTAGTTATTATTAATATTGTGGAGTGGGTCGGGTCTTTACCCTCTGTCAGCTCGCTCCACAGCCCACTAGGGGCACAATATGTAAGGACTATAAATACACCCTTCCCACCCATGGTTGGACCTCATTTGCTTATCAAGCTAATACACATTTGTTTCTCTCTCTACAAAGGTTCCATCTCTTTCTCTCTCTACAACTCACCATTCGATCCAAACTCTAGTCCCAAACTTGTGTTTCTTTGTTAGTGAATATCCTACACGAAAGAAGGGCACAATTGGCTATTGAGAAACAAAGGGAGTATGAAATGAAGCAAGGAGCAGGAGGATCAGGCACCGTTCAAGAAGCAGCTTTGATCCACACTAATCCGGTTAATCAACCTGAAGGGTCTAGAGCTGCTACATCCACGATTCAGCCTGATACGATTATTCAACCCGATAAGGTTGAATCTGTCATTCCTCAGGAACCAAGTTCGGTTAATCAACCCGACTTGGAAGTACAAGCTCAGAATGAGAAAGAGAATGATCAGGAGAGCAATATCGTCTTAACTGATAAAGAAATTTCAGAATCCATGTTTGATGATGACCAGGGGGAGGAACTACACCATCAAGACAATATAGACTGGAATCCTGAAGATGAAAAGGAAATTCTTGGTGATAAGACTACTAATGCTGCTAAGGAACTTGAGGAAGCAATGGCAAGACAAGAGGAATTAGAAAGGAAACTTAAGGAGGATGCTCAATCTAACTTAGAAGCCGATAGCTACATCTGTTCTCCATCAGTTCCTCCACCCGAACTTGCTATGGTTGTTTATAACCCTCAACAGGAGCAGAAATCACCACCAGTTCAACCTTCACTCATATCATCACCCAAACCGAATACACCTCCTGAATCAACTCCTCACACTTCAACACCTCCATCTTCCCCTCCAAAGGACTCAACACCTAAATCTGAAGAACCAATTCCCTCACGTACTCCATCACCGAAGAAATCACCGTTACCTAAAGCAAAAGCAACAATTTCTGATCGTATCAAATCGGCCTTGAAAGGTAAGCATGTGAAAAGAATTGCCCGTGTTACCAAAGTGGAAGTTGTATCTCCTGCTGCAAGAAAACTTAAGAAAGCAGTGAAGCTTGCACAAGTCAAGAAGGACAAACAAACAAGTGTAAAATTGGCTGAGATGGAAATCTTAGTCAAGAACTTGTCTCAACGAATGGAAGAAATGCAGCAAACTAAGCTAAAGATGGATGAGTTTCTAGAATCTGATATTGATGCTAAAATGAAAGCAAATACAAGGCATTACATCGTGAAGTACATTCCTGATCTTCAGAAAATCATTGAAGCTTACGTTGACTCTACATTTGAAGAAAAGATCAAAGCATTGAAGATTCAGCAAAAACATCTTCTGGAATACTCTGTTGAAGATCTTCAAGACGCTCTCCACACCAAGTTGCTTGCAAAATCTTCTCTCAATTACACCGAACTGTCCATCTTGAATGCTATTCGAGAAAATATGGATTCTTGTAAAGCTTCTGCAGATAAGGGCAAGAGGAAACGTGATGATGATGAACAAGATCCAGACCCTACTACAAAGAAACAAAAGACTGGTAGCGGATCAGGAATTCACATTGCTGAGCCTACAAGAACCACAACTTCTTCTCCACCTCAACCAAATCCGAAATCTGGTCCTACAGCAACTGAACATCATTCTGAGCATATTCATGAAGAAAACGTGGAATTTCAAACACAAGACGATCAACCACAATCACCACCACCATCTCCACCAAAGTCTAAACCTTTCAAATTAAATCTGTCAAGCAGCAAGAAATCTTCTCAAGAACTAGCTGTCATTACATGGCTTGATGAAGACAAAGATGAGCAAGGAAACGATTGGTTCGATCAGCTTGCAAGTGCTTAAATCCAAAATGATGAAGCTTCCAAGGTTGAAGACAACACATTTGCTATGGCTCAGCAGATCAAAAGCAGTTTCAACATCAAAAGGATGACAAAATGGGAACTTCGTCGGATTAAGAATGATGCGTTCAATCTCCTTAAAGAAAAACCCAACAGTGCTGCTGATGCGCGTGATGTGTCATTGCGGTTTAGCAGTTTTAATGCCTACTCAAGTTTTAAATTTATATTTAGCCGACTTATCAATAACACACACACTTAACGAGCAGTGTACCCGGTCAGTATGAATATAATGGTAAGTAGAGTGTCGATCACTAAGAGTGGAACGTATTATCTAGTTATTCTAATCAGTATTTTAATATTCTAACGCAAGGGGGTTTCAGCCTGAGAGACTGGCACGATTTGGTTGCAATTAAATAATAAACTAAACCAATAGGCACGAATCAGCAAGTAGCACACACGTACACAGATAAATACTCGAGACAATAAGAAGATCTGTCCTTATGATTAAGTAGTTTGTCACTTGTTTTATTGATAGCTTTATATGAAGTGTATGTAGTTAACCCTTTCTCGTTGGTCCTATTCTTATCGGCGAGTAAACCCTTAATGATTACTTATGTCTAAAAGTTATTCCTAAGTGATCAATTTAGTAACAACCGTGGGAGCCACATTATTTTCCGCAGTCAAATGCGCAGGCCACTAATAAACACAGAGGTTATCAATGCACTAATAAGTAGTAACCAAAGACATCAACATATAAACTTTAATTGATGGGAAAGCAGTTTTAAGGGAGTGCAATCTTTCCGTTGTCACATTACACAAGCCATCAATCCTGATGAATTAAAGTTTGCTAACACAATAAAACAAAACTACTTAATGAATTAAACATATGCAGCACCTTCTTACAGCTCTTGTATCTTTGATTTGGGTGTGTCTTGTGCTGCTACCTTGACTGAATTCGTCCTTGGTTTATGGTCTTCGGTCTTCTGTTCGGAACTACAGGCTCTTAATTCGTCTGGTCTTTGGGGTATTTATAGTTACCGTCTGAGGGTAGGATGCGGCGCATCTAGCAAGTAGATGCGGCGCATGTACTTAACTTCGCGTGGGGTCCAAGATTATAATATTCAGGAATATTCGTACACCGCCAGAAGATGCGGCGTATCTTCGTCTTTGGATGCGGCGCATGTCCTCTTGAATCTTGGATCGTATCTGGTGAGATCTTGATAGCGATGCGGCGCATGTCATGAGTGAGATGCGGCGCATCTGGAGCAGATTTGACTTGATCTTGTCCATTTCAGTAGACTCTTCACTTTATGCATGTTTTGCTCCATAATTAGTCCAAAATCGCCAAGTTTCACCAAATGCTTGTTTTTGCCTGAGAATTACAAAAGTAAACGATTAAGTATCAATCCTCATACATAATATAGTAAAACAAGTCAAATTAATAGGATAAATGATAGTAATAAAATGTACTTATTTGAGTTCATCAAATATCCCCCCACTTGAACTTTACTTGTCCCCAAGTAAACCTTAGAATTAATCTTATGAAAATGTATCCTAAAAATGTTAGGATTTATTTTTATATTTAAGCATGTATTCATTTTTGTCATAATCACACAACTAAACACTTAACGAATTAGAAGTAGAATAGAAATATTTCGATAAAAGCAAATCTAATCGTTTAACTGTCCAGTCGCGACGAATATTCTATCATAAGCTTGGCAAGTTTACACATCTCCACCACTAAAGCTAAGGAATAACAAGTCTAAAGCGGTAAAAAGGGTTTTTTAGGCTTAAGGGTTAATTATTCTTAATCACTATCGATCTCAAATTCCAGAAAAGGCGACAAAATCACAAATACATGATCGAATCCACGAACACGATACTTGCAATTGCTCAAATCCTTAACTCGAACAGGCTAAAGATAGGTCCAAACTTCACCAATAATAATATATCAAAAAGGGCGACAAAATCATAAATACATAGCCGAATCCACGACTACGATACTTAAGATTGCTCAAATCCCTAATCTCAATAAATCAAAGGTTTGGTCGGATAAAGAATAGGGTATTGATAATATTTGGGATATAAGTTGGTGTAAAATAAAAAAAATAAACAAAACAAATAAATTAAAATCCTAAGTGTGGTTAATCACTATCCCAACCATCCCATGAATAAGACTCATATCATTGAATAACTCACGCTTTAACACTTGAAACACACGCTTTAGGTAGACACGAATTATACTCAACAAGATCTTAATCAAAGAATAAACCTTAGTTGACGTTCCCATAACTGCCAACTCCCATTCAATCCATAGATATAATGTACAACAAATAGTGGTGATATCGACCACTTACAAAACTTTACATCGTTGGTTAAAACAAACATCCAACTTTCTTCTTTTTTTCTTTTTCTTTTCTCATTTTTTCGATTTTTTTTTTTTTTTTTTTTTTTTTTTTTAAGCAAAAACATAGATGTGTAAAATTTCACCACATTACTATAATGATAATTCTGGATAATTTTTCCATACTTTTCATAACTTCAGAAATAACGGTAATAGTGAAAGTAGTAAACACACGAAAAATAAACTCAAAGATATACAATATTTACTTTCACTCCAATTGCATTGTGCAATTTCCCGACCTAACCATAGATAATGAATTACGCACGCGAACACAGGTAATGTAAGGAAACTCACTTTGCCTATAGCAATTAACCAACCACGGATTTTAATCTACAGGGTAGGCTAAGGTGTAAGGTGTAACGAAACATTTTAAACATAGGTGTAAGAAACGAAAGGAATGGCTCTGAGTGTTTTTCTAGAGGTATCTTACTCTAAAAATGAGAGTAACAAAAGGGTTTATACGGGGGTTAACTAACCAGTGTAGTTAGCTAATAACACATAACATATAAGGCTATTTGGGTGTAATCCTAGAAATTTACCAAGTTAGACAAGTCATTCCAATTATATAAATAATACTTATTATGGTGGTCTCGAATAGTATACAAGCCAAGTTCTAAAGTTTACAAGTCACCGGCACACTCATAGATTTGTGAATTTTGAAAAATCACAATTTTTGAAAATAACGTCATGTGTGCAGCTATGCAACTTAGATCTTAAACAAAAACATGCTAAAAAATTTAAATTTTGATATATTAAGCACATTTTAAGCATATTTTGAAAAGTTTAGGACAAGTAAGTGTTAAGTGTTCTAATTCTCCAATCCCCCCACTTAAGTTAAACAACGTCCTCGTTGTTCGTATAAAAGGTTAAAACCTGGAAAATAAAAGAATTAGAACAGAAAAACTCCCCTGAGATTTGCTCGATATGATCCTCCGTTAGTATAAGAGCAAAAATCATCTTTCTTGTGGATTAGAACGTTTAAGCTTCGTATAAGATGTATCCACAGGAAATGCAGGAATCTATAATACCACCAAGGCTTTAAAACACACCTAAGATAAGAAAGGTTCAACTTGCATAATACATTAGTAGTTAGGTAAAAATAAAACATAAAAGATAAAAATAAAAATCATCAGGTCAGTCTATGCGCCGTATCTTATGGAAGAAGATACGCCGTATCGAGCCTGGAATAAATACGGATCAGAATAAAAGATGCGCCGCATCCTTGACCAGGGATGCGCCGCATTAAAATAAACTGATAAAAAGTTTTAAATTCGAAAATAAAAAATTGCAGAAAAATAAAGTAAAATATGACCATTTGCCGGAGATGCGTCGCATCTCAGAATTGAGATGCGCCGTATCCTCAGCGGCCTGACTGAAAAATAGAACGAAATAAAGGATAGGATGCGTCGCATCTGTTTACCAGATGCGGCGCATGTGGTTACCAAACAGACTGATAACAGTCTGCTGTAAAATGACTCGTTCCACGGTTTGATCTCTCACGTCCTCTCGTACTCTCATGCTGAACTTAATGCCAGTCTTCATCAAATATAACAAGAAACATAAACTGAAACATTAAATATATACACGAGAATAGTGATCAGTACAATCCAAAAAATAATAATAATATGTGGAACAATGTCAGTAAAATCAAGAGAGTAAGATCATGGGTGAGCGAGGTCGTCTGGATGGGTCCCGGAAGTGCTGGCTCCATCAGTCCTCTGGCGGACTCTGCGCTCGTATGCACGTGTCACTCCTGCAACATGAGTACCATCTGAACGGGTGTGGGTAATACCCTGCTGCTCCAATAGTCTGCTCACACTCATAACCAACCACTCTGAGTCCCTCCTCAGGGCTCTCAACTCTCCCTCGACTGCGTCAAGTCTCTGACCCATGGTACGTACAGGAACTGGTGGGGGTACTGGTGCCTGCGGCTCCTCCTGATGGGCTGGAGCAGCAGCCGGAGGTCCCTGAGGGCCTCCCTGCTCCGCCTCTGGTCCTGCTGCTCTGGCGGGCCCTAATGCTACCCAAAAGTGGCCTCCCGCAACCACCTGGCAGATCCCGAGTCTAACCAAATAGTCCCTGTCGATAACCGGGAGATGGGTCACCATAACCTCCAGCCCCGCTGGAATCTCCGCTCCAATGACTCCAAAATGGCGGGCCAGCCGAGAAACAAAATGCCCGCCAGTCATCTGGCTCCTTCGATCTCTCCCCGCAGCTGATCGGTGGAGGTAGTGTGCCAAAAAGTGGGGGATGTTCACTGACAACCCCTCATCCATGCTCCTAAGGAGGAAGAGGTCCAGAGTGGTCACCTTCTCAGGTGACTGACCCCTCCCATCAATAGTAAGTGCAATCAGCCTGTGGCACAGCCTCCTCATCGGCTCCCTGATCAAAGTGTATGAGGGGGTGGAAGTAGTGATATCACCCCCCGAAGAAATCCTATCCCAGTAATCACTGAACAACCCTCTGTCAGGGACCGCTCGCAAACTATCATCCCAATATCTATCAAACCCATCTGACTCAAGCTCCTCAGCTGTATGCAAACCCATGGCCAAAATAAACTGCCTCATCGACATCTGCCTATGCACCACTCCTAACCTGAACACCAGAGTGTCAGCTGTATCAATCTCCAAATCTGTCTCCCTGTAATGAATCGTGCTAAAGAACTCCAGCATAAGCTCCTTGATAAGAGGCTCATCGATCCTGAACAGTCTCTCCCAAGCACTAGATCTGAACACCACCTCCTCATCATCTCCAGTAACAACCATCTCCATCCTATGCTGTAAACTCTCAGCAGCATGTCCAGCTCCAATCAATCCCACATCATCGAAATCCAAAGCCTGTACCCTGAATATCCTCCTAAAGTAAATCGACTCAAGTCTCCGTAAGTAGTCCTCCAAAGTGCCAGGGGTTAGACCCATATCCTCGAATCGTAACCACTGGTGTCTCTGTGCTGCTTCTGGTAGTGCCATCTGAAATAAATTTTCAAAGTTAGTGAACATTCTGCAAGATAGGTAGATACGGCGCATCCGATTAAATCAATGCGGCGTATCTGCACAAAGTATAAGGGATGCGGAGCAAGAGATGAGATACGGCGTATGTAGATGCGTCGTATCTAGATTAATCAATACGGCGTATCTAGAATTTTATTAATTTGGAAATAGGTCGTTACGCCGCATCAATCAACCTAGATGCGCCGCATCTAAAAGCATATCAGTATAAATAAAGGGGATCAGGCAGACTATTCAAGAATCCGTATCCGTGACGTAAACTAACACTAAATATCACACTATCATATAATCCTTACATCAGTTCTAATAGCTCAATATACCACTGCTAATCCATTTCCCACCAAATATTCAAAATCGAATTATAAACCCCATATTTTCGTTCAAATCAAATTAGGCCAGAAATTCGATTATTTACGCAAGTTAAACACGGGGGAAATCGTCTAATACAAACTCTAATCACATCTCAATATCATTTAAGCACAAATCAATTTAATCACATAAACCCTAATTTTCATATTAAACAAGATTAAATTGAAATTGAGTAATTACCTTAATTTGATGATTAGGAGAAAGATTATAGATCGGATTAAAGGTGGGTTTAAGAAAAGTGATCGGAATCGGAGTATAATATCAGTGTGTGAAAGTTCTTAACTGTGTGTGTTTATGCGGTAAGAATTTTAGATCCGGCGCATTCCCGTCGTATTTATAGGGCAAAACGATGCGCCGTATTGGAAATTGGGATGCGCCGTATCTATTTAATTTTGTTGACTAGTCAATGGGCCCTAGATGGTCAGAGATACGGCGCTTTGGATATTTAGATCCGCCGTATCGCTATGTTAGTGAACGAAATTCAAATTAGGAACGTACCTTGGCCTCCGCAACACGATTCTTTATACACCAAATTGGGGTAAAACGGTTACACCATACGATATAAATGAATTCAAAATAAGAGCAATAGGTATAATGTTTTATTAACAATTGTAATCTTATAGTTCAGATGATAAGAATTTATTCCGAGGTTAGGAACAAATATCGTTTTTAAGCATACAAAATTAAGATTACAATTTTAATCAGATGTATAATATGGATAATAAAATTGAGATTATAATGTAGAGAACTTCCCTTTGGGCAGGTTGAGTAATCGAAGAGGTTGCGTTTGATCACTCCAGCTAGCTTCTCTCGGGTCGGTTCAGAATATAATCTTTCATGGTGATGCTTGAATCATCCTTTATCCTGAAAATAAACAACTTGCACACGAGAGTAGCGGCCCGATCAAAGTAAATATCAAAAATCAACTATATTTATCAAATTATATTCGTCGTATTAACAAAAGTTAATGCGCCGTATTTTCGTTACGTTTCAAAATATAAGATTTTTGATTCAGAGGATACGCCGTATCGATAAAAATCGATGCGCCATATCTGTTTAATAATTCGCAAACTGTTTTTAATAAAAATATTAGATACGCCGTATCTGCTAAAGCAGATGCGTCGTATCGCGTTAACGTTTAGAAAAAAATTTTATTAAAAACAGATACGCCGTATCTTGGGGAAAAGATGCGTCGTATCGAATTAATTAAACGCGTTGTATTTTATAAAAAATTGAACGCAATACGCCGTATCTGAGAAATCAGATGCGCCGTATCGTTCGATTTAGCTCAGTACAACGATAGCAGAAAACAAAAATTACGAAAAACAAATAAAAACACACAAAAATAAACACAAATAAAAGCAAACAAAAAGCACACAAAAACAGAAAATATGCAAAATAGTACAATGAATGCAAATTAAACTAATACACAACAAAATTAGCGGTTAGATAAAAATTAAAAACCTAATTAAAATACTAATCAAATTAACAGATAATAACAATTCACTCCCCGGCAGCGGCGCCAAAAACTTGATGCGCGTGATGTGTCGTTGCGGTTTAGCAGTTTTAATGCCTACTCAAGTTTTAAATTTATATTTAGCCGACTTATCAATAACACACACACTTAACGAGCAGTGTACCCGGTCAGTATGAATATAATGGTAAGTAGAGTGTCGATCACTAAGAGTGGAACGTATTATCTAGTTATTCTAATCAGTATTTTAATATTCTAACGCAAGGGGGTTTCAGCCTGAGAGACTGGCACGATTTGGTTGCAATTAAATAATAAACTAAACCAATAGGCACGAATGAGCAAGTAGCACACACGTACACAGATAAATACTCGAGACAATAAGAAGATCTGTCCTTATGATTAAGTAGTTTGTCACTTGTTTTATTGATAGCTTTATATGAAGTGTATGTAGTTAACCCTTTCTCGTTGGTCCTATTCTTATCGGCGAGTAAACCCTTAATGATTACTTATGTCTAAAAGTTATTCCTAAGTGATCAATTTAGTAACAACCGTGGGAGCCACATTATTTTCCGCAGTCAAATGCGCAGGCCACTAATAAACACAGAGGTTATCAATGCACTAATAAGTAGTAACCAAAGACATCAACATATAAACTTTAATTGATGGGAAAGCAGTTTTAAGGGAGTGCAATCTTTCCGTTGTCACATTACACAAGCCATCAATCCTGATGAATTAAAGTTTGCTAACACAATAAAACAAAACTACTTAATGAATTAAACATATGCAGCACCTTCTTACAGCTCTTGTATCTTTGATTTGGGTGTGTCTTGTGCTGCTACCTTGACTGAATTCGTCCTTGGTTTATGGTCTTCGGTCTTCTGTTCGGAACTACAGGCTCTTAATTCGTCTGGTCTTTGGGGTATTTATAGTTACCGTCTGAGGGTAGGATGCGGCGCATCTAGCAAGTAGATGCGGCGCATGTACTTAACTTCGCGTGGGGTCCAAGATTATAATATTCAGGAATATTCGTACACCGCCAGAAGATGCGGCGTATCTTCGTCTTTGGATGCGGCGCATGTCCTCTTGAATCTTGGATCGTATCTGGTGATATCTTGATAGCGATGCGGTGCATGTCATGAGTGAGATGCGGCGCATCTGGAGCAGATTTGACTTGATCTTGTCCATTTCAGTAGACTCTTCACTTTATGCATGTTTTGCTCCATAATTAGTCCAAAATCGCCAAGTTTCACCAAATGCTTGTTTTTACCTGAGAATTACAAAAGTAAACGATTAAGTATCAATCCTCATACATAATATAGTAAAACAAGTCAAATTAATAGGATAAATGATAGTAATAAAATGTACTTATTTGAGTTCATCAGCTGCTGAACTTGAGTATCACCTTGAGAACATTGCAAGAGCAATGTCAAGTGCCTTCGACTGGGCTAACCCAGACGTAGTCAGGGGAAATGGCCAAGATAGCCAAAACCGTCCTTACATCACCGATTGGACCAAGCCACTTCCCGTGATACGCAAACATCACCACTCAGAAATTCTGTTTCAATTCTTCTTCAACAACGATCTGAAACTTCTCAAGCATGGAGCATCAGGGAAAACAAAGTATGCAACTTCTATCACCTTCACTCCAGCCGCTCACTACACACAATCAGCCATTGAGGAAGAAGCCTTTCATCGACATCTCTTTGTTAAGGAATTCATGGTATATGATCGTGATGCTGAGTTAGGAATCCACCACTGGTATGACAAACGAAAGACCTGGTACAAATACAAACTTTGCCAAAAGTCTCGGGATTCAGTCTACAGTGACCTTCGAATCTTGGCAGTAGTTAGTGTCTGTGGATCCAGGAAGTATGATTACTCCTTTCTTGAAGAAATCACAGTCAGAAGACATGACAACAACATCTACTCGTTCTCTGAGGCAGACTTTCCAGATCTGAACCTGAATGATATTGAAGATATGTACTTGATGAAAGTACAAGGCAAATTACAGCATCTGTCCAACGAACTTCGATATGCATTCAGTACCGCACTCTGTCACTTCATCAGGAGAACAATCATAAGAGAACGGGTAGAGGATCTTCAGCTGGGAGTGGAGTGTTATCAGACGAAGTTGAACCTTGTTGAACCGGTATTTCTTCTTGACAACAACCGTGACCCTCAATATACTATTAAACGACATCCGACCTTCGGGTTCATCTACAGAAGCACAACGAACTTCAACCGCTTCATGTCTTTCAATGAGATCCATAAGTTCTGTGACGATACCTTGAAGAATGTTCGTGATGGGTTGGTTAATCGAGTTCGAGATAAAGAGTTGGGGAAATCAAGAAGATGGAATTCCGATGAGGTCAGACAAGTAAAGGAGTTCATATGGAAGATTGAGAGGAGATTGTATCATCGGGACCAGATGAGGAGACTAGAGAGTTACGTTGGGGGTCGTCCATCCTTTGCCATCAGACTATTTCAAAGGACAGACCCGGAATTCTCAACGTTTGGCAACAAGGCTTGATGTGAGCATTTGAATTCATATTTCATAATTCTTATATCATTATTCTTACCATTGGCCTGTGACATTACGGCTTGTGCACACATAACAATGTACAACTCGGACCTCAAAGAAAGGACCCTGAGGTACGCTTCAGTGCCTCAATCCTGAAAAAGGAGCGAAAGCTTCTTACTTATGAGCAGAATTAAAACATAATGTTTTCTAAAGTTTTTCAAACATTCTGCTCATAAGGACAAGTATTCCCTTGTCAAGGGGGAGTATTTGAAAATATAATCTTTGTTCTGAAATATAAATGTTCTTGAAATTCTTCCCTAAAAACTCAGAAACAGCATATTTTAATCATAACATTTTTCAAAAACGTCATGAGTATGCTATTTTTGAGGGGGAGAAGTAAAAGACGATTAAAATATGGTGTCTCATTGCTGGAATCTCAGTGCTCAAACTCAGAATTGACCCTCGAATTGACGGTAGGAAATGTCAGTAGTCGAAAGGAAATGTCCTAGACGGGTAATAATTTCAAGCCAGTTTATCTGGTGATGTAACCATGTCTCGCAAAGGACGTGTCTGAGTAGCATGTACCGATTTCGAGCGATTTTCCTTGAATGTGATCTGGATGGGTAATAATTTCAAGCTAGTTTACTAGTGATGTAAGCGTGTCTCGCAATGATCATATTCATTGAAAATCAATCAATTCAAAAGTGCCAACTCTTTCTGGCATGTGCAAATTTCAAATTTATTACTTATGCGCACATGTTAAAGGGGAGTATTTCTGAAAATCATCAAACTCTCAAGGTGTCAACAAAATGTCTTTACAATTATCGACACTTTGAGAGATTTTCAATGGTTTGGTTTATGGCATCATTAGGATAGTCATGGAGTTATAAGGTGACTAAGGTTAGGGAAAACCGTCCTATGATCCGCCAGAGCCGGAGGGATCTACCCAAGGACAATACCAATAGTTTAGAACTAGAAAGTCCTAGGTATGATATAAAAAAGGAGAAATGAAATGAATGGAGAAAGAAGGGGTTGAAGAATGAAAAAGAAAAGAAAAAGAAAAGGGTGAAAAGAAATAGCCCTCCATTTGTTCAACCTTAGGGCCGACACCGGGTTCAATTCATAATCTACTGGTTGATGAGCATCACCGGTATTGAAGACAAAAAACATCATGGACCCAGTGACGCACTGCACTAAACCTTCTAAGCCACTCAAGTGTCTCTCAAAAGAAATTTGTTTCATTCACACGGAGAACCCTTCATAATCTATCGACCTCTCATTACGAGAGTGTTGATATTGAAAAGGAGGCAATCTGCTCCACGCCTCCGACGACCAAACAAATGTGCACTAATTGAGTCTAGAGCCATGAGATTCATCAAAGATCTCTTAGGTACACTTAGAATTACTCTGGTGTTCTACATCATGGGCATCAGTTGTAAATTAGGAAAGTGTCCTTCGCAGATCTTAGCAATCTGCCAAGAACATTCATGAGAGAAGTCACAATTGTGATTATCAATGATTGAATGGAAATCCTGCCAGGGTCAACTTCAAACAACCCTGACAGTAGGTCACTTTGGTAACTGCTTGTGAGTTACGCTCAGTGTTTGCTCCAAACGGTCTACAGTCGTAGGGTGATCTCCAGCGACTCACTGAATCGTGGGTGCACTTCGGTGTGTCTGTGTTATCCCTTTCGGGGGAATCCGGTTCAGAACGGCCTGGGTCAGGACTTGAGAAAGTCTTCACACTATTCTGTTGACGATCTCAAGTCTGAGCCTGTAAGTACCGGTTGGTTCGTGCTGATGCTGCTGCTGCTGAGGATCTGGAGTTCAACCATCAAGACTCCATCATGTTCATATCTTGAAGAAATGTTCTCTCAAAGACTCAGTAACAATAAAAGTTCAACATATGATATAGTAAAGTCAAAAGTTCAAGCACCTCAACCTTTCTCAAGTTTAAGATTGAAAAGTGAGAACATGTTGCAGAAAACAAGTCAAAGACATATGAGCATGATGGAGAAGACAAGAAGACGTTGGAGATTGGCAGATCGAGACAACATCATATCATCCTAGAACAAGAACAAAGAAACAAAGATTATAAAGACGTCGGAAGCCAAAGAAGCAAAGAAGACGTCGAGCAACATTGATGATCAAGACTTAGGGGGAGATTGTTAGGAACACGTTTTAATATATTTCAAGTCTTGTTCATTTGAGACAAAATGTTGCTAAAATGGGTTATATCGTTTGTAATATGTGACCGGTCCATTAGTAGCCCATGGGCCGGCCACCCATGTGAAATTCCTTCTAGAAACAATTAGCATAGGATGCCCTAATGTTTTGCCTATAAATAGAAGGCAAGGGCTCCTCATTTTATTGTTGGTTTTTCATATATGTAGCGTAAGCCTTGTCTCTCAGTCGTATGAAATGAATTACCTTCCAAATCTCTTTTCTTTATCTCTCATTCTCTTCTCTTATTAGCTTATTCTCTTATCTCTATATCTTAGCTTATTAGATTAGTAGTAGTAAGTGCTTATTATCTTTCATACGTGTGTGTGTTGTTGAGATAGTATCGACCTACATGAAGACAACAAGGATGGAGACTAATTCTTGTGGTCCATTGGTTGGTACAACTAGTGGGTGATGTGATTTGAAGCTTAGGGCCTAAGACATATCATAGAGGTGAATGTGATGGGATGTTGGTGAAAGAACAAGTGTACTAAGGTGATAGGATAAATGTTTTAACATAAGTTGTTGAAATACTTGGGTGTTGATTCTTTCGAATATGACTTTTAATGACTACAATCGTAAGTCAAATTTACTTGAATATTTCAGACGAAATACTTAAGTTGTCAATCCTACTTTGTTGAGATTGGATAGCATTCAAGGATAGCAAGACTTGATAATACATCTATAACCTAAGTGTGAGTTATGACTTGATGTAAATCTTTATCGTCTTGAAGGATGACATGTTAATCATGTAAGGCAACATATGTGAAGACAATATCTACAGTCATAAGTTGGACTTGTAATCTATGATATCTTTGCAAACAATGAGTCCGGATTTGTTAGGAAGTTGTCAATTTACAAATCAAGCAATGGATGAGTAAAGGACGGGATGATGCAGTGAATGTGTGTAATGATCACAAATACTCAGTGGTCCACAGATTGCAAGGAACCAATTTCAAGTTTCCTTCCTTTATAGAGAAAGGTACCTTGGAGCATTTTCATGAAATTTGAAAGTATGATTAGAGATGATTATACTATTGGTGCAAGTGAGATGACATGATCCTAATATGAGTGAATATTAGTGAAAATTATCCTAGTGATAAAAGTGAATGATCTACTGTGCGGGATTAAACGAAAATTTGAAAATTTAAAAAATAGTTACTGTTGGATGGCGGAACCACTAGGCAACACAGGCGGAACCATGAATTTGGTTCCACTTGATCCGTCAGGCTATTTTTGGCAGCACCAAAAACTTGGACAAACGGAACCATATTTTTGGTTCCACCATATTCGCCGATCAAAAAATGTAGACAGAGGGCATTTTTGAAAGCCCGAAACCCGTTCAAATCCCGTAAATTTTCCTAAAACATGTGTAATTAATTAGTTGTGATTGAACAATAACAACAAAACTGGTACTAACACATGTAAGCATATAGATCAATCCGAGGATAATGAACTTACTAATAATAGAGGTTATGCCAAACAGTAGCTTAAGATAAGAAAATTGCTAACATCAAAATGTTATCGCCCTGTATGAACACGTTAGTTCACATGATCATTCAAAGGTAAGTTATTATCCTATGACAAGACAATTACATTAAACATCATTGTTAGAAGCAAATGTACCAAACACATTTTTCAAAGATACTAGATGTTTAGATAATCATTGAAGGTCGTGACACATTTTTACACTTTGAACCATTAAGTGAGAGTTTGTGCAAAACAACCTTTTTCAAGATACTTAACTAGTTTTACTTGGTTCTCATTTCTAAGTGAATTATGCAGAACATATGCAAAGAAAGTTATCTAAAGCAATTTTCCAACTTAGTGCACAAAATCTAGCAAATGTCTTATTGTGCATAAACAAGAAATTGACAAACAAGTAAATGAATATTATGGAAAGATTGATACTTATTTATCACAAATAAACTAGTGCAATTACTACATTCAATAAGCAAACAACATGTATGCAAACAACCAAAACAAGTAGTCATATAGCATAGCATAAAAAGAAAGATACTTTTCGTCACTTTGCGTTTAAATATGATAATGTATGCCAAGCTTGATTTGTTTCCTTTATATATATATATATATATATATATATTATATATATATATATATATATATATATAATATATATATATATATATATATATAATTCTCTAGTTTCAAATGAAATCTTATCAATGTTCAAATGATACCAACTTACATTGCTCGACTCAAAAGTTTAAGTTACTATGTCAAAATGAAACTTAATATTTTGGACATGTTTTAGTATTTGATTTCTTTTATCTACTTCAATTTAGATTTAGGTCATGAGATTATTTTTAAATGAAAGTAGATTTAATTCCCTTTAAAATGATAGGTGGTGCGACTCCTACGGACTTACGGTTCATTAGTTATGAATTTTTGAAGTTTGCAAAAACTTTGGACTGTGCAGACCAAGGATCCCTTCTCCCAAGGGCAAGGAAGCCTTTAAAGGGATCCATGGGATCCGTGGTCCTCTGTGACAAAATGCCAAATAATGTTAAAAACAAGTATTTTCGCATAGCCAGAATGTGTAGGACTTACTAGATTTCGTAGTAAACATATAATACACCTATTTTAACATCATTTCTACTTATGTGACTTATCTAATCATTTACGGAGGTGATTTTTCAACTAAATTTATAGTTATCCCAAACGCTCCTTTCAAGACCGTATTTTTCGTAAATTTGCTTTAAGCACATAATTTGACACTTAATTCTTTTGAGAAATCTTTTCTTTTATTTATCAAGGACATCTTCAAGCTTGTATACATGGATCGTACTCCATTTTAAAAACCATTTGTTTTGAAAATAAGAGCCACGAATCTCTGATACCAATTATGAAAACGTAGAGGGGGGGGGGTGAATACGTTACCGTTTTAAATTCTTAAAACTTGTTGTATCAAATATCCAATTTAGCTTGTTGTAATATGAAAGATGCCAATTGTAGTTTATGACTAACATATACTAAAACAAGTTGTCACACAAGTATAACCAACAAGTCACAACACAAGCAATAATATAATGCAAGTATAAAAGTAAAGCAGTAAGTAAAAGAAAGCACAAACCGAACACGATAATTTATAGTGGTTCGGTCACGGAGCTCCTCTCCGCCCTACTCCACTCCCCGAGTACCCAACTCGAGAGATACTTCACTAAATCAACAAGCTCCCTTCTCAGCGGAGAAAAACCTTTCAAACGTCGCTTATACTTTTTTCGGTATAAAGCTAAATACCAGGTTCTAGTTCGAGGTAGAACCAACCTGACGTCGCTTATACAATATTTTTGAAACTAAGCTAGATGTTGAGTTCTTTTACAAGGGTACAACCACTCCCGCTATGCTTTATGGCCCAACATAAAAACCTTGTGTTTTATGGCACAAACACATAAACCATCTAATCTAGTTTGGTGAATATTTTGTAATGATACAATGATGTTTACAATGATGATCCACGACACAAATGTATAATGGATAAGAATGACTAATCTAAATGAACTTCCATTGATAGGAAGCCTTCAGTGGATGAAGATCACAAGTTTCCTAAGCTTGTTGTGATAGATCTTCATATATGTATGCTTGTGGTGGATGATGACTCAAGATCTTTGAGCTTGCTTCACAGGATCATTTTGGGACTATGCTTACAACATAATGAAAGTTAGAAGCACTATGATCATGATAATATGGGTGATTAATGTATGTTGCTACTGATCTAAATGTATGAAAACATAGTAGAGAGAATGTGTGTTCAAGTGGTGTGTAAATGGGTGGACAATGGGCTGCTATTTATAGCCAACAAGGTCAGCAGACCAAGGAACCAAAAAAAAAGGGATCCGCGGGGATCCGTCCTTGTTAGCTTTTGGTTCCGCGGGTGTCTGAAAAGAAATCTCCAAATATCTTTCCTAAATCTAACCAAGATATTTCCAAATCTAATCTTTGAGTGAAGATCAATCCAAGATATTCATATGATCTTCAAGATATCCTAAAATATCAATGTGATGCATGTCATGATATCATTGTACATATTACATATTAAGAAATAAAATGTAAATGAATATAACATGTAAATGTATATGAATATGTAACATGTATATACTAGCTAACAAATATATGTTCACTAAGTTATACCATGTTAGTTTATGTGTTACAAAAATGTTAAACTACTTATGCTATTATAGGATTTAAGATATTATGTCTTTAACATCCTTTTTATGAGTAAACACATTTGTCTTAGTTTGACACCTAAAGTGTACTTATCCTATTTTGACATGAATATAACTTAGGAAACATGATGTACAAGTAAAAGAACTTGTATATAAAATGAGGTTCTAAGTAGATTGGTTAACCTTTTAAAATACTTAATGACTCTAAACGTATTTTAAACATTCTAAATGGTTTGTTAAAGGGTTTGATCATAATGCCACATAACAGACATGTACGAACGTGTGTTGTATCATACGAGGACTTGAGAAGTCGAGAGGTGTTGAATGTATGTTGAGACAAAATATGATTACAAGTAACTTGTACATTTTACGTTATGTATCAAGTTACATGTTTGTCATCAATCAAAACAAACGAGACTGTATAGATTAAATATCGTAATATTTGCACTAACTATCTCCCCCTTTTTGATGATGACAAAATATGTAAACGTGATAGATAGTAAAATGTAAAAAGTTACTTGTGTCCGTTTTACCTTTAAAATTACCTTCTCCGTTTACACTCTTCTCCCCCAACCTTTTACATTACCTTCTCCGTTTACACTCTTCTCCCCTTTTTATCGAAACAAAAAGGGTGTGTCCTTGGAGTTAACTTCATTTCTCCCCAAAAAGGAGAGCATGCATCATCCCTAGTGAAGTTAAATTATCTGCTCGAATCCCCTATGGTTGTTGCGTCCCCTAGGTTATTGCCCTTGTTTGGTAGCGGATCCATGGATCAAATTTATACTCTTAACCTACATCAAGGTTAGTTTTGTGCAACATAAAAAAAAATATAAGAAATGCATGATGAAGAAAATACACATAGAAAACGATACACGTGGGTAAGCTATGTTGGACTATCTTCTCCTCCTTTTTGTAGAAACACAAAGGTGTGTCAAAGAATGAGAATGATTATGAATGCATGCATGCTCCCCCCTTGACTGTTGCTCCCCCTTGATCGAGGCATCAAGGTATGATTAAAAAGCTACAAAACAAATATTAGTGCAAAACTATATTTCGGAAAGTCCCCGTCAGAAGTTAATCATCCTATACAAAACTCGTATGGAATTAATTTATTAGAAATTAATTTTGGAAAGTCTCCTGTTTGGGACTGCTTTTTGAATGTTTTGGCTCATTTAGGATATGGATAAGTATATCTGATTTACTATTTGAGATGATTTCGACAGTGTTTCGCCTTTACTACTACGAATATGTCTTTAATGAACATATTTGGGGAGTTGAGGGGAAATGCTTCCGAAATTTTCTCAAATAGTAAATCAGTTATACACATTCATATATGAGACGAATCATTCAAAGAGTGGGTTAAGATTGCCTTCCTTAGTTGCACTAGGTGAACAAAACAACTGTGTGCATGCTTATGTTAATTTGTTCCCGAATTTCTATATGTTATTCAACTTGTACTTTTACAAATGGCAGCAGCAGTCGCGCGCGGTCACACTGGTGACAGTGCCGGTGACCCACCACCTTCCCATACCCGTCAGATTGAGAGCAGTTACCGTAGTGGTAAGAATTTCTGGATTATTTTCAAATAAACTTAAACTTGATCATTTGAATTTGGTTACATGTTATTTTATGACGTTTTCACTCACTTCAATTGTAGGATCATGACGATCCCGAAGAGGAGGAAGGGCGAGGGGGGAGGCAGGGGTGAAGGTCGGGATGGCAGCAGGAAGCTGGTGCGTCAAGCCTCGAAGAACATAGCCCTCAAGAAAGACGTGGCAGATTATGGCCCGAGGCCGATTGAGTTCAAGTAGGGTGATCAAGGGACGTACATTCATGTCGGCAAGAACACCACGTAGTTCAGTAACTACGTTGGCGAGCTGATTAGGGAGATGCGGGAGATGCCGTTGTAAAATCCCTCCAGGTACGCTATCGAAGAGGAGAAGAAGGCGCACGTCAAGGTCCGACTCGGGGTCAGTTATTTCATTTTCCTTTTATATTGTTATGTTGTCGTGTTTATTTATTTAAATGTGCATATTTATTTAAATTTGTTTAGTTATTTACATCTCTATATTTAATTATTTGAATGTGTACATTTATTTAAATTTATTTAAATGTGTATATTTATTTAAATTTGTTTATTTATTTATATCTATATATTAATTTTAACTATATTTGGTTGCAGCGTATGTTTGACTTGGAGCACCACATGCGCGAATCACGTTGGAAAACTATTCTGACCGGCATCAATGCATATTTGGCTAGGCGCTACTCGGACAACAAGCACGACCTGAAGTGCGATTACTTTACTAGGAAGGGTGGGCCTGGGGCTGTGGATGTGATACGAAGAAACCCTCCTCCGAACATGGAGCAGTTTGTATGGGAGGAGCATGTCAAGTTCTACATGACGGAGAAGACCCTCAAACGAGTTGATGTGAACAAAGAGAACTGGAATAAGAACAAGATTTACAACTGCCACGGTTCCAGATCATTGGCCGCTTCTCGACACGAATATGTAAGACACATTTTATTTTTATAAAAGTATTTTATTTTTATTAAATTATTTAATTTTAATTATATATTAATTAAAAGTATTTACACTAAATAAAAATTTTAATTTTATAAAAGTAATTAATTTTAATTATATATTTTAAGTATTTAAGTTTAATTAAAATATATATGGTGTTTGATTTGTCATTTTTAATTTGTTTCCTCTTATATGCATGTGTTTATACAGTTTGAGAACAGCGAGAACCGCCAGTACCCGTCCCTCATACAGAGCTTTTTCGACACGTACTGCAAGGATGATGTATGGTTGCAGGATGAGGCTCGGCTTCAATATGTAAGTATCATTTTTTTCTTATCCAAACACACATTTTAATGATTTATTGAAACATAATCTAATAATTAACCCGACTAATATATTAATTTTCTCTTTTTTTTCCATCTACATAGGAAGAGATGGTCCGGCTACGCGATCTAGGAGCGGATACGCCTACAGGGGTAGTGTACACAGAGGAAGAGATACTTGTCCTAGTTATAAAGGGCAAGCAGCGGGGTCATATAGTCGGTAGGGGTAGGGTGGTACCTGGCATGAGCACGCCACCGTTACCATACACCCCGCCTCCACCTCCAGGTATGTACAGTGGGATAATACTAATAGATTACTCGTGACACATCTTATGTATTGAAATGGCCATTTTTAAATTTTGATTATTTCGTTTATAGGTATGGCCGAGATCGACGAGAAGCTTGTTGAAGCTGAAAAGAAGATTGCTGATGCTGAGAAGAAGAGTGGCGCAGCTGTAGCAGAAGCTAAGGAAATTAAGGCGCAGCTCGCTCTGTTGATGGGTTTTGACCGGAGCAACCCGCAATGGCACGAGTTTATTAGTCATATGCCTTCTCAAACTGAGGCAGGCTCAGGCAGCGGATGTGGCGCGGGAGGCAGTGGCGCAGCTGGTGGGAGCGGGAGTGGCGGAGGCGAGAGTGGTGATGATGAGGATGGTCGTAGTGAGGATATGGATGATGACGAGGGGCGGTAGAGGTATATATGGGTTATTTTGTGTTGTACTTATCTTTGAAACTATATTTTGACGACCCATATCTTAGTATAGTGTAGTTTAACCTTTTGGTGAATTGATCATTGCGGATATTGCAACATTTATGTCGACAGCAGCTAGGTTTAGAGATTATAACACCCGTTTTGTAGACTTTATAATGTTTAAATGCATTTTGAGGGTGTTTAGTGATTATTTGTAAGTGTTCAAGCCGTTATAAGTTGTACGTGTTAGGACATGTTAGTATTGATTGGTTAAAGGCTTTGGTTGCTTACAGGTTTTGCTAGATTTTTTCCGAAAAATTTTCCTTAAAAAATATGGAAATTTGCTGCTGTGTTCAGCCTGCTTATTAGCAGCATCACAGTATGGTACCGACGACATGTCATCGGCACAGTAAACAAAAAATTATTTGTAATTTTTATGGTACTGACGACATGACGTCGGTACGATTAAAAATTCGTTGACTATTTTGTTGACCGGCATAAAGGCGTATCGACGTCATGTCGTCGGTAGTTTTTAAAACATAATTAACCTTGACTAATCAAGTCGTTAATTAGTGTGTTAGTGCAAATATTACAATATTTAATCTATACAGTCTCGTTTGTTTTGATTGATGACAAACATGTAACTTGATACATAACGTAAAATGTGCTAGTTACTTGTAATCATATTTTGTCTCAACATACATTCAACACCTCTCGACTTCTCAAGTCCTCGTATAGTAAAACATAGGTTCGTACATGTTTGTTATGTGGCATTAGGATCAAACCCATTAACAAATCATTTAGAATGTTTAAAATACGTTTAGAGTCATTAAGTATTTTAAAAGGTTAACCATTCTACTTATAACCTCATTTTACATTTTGCATATACAAGTACTTTTACTTGTACATCATGTTTCCTAAGTTGTGTTTATGTCAAATAGGATAAGTACAGTTTAGGTGTCAAACTAAGACAAATGTGTTTACTCATGAAAATAATGTTAAAGACTTAATATCTTAAGTCCTATAATAGTATAAGTAGTTTAACATTTTTAGTAATACATAAACTAACAAGGTATAACTTAGTAAACATATATTAGTTAGCTAGTATATACAAGTTACTTATTCATATAAATGATCACTAGCTCATACATGTTACATTCATAAGTTACATACATTTACATTTACATATTACATTTTATTTCTTAATATGGAATATGTACAATGACATCATGGCATACATCATATTGATACATTTAGGATATCTTGAAGATCTTAAATATATCTTGGTTAGATCTTTACACAAAGAATTAGATTTGGCAATATCTTCACACAAAACTCATACACGGACTGATCCCTCAAATTGGATCCGTCCCATCCGTGGGTGAATAATTCTGTTGGCTATAAATAGCACCATTGGAAGATCACTTGAACATACATTCTCTCTACCCTTTAGCATACACTTAGATTAGTAGATAACTATGTAGTAACATACATTAATCACCCTTATCATCATGATCATAATGTTACTAACTTTCATTATGTTGTAAGCATACTCCGAAATGATCCTGTGAAGCAAGCTCAGAGATCGTGAGTCATCATCCATCACAAGCATATCATACCTCCTGATCTACCAAAAGGCTTGGAGATCTTGAAGTCATCATCCACCAAAGCATATCAACATATAAAGATTCAAGGGCACTTGTCATCCTCATTGTTTGAAGACTTCTATTGGGTTTTATATATTCTATAGATTTGATGATACAAAACAAGAAGAATGAAACATAAGGATTGCTGAAATGATAAGCAAAATACACCAAGTAGATTCTACTCCTAGGCATAAAAGATTCTATTGCTAGAGTATTTTATTCTACTGCTAGTGTATTGTTGAAGTTTGCTCGAGTTACAACTAACAGTACTAACTGCTAAGTTAGTACTGCTAGTGCAAAGAAGGTAGCAGTTAGTATTGCTAGTGCAAAGAAGGTAGCAGTTAGTACTGCTAGTGCAAAGAAGCTACTGCTGAGAAGATAACTAAGTGACTCATACTACTGCCGAATGGCTAAGAATGAAAAAGATATTTTGTGTATAAGAGTCAATTATATACGGTAGATAATATCTTTCATATGTGCTTGATGAGTGTCTAAATACTCATCATTTTTACCTAATCTGAGCTGCCAAAACATCCAAAAACACTCAGAAATGCATCATAATACTGAAATTATCCCAGAATTGTGTTTTATATGTTTCAGATGCAAAATGTTTAAAAACAAGTGAAAAACGAACAAAGTTTGCATAATTGGCAGTTTCAGTCCCTCAACTTTCAAAAGTTGTCAAAACTAGTCCCTGGGTGTTCTAAAAACAAAGTTTCATAAAATTACAAGTTTAGTCCCTCAACTTTGAAAAATGTCAAAAATGGTCCTTAAGGTTTTAAAAATGAAAAATTATCAAAAATAAACCTTTGAACTAATCATATATGGCATAATTGGTCCTTGTGATATTTATTGTGAATTTACAGGTTGGCCCTTCAAGTTTCAGAATATTACACTTTTGGTCCTTGTGATATTTTAACTACAAACCAACCGGATCCTAAATTAATAAAAACCCAACACCCTATTAAACTAAACCCAACCCATCCTTATTATTACTACCCAGCCCAATTAACCACCAAGCCCAATCCTTCCATTAAAACCCAACCCGACCCAACCTGGTATAACAAAACCAGTTTGACTTAGTCAAACTCTTCCCCAACCTCACAAACCCGCCAAAACCACCTTGCCCATTGTTTCTCTGCTATACCACCCCCTCCTATCCCACTCACCTAACAATGCCAAAAGCTTTAAAAGCTTCTTCTCCACCTCCTCCTAAAGCATTAAATGCTTAAACCTGCTCAATCCACTAGCAAGAATTTTGGCGCCAAAATAATGAATCAATGGCTCAGATCAATTGAGGATAATTCAAGGGTGCAGAAGAGCTCAGAGATGTCGACTAGGGTTTTCCCATCTCAATTTTGTATAAATAGATCAATGTAATAGGAATAAAAGTAGTAGTTAAATTTTATTAAATCGTCATTTACTTTATTGTCTTTCCTTATTGTAATTTTCATTATCAATCTTCAATATAGTCACTTTACAGTCAATTTGATCTCTTTTTAATATATCTTGTCTTTATTTTCAGTCACTTTAAAATTTCATGCTTTACTGTGGTTCGAATTAATTTAAATGTTGTTTGGAAATACTTATTATCTGTTTACATAAGCTCATACAAGCTAATTATAGCTTATTGTGAGCTTATGTTAGTGTAATCCTGTTCTATTTCAAGAAATCAAGAAAAGTCAAAGAAAGTCAACTGGGAGGTCAAATAAGCAATTCTGAGGTTTAGAAGCTAAGCTGGATGGTTTTCTGGTTTCTAGCTTGTTGACAACAAGCTAGGAGTAGTTTATGATCTTTGGTTCTTGTTCTACAGGCTCTTTTAAGTTGTAAGCATATTTCAAGTTTTTGCTTAATATGCCATTTTACTATTGCACTGCTTATTAGTAGCTTTTTATTGTTAAATCTTGCTTATTAGTGGTTTGTAGACTTGTTTCATCAATAATATCAGTATAATATAGCTTGTGTCTTAGTTTTACTCAAAAACTCTAAAAAGTCAAAAACAGTCAACTCTAGCATAGCTTATTCTATTGCTTAATTTTGTTTTGAAAGTTGCTTATTATAGTTCTTATAAGTCATTTAGTCAATAAAAGTCAGTACTTATTGGTCAAATTTTCTATTTCCTTTGAAAATTCAAATCAGGCAACTCATAAAGGGTTGTTTGGTTTAGCAGTCAAAAGGTCAAACAAGTAGCTTGTATTGTAGATTGGTCATTAGGCCAACTTTGATTAAGCTTATCTAAGCCATTATAAGCTATTTCTCAGGTTTAACAAGTTTATTTCATTGTTTTAGTAGTTTTGAGTCCTTTGTGGAATTTTTAGAAGTTAAAAAGCTCAATTAAGCCATTTATAGCTATAAGCTCATATTGCCCATTTTCTTGGTCTTTCTGAGTCCATTGTGGTCTATATTGAGTAGTGACAAAAGTTGGTTTAAAGCCCTAAGGCTTGTGCTTGTCTGCACAAAGTCTGCACAACAGCAGTCTAAGTGCTTATTGGCTGCTGATCTAAGCCACTTTGTGGCTTATCCACATAAGCTCATGCCCTGTTCTTTGTGTTTTTCAATAGTTCACAATGCTAGCTCAAGTTTGCCCCCATAATATTGCATCTCAGTACTTATTTGGTTAGCTTAAATTGCCTTGAAAGTTGGCAATTTTCCAAGGTTTCTGCTGAAACCTTGTTGCTGCTCATCTTCTTATTAGCTTAAATCATAGTGCTTATTTGTATTTTCCAGTTGTTTTGTGTTTATTTAAGTGTATCAAACCTGTCCTGAGCATTTGGTTGAGTTTAGTGCTTTTTAGCTTATTTTTGGCTTATTTGCCAACTGCTTATCTGCCCAAATCAGCTCTCCAGGCTTATTAAACATTTGATTTTATTTTTCATAGCTTTTTAATAATATTTTAGATTTATCTGTAAATTTTCATAATTTTCTGAATAGTTTTGATATTTTTAATCTTTTTTAGTAGTTTCTATTAGTAATAAAATCATAATAAATAGAATATTAATCAGAAAAATATAATTCCAATTTTCATAATTTTCTTTTGTCATTTTTAATCTAGGAAAAATATAATTGTATTATTAACCCTTAAGAAAAACCAAAAATAGAAATAAAGTGATAGCTTCTATTTAATAGAATTTATCTTTTTAAATTTTAATTAAGTAATTTTCATTTTTATAATTTTCTTAGCTTTTTCTCATCTTATAATATTTTTAGAAAAAGTTTTAGAATTTTCTTAGTTCATTTAGTATTTTTTATAATTTAAATTAGTTTAATTAGTAATTAAATAATAAATAATTAATAATAATTAAATAAAAAGTATAAAAAAAATATAATTTAAGTTTTTAAATAAGTTTTAAGTAATTTTACATTTTTAGGTTTTAAATTTTATAAATTTCAGTTTTTGTCCCATTTTAGATTCCCGTTGCGCGTTTTAGTTTAATTTAATTCGCGTTTAAATTTCTTGTGCATATCTGTTTTTAAATTGTTATTTAGAATTATTAAATAAAGCAAAATCCAAAAATATCTAAATCATCAATCATTCTAATCCAAAGCTTTTCACAGTTGCCCATTCACATCTCGTTGGGAAACGATCCGGGTGATCACTTGCCAGGTTTCACACTACACACGAGCATTCGTTCTGAGACTGTTTATATTTATATAAGTGTGTTTTAGCACGGATCAGTGCTCAGTCAACAAGTTGTAAACACAGATACATGTTGTATCTTAATGACTGACACACACAAGCAAGTAGTAGACAAGACTTATCAACTTTGGAATGATCTCCTTTATTCTATAAAAACGAGATCTTACCTTTAGATAAAAAGTGTGGTTAGAAGCTAATCACCAGAGTGTTTTATTTTACTTAGAACTCAAAACACAAAGTGTGTTACAAATGTAAAACATCAAACAGTGAGTGTGTGTGGGAACATCAGACAAGGGGTCTGATGTTGTTAGGTTTGTTTAGCCTCAAAGATCTTTGATCCCTCATTAGAGTGTAATCATGCTATATTTGATCACATAGCATTGGGGCTGATTTTATAACAAAGAGAAAGTTTGACAAAACCTTGTTGTGATAGTATTGTTTCTTTCATTTGAATATTCCGCCAATATTATCATTGTGCTAATCATAGTTTATCCTAGATTAAGGTCTAAACAACCTAGAGTCCAAAAATGGTTCATAAAACTTATATTAAGTGTGTGCTCAATCTATATTAAAGTTTTCACAAATGGTATCAGAGCGGGGGGCTCTCAATCTAGGATGTTACAAGCTTTTTGTTAAAGAGAGAAGAAGAAAGAAGAAAAATTCGTTTTTGCTTAATTTTTCACAACTTTCTGCAGAGAAGATTTGCAAAGGCTATAGCTCATTCGTTAATCGTTGGATCGGGCTAAAATTTTTTTTGAAGGTTCTTGGCATATCAAGGAGGATTTTCACCGAAGGGATCTTCAATCTAAGCTTTAGATGGCAAGATATGCATCATTAAAAATTGCTGCAGAAACAGTGGAGGTATGATTGAATTTTTGGTTTTCTTTCAAAAGGTTCTCGGTTTACACACACAAAGGGGAAGAATCACACACAGAAGAGAGTTGGTTTATGTTTTTAAAAGTTTAAAGGCTTGTTTTTATTTCTTATTGGAGAAGAAGGTAACTTGTTACTTATTTGAAGATGAAATGGAAGTTTTCAAGGTTGTGCTCTTATCATATCTTAAGGTGGGTGTTACACTTTAAAGATAACTTGTTAGTTCATTCAAGTGACTACGAAATGACAAACACTTAAAGGTGTTACATTGCAGTGCTCCGTGTCTCATAGAAGACGAGTTTATTGTCATGTGATTGCGGTCTCCCTATACAAGAAAGTTGGGTATATGTTCGAAGTCAGATTTTGTACAAGATATAAGACACAAGGTTGGTTTCTTTCACTTCAGCATCAAGTTAGTAATGGTTAGTTTTCTTCATCAGTCATAAAGCCTACAGAATTGGAGATTCAAATGGTTAACATAGGGGTTTCAGGGGAAGCTTAAATGTTCAGATGCTCAACCATTTATATGCTACACCAAGTTTTTACTGCTTATATTTCCTATTTGTTGATAACAAAAAGGGGAAGAGATATTGTGGTGGATAGCATAGATTAAGGGGAAGACAGTATTGTTTCATTCATGGTGAGATTTAATTATCTCAATTTCTCTACTTCGTCTAGGGAAGTTCGTACAAGAATGTGTTTGTTTTGTCATCATCAAATAGGGGAAGATTGTTGGGTTTTATATATTCTATAGATTTGATGATACAAAACAAGAAGAATGAAAAATAAGGATTGCTGAAATGATAGGCAAAATACACCAAGTAGATTCTACTGCTAGGCATAAAATATTCTATTGCTAGAGTATTTTATTCTACTGCTAGTGTATTGTTGAAGTTTGCTCAAGTTACAACTAACAGTACTAACCGCTGAGTTAGTACTGCTAGTACAAAGAATGTAGCAGTTAGTACTGCTAGTACAAAGAAGGTAGCAGTTAGTACTGCTAGTGCAAAGAAGCTACTGCTTAGAAGATAACTAAGTGACTCATACTACTGCTGAATGGATAAGAATGAAAAAGATATTTTGTGTATAAGAGTCAATTATATACGGTAGATAATATCTTTCATATGTGTTCAGTCAACAAGTTGTAAACACAGATACATGTTGTATCTTAATGACTGACACACGCAAGCAAGTAGTAGACATGACTTATCAACTTTGTAATGATCTCCTTTGTTCTATAAAAAGGAGATCTTACCCTTAGATAAAAAGTGTGGTTAGAAGCTAATCACCAGAGTGTTTTACTGTGCTTAGAACTCAAAACACAAAGTGTTTTACAAATGTAAAACATCAAACAGTGAGTGTGTGTGGGAACATCAGACAAGGGGTCTGATGTTATTAGGTTTGTTTAGCCTCAAGGATCTTTGATCCCTGATTAGAGTGTAATCGTGCTATATTTGATCACATAGTATTGGGGCTGATTTTATAACAAAAAGAAAGTTTGGCAAAACCTTGTTGTGATAGTATTGTTTCTTTCATTTGAATATTCTGCCAATATTATCATTGTGCTAATCATACCTTATCCTAGATTAAGTTCTAAACAACCTAGAGTCCAAAAACGGTTCAGAAAACTTATATTAAGTGTGTGCTCAATCTATATTAAAGTTTTCACAAGAGGTATCAGAGCGGGGGGCTCTCGATCTAGGATGTTACAAGGTTTTTGTTAAAGAGAGAAGAAGAAAAAAGAAAAATTCGTTTTTGCTTAATTTTTCACAACTTTCTGCAGAACAGTTTTGCAAAGGCTGTAGCTCATTCGTTAATCGTTGGATCGGGCTAAAATTTTTGTTGAAGGTTCTTGGCATATCAAAGAAGATTTTTACCGAAGGGATGTTCAATCTAAGCTTTAAATGGCAATATATGCATCATTAAAAACTGCTGCAGAAACAGTTGAGGTATGATTGAATTTTTGGTTTTCTTTCAAAAGGTTCTCGGTTTACACACACAAAGGGGAAGAATCACACATAGAAGAGAGTTGGTTTATGTTCTTAAAAGTTTAAAGGCTTGTTTTTATTTCTTATTGGAGAAGAAGGTAACTTGTTACTTATTTGAAGATGAAGTGGAAGTTTTCAAGGTTGTGCTCTTATCATATCTTAAGGTGGGTGTTACACTTTAAAGATAACTTGTTAGTTCGTTCAAGTGACTATGAAATGACAAACACTTAAAGGAGTTACATTGCAGTGCTCCGTGTCTCATAGAAGATGAGTTTATTGTCATGTGATTGCGGTCTCCCTATACAAGAAAGTTGGGTATACGTTTGAAGTCAGATTTTGTACAAGATATAAGACACAAGGTTGGTTTCTTTCACTTCAGCATCAAGATAGTAATGGTTAGTTTTCTTCATCAGTCATAAAGCCTACAGAATTGGAGATTCAAATGGTTAACATAGGGGTTTCAGGGGAAGCTTAAATGTTCAGATGCTCAACCATTTATATGCTACACCAAGTTTTTACTGCTTATATTTCCTATTTGTTGATAACAAAAAGGGGAAGAGATATTGTGGTGGATAGCATAGATTAAGGGGAAGACAATATTGTTTCATTCATGGTGAGATTTAATTATCTCAATTTCTCTACTTCGTCTAGGGAAGTTCGTACAAGAATGTGTTTGTTTTGTCATCATCAAATAGGGGAAGATTGTTGGGTTTTATATATTCTATAGATTTGATGATACAAAACAAGAAGAATGAAAAATAAGGATTGCTGAAATGATAGGCAAAATACACCAAGTAGATTCTACTGCTAGGCATAAAAGATTCTATTGCTAGAGTATTTTATTCTACTGCTAGTGTATTGTTGAAGTTTGCTCGAGTTACAACTAACAGTACTAACTGCTGAGTTAGTACTGCTAGTACATAGAATGTAGCAGTTAGTACTGCTAGTACAAAGAAGGTAGCAGTTAGTACTGCTAGTGCAAAGAAGGTAGCAGTTAGTACTGCTAGTGCAAAGAAGCTACTGCTGAGAAGATAACTAAGTGACTCATACTACTGCTGAATGGATAAGAATGAAAAATATATTTTGTGTATAAGAGTCAATTATATACGGTAGATAATATCTTTCATATGTGTTCAGTCAACAAGTTGTAAACACAGATACATGTTGTATCTTAATGACTGACACACACAAGCAAGTAGTAGACAAGACTTATCAACTTTGTAATGATCTCCTTTGTTCTATAAAAAGGAGATCTTACCCTTAGATAAAAAGTGTGGTAGAAGCTAATCACCAGAGTGTTTTATTGTGCTTAGAACTCAAAACACAAAGTGTGTTACAAATGTAAAACATCAAACAGTGAGTGTGTGTGGGAACATCAGACAAGGGGTCTGATGTTGTTAGGTATGTTTAGCCTCAAGGATCTTTGATCCCTGATTAGAGTGTAATCTTGCTATATTTGATCACATAGCATTGGGGCTAATTTTATAGCAAAGAGAAAGTTTGACAAAACCTTGTTGTAATAGTATTGTTTCTTTCATTTGAATATTCCGCTAATATTATCATGGTGCTAATCATAGCTTATCCTAGATTAAGGTCAAAACAACCTAGAGTCCAAAAATGGTTCAGAAAACTTATATTAAGTGTGTGCTCAATCTATATTAAAGTTTTCACAACTTCTTATTCAAGAAGTTCATATAGATTCCACATGCATACATATATGAAGATCTATCACAACAAGCATAGGTAACTTGTGAACTTCATTCATTGAAGGCTTCCTATCAATGGAAGTTCATTTAGATTAGTCACTCATATCCAATAGACATTTATGTCATGGATCATTATTGTAAACATCGTTGCATCATCACAATCTATTCACCAAACCAGATTAGATGGTTTATGTGTTTGTGCCATAAAACACAAGGTTTTTATGTTGGGCCATAAAACATAAAGGGAGTGGTTGTACCCTTGTAAAAGAACTCGACATCTAGCTTAGTGTCAGAAATATTTTATAAGCAACGTCAAGTTGGTTCTACCTCCAACTAGAACCCGGTAGTTAGCTTTGTACTGGAAAAAGTGTAAGCGACGATTGTAAAGGTTTTCTCCACCGAAAAAGGAGCTCGTTGATCTAGTGAAGTAACTCTCGAGTTGGGTACTCGGGGAGTGGAGTAGGGCGGAGAGGAGCTCCATGACCGAACCACTATAAATCATCGTGTTCGGTTTGCGCTTTATTTTACTTACTACTTTACTTTTATGTTTACATTATGTGATTGCTTGTGTTGTAACTTGTTGGTTATCCTTGTGTGACAACTTGTTTTAGTATATGTTAGTCATAAACTACAATTGGCATCTTTCATATTACAACAAGCTAAATTGGATATTTGATACAACAAGTTTTAAGATTTTAAACCGGTAACGTATTCAACCCCCCCCCCCCTCTACGTTTTCACAATTGGTATCAGAGCCTCGTGGCTCTTATTTTCATAACCAATGGTTTTTAAAATGGAGTACGATCCATGTATCAAATTACCATTGAAGCGGAATATAATATGAAAAATGTCTAGCTAATTATACTTAGAAATTTTGTTGTTAAATGTTACTTTGTATACATGCTTGAAGATGTTCTTGAAAAACAAAAGAAATGATTTCTTAAAAGAATTGAGTGTCAAATTGTGTGCTTAAAACTAATTTACGAGAAACACCGTTTTGAAAGGGGTGTTTGGGATAACTATTAATTTAGTTGAAAAATCCCATCCTGCATGATTTAATAAGTCACGTAAATAGAAATGATGCTAAAATAGGAGATATTTGTATATGTAAAGGAAACTAATCAAGCTTGATATACATCATCATATTTTACCACAAAGTGACGAAAAGTATATTTCCTTTTATGTTATGCTACTTATTTTGGTTATTTGCAAACATGTTGTTTGCTTATTGAAAGTTGTGATTGCACTTGTTTATTTGTGATAAATAAGTCTCTTGCCATGATTTTCATTTGCTTGTTTATTAATTTCTTATTTGTTGGGAATGCTTCTAACACAAAAATGTGACAACATATTTGGGATTACAATAGTTATCATGTATGGCACAAACACAAGGACTAGAAGCTTCAATTATGTAAAGTCTTGTGTTTGTTGGCCTATTTATACCCTCCTAGACTTCACTAGGAGGGTGAGCCTTGTTATTTTGTTTTCACTTTCACTTTCATTAATAAAGAACCAGGCTTTTTATCTCTCTCACTACACTCTCTCTCTCTCTAAAACTCTTAACCATGGAGATGATGTATTTCCATCATCCCCGACCTCCCGATTCACAATATATCATCCAAAACACGATCCATCAATTGGTATCAAAGCCAGGTTATAGTTTTGGTTGATATTTGTGATTTATTCTTGTCAAAAATGTATTTCTGAAACTGTTGTGATACTATTTTTACTGGTCCTACAAATTTTATCATTTTTTATGACTATTTTCGTGGTCCAACAGTCCTGGTATACTGTGCTGATAAATTTTCTCACTCTTATGACTCTTTTCATTATATCATTCCGTGAAGATGGTTGGAAATACGTGGTCAGATACATGGTCTGTATTTTAAGCTATTACATGGTCAGATACATGGTCTGTATTTTAAGCTGTTACATGGTCAGATACATGGTCAGATACTAAGCTGCTAAGCTGTTTGTCTCGATAAGCTGGTCTGGATATTTGTGGTCAGCTAACTGGAAAACTTGGTCAGATAATACTCGACTGGTAAACATGGCCGGAAAAGTGGTCGGAAAAATGACAAAAAGTTAAAACCCACGTTTATCCCAATTCTTGTATAAGAATTTCGATAGATTGGGGTTTCATCGCAATTGTCAATAAGAGGGTTTTATCGCAATTCTCCAATTGTTTATCGCAGTTGTCAAGCCACTTATCGCAATTTTCAAGCCACTTATTGCAATTGTCAGGGCACTTATCGCAATTGTCAAGCTACTTATCGCAATTGTCAGTCAACGAGTCAAACTTATTGAAATTAAAAGAAACAGAATATAGATGAAGAAGAATTGACCAGTTGACCAGAAACATAATACCATCGCTGACTTGTTGACTCGTCAACTCGCTAACTCGCTGACTACATACATCATCAGTAGACCAATAACATAAATCAATCCCAACTCAAATCCAACTCTATCCTACCACCTCACCATCAATCCCATCTCCAATCCACTCTCATGACTCGAATAAAAACTCAAACCAAAAACAAAAATAAAACAATTAGATCTCAGTTTACTCTTGTTTGGTAATCATAGACGAGTCCAAAGACAAGTGCCACAAGAGACAACACATCATCGATCTATTTTGAAGATCTTAGCTTCATTTAAATATCTGAATATAAAAGACAAGAAAGATAACAAAAATGTTATCCTCTTTTCTTTAATTCGTTCAACAAACTCAAAACAACAACGAGAACAAAAACGTACGTAGAACCTATCTGTGACCCTTCAAAGGATCATGAAGCCTTAAAACAAGTTCTTGATTCGTATTGAGCAACAAAGTAAACATAGGTTAAGGTTTGGCACTACTTTCGTTTGCGTTTGTGTCGATTGATTTGTGAGATACAATTATGTTGATGAGTTTTTTTTTATGATCGATTGATGGATATGAGATCATTTTGTGTTATGTTTGGTGGCTGAGTGAAAGGAAGAGGAGGGGGCGGAGAGAGATTATGAGTGTGGTTAGGGTTAATAGATATGTGTTAAATTAGGGTTGTGATGGTTTTAAACCATTTGTCTACTTAGATCGGGTTGTATATTTTATTGGGCCCGAGTTATATTGATTGAGTGATGGGCTGGACTGGACTGAGAGCTTGTTGATTAATGCTCATATTTTATTGTGGATCCGAATAATATACATACACTAGGCCAAAATTGTTTAATATTATCAAGTGTATGTTCAATACATTGGTGATATTTTTTTTTGGTATAACTTTTGACGAAATTGAATGGTATTTTGGTTATTACAAATTTTTCACGGGGATACATTTTTGACAAGATCGGGATAAAACCATTAAAGTTCATTTTAACCAAGTAACGAAGGCTAGTTTTGGGTATTGGACCGCAAGATGTGACTACGGCGATAATTCATTATTATTTATTTGAGGTTGAAGTGGAATTTTACGGGTGCGTGTACTTAGTATCTTGAAGATATCGGGGTTGGTTGGATGCATGATTCTTCGAGATCCTTGTTCGAGCTTATAACCGTTAGAATGATTACGACTTGAGTTATCTAATTATACCTGATGTAAGGAGTTACGTTGTTGTGCTCACAGATTATAGCTATCACTTTAAAAGAGTTACGTTGTAGTGCACAAGTGTCACAAAAAGCTGTGGATAATTCGAGAGAAGTTCATATACAGTTAAGGAAGGTTGGATGGGTATATGATTCTACCTTTATTGAAATTCTCAGTATTGGTTCGTAGTCAGACAATAGTGCAAGCTTGAGTCACAAGTTTGGGTTATTTTACTTCAGTCTCAAGTTCGTAATACTGGGTTTTCTCCATCAGTAGTCACTACAAAAAGCCGTTAGAATGATAATGGGGTCGGTAAAGAGTTAGCAGAGAAGAGTATTAAAGAGTAGAGATGTTTATCAGTTGTTGATTCTCACGGGCTATTTATGGTACTTCACACATCTTCGACTAATTGGACATACAGGGTTTACGCTGCCTCCGTTTCCATCGTAACCATAGTGTGTATGCTTCCAATTCCGCGAAGAAATCGTGGGGGAAGATAGAGTAGATGCACTTTTACTTTTCTTGCATTCTTTGCGAAAACACTCTTTTTCCAGATGTATCTGCATTTAGGGGGAAGAAATGTACACATCGGGGACGCATAACAGATTCACGTGATCGAGCTTACAATTTTAGTACTACCGGAGAGACGTCCGCAGAGATGATCAGTGGTTCAGTTTTGTGATTTTGGAGTAATCGTTTTAACTTTCGCAGGATGTGAAGTGTGAAGTAGCCTACTTATGTGAGAAGATCTTGCTGATTTCTTGCATGTTACCCTCGAACGGAGTTTCCGCATTGAGCATAATCGTTACTGAGTACTATTTAGATTTGCTTGGTGTGGTTTACGATGTCAACTACAAATTCCGATGTTTTCTTAAAAACTTCAAAAGATAGAAGACATGTTAACTACATCAAAGTTTCAAATCTGCTGAAGACGGTTGTCAGTTTGGGGGGAAGCTGATTCAGAAACTTCACCAAAAAGAAGTATATGAAGAAGCCGTTAAAGACATGCAGCATGAATTGGGGGGAAGTTAATCCAATTCATGTATATTACAACATTTGCCTACAAGTGAAGAAAAGTTCTCAAGCCGAGGTACAAGATGAAGACAAAGAGCGTAAACTGTAGTCATCCTCAGCACTTGAAGAGCTTACGAAGACCTTTCTTTATTTGTATTTGTACTTGTAGGAAATGATGTAAGTAATCCCATATGTTGCCACATTGGGGGAAGGATGTTGGGAATGCTTCTAATACAAAAATGTGACAACATATTTGGGATTACAATAGTTATCATGTATGGCACAAACACAAGGACTAGAAGCGTCAATCATGTAAAGTCTTGTGTTTGTTGGCCTATTTATACCCTCCTAGACTTCACTAGGAGGGTGAGCCTTGTTCTTGTGTTTTCACTTTCACTTTCATTAATAAAGAACCAGGCCTTTTATCTCTCTCACTACAATATCTCTCTCTAAAACTCTTAACCATGGAGATGATGTATTTCCATCATCCCCGACCTCTTGATTCACAATATATCATCCAAAACACGATCCATCATTATTTATGCACAATAGGACATTTGCTAGATCTTTGTGCACTAAGTTGGTAAACTGTTTTTTATTACTTATAGACTTAGATATTTATATTTGCATATGTTATGGGAAAATCTTGAATAATTTACTTAGGAATGAGAACTAAGTAAAACTAGTTAAGTATCTTGAATAGTATTGTCTTGCACAAACTCTCACTTAATAGTTCAAGTGTTAAAATGTGTAAACATGTAGTATCTTTGAAAAAGGTGTTTGGTACATTTGCTTCTAACAATGATGTTTAATGTATTTGTCTTGTCATAGGATAATAAATTACCTTTGAATGATCATGTGAACTAACCGTGCCATGCAGGACGATAACATTTTGATGTTATCAATTTTCTAATCTTAAGCCACTGTTTGGCATAACTTCTATTATTAGTATATTCATTATCCTCGGATTGATCTATATGCTTATGTATGTTAATACTTGTTTTGTTGTTATTATTCAATCACAACTAATTACTTACCCATGTTGTAGGAGAAACTACAGGATTTGAACAGGTTTCAGGGATTGAAAAATGCCCTCTATTTAGAATTTTTGCTTGGCGGATAAGACGGAACCAAAATTAAGGATCCGTGTGTTCAAAATGTTGGTTCCGCCAAAATTAGCTTGACGGACCAAACGGAACCAAAATCATGGTTCCGCCTGTGTTGTCATTTGGTTCCGCCAGACAAACAGCTAGATTTTTAAATTTTCACTCACTTTTATCACTAGGATTCTTTTCACTAATATTCAGTCATATTAGGATCATGACATCTCACTTGCACCAATAGGATAATTATCTCTAATTATACTTTCAAATATCATGAAAATGCTTCAAGGTAGCTTTCTCCATAAAGGAAGGAACCCTGAAATTGGTTCCTTGCAAACTGAGGACCACTAAGTATTTGTGATCATTACACACATTCACTACATCCTCCCGTCCTTTACGCATCCATTAGCTTGATTTGTAAATTGACAACTTCCAAACAAATCCGGACTCATTGTTTGCAAAGATATCACAGATCACAAGTCCAACTTATGATGGTAGATATTGTCTTCACATATGTTACCTTACTTTGTTAACATGTCATCCTTCAAGACGATAAAGATTTACATCGAGTCATAACTCACACTTAGGTTATAGATGTATTATCAAGTCTTGCTATCCTTGAATGCTATCCAATCTCAACAAAGTAGGATTGACAACTTAAGTATTTCATCCGAAATATTCAAGTAAATTTGACTTACGATTGTAGTCATTAAAAGTCATATCCGAAAGAATCAACACCTAAGTATTTTAAACTTATGTTAAAACACTATCACCTAAGTACTCACATAGTACAACAAACCCCTACAACACCACAATCCTTACCATTATTTGAATCCATTGAGTGCATTGCTCAAAAAGCCCGTTTGTCCAAACACTTGTACCAAATCAAATGCACGTTAAACAAACTCAACCATACTTTACCACCTATAGGATTAGAACCTTCACCATCAAATGAGCATGATGCTCACATTCATTGTTTATCAATTTCCACTAGGTTTAAGTAGTACCACTCTCACAAGTTATCAAAGTATTGGTAATACTTTGTCGTTAAACTTCTACATAAGTTTCATTAAACCTTAAATCAACATTTTAACAACTTATGTTAAAATGTAATCTCAAAGCCAACCTCATGCACCCCAAGTGACAATGACTCTTGAGGAGTATACATAAGAAACTCGAGTGAGTTCCTCTTGTCATCATCTAGTAATTATAATCTTGAGACCAAGTTTATTAAGGATATGTCTATCCAATTCAAACACTTTGGATTCATATCTTATTTAGGAAAACATGATGTTTTGAAAAACATTATGCCTAAGAAATCATCCTTTTAGTTTTCATCTTGTTAAAAGGATAATGTATATCCGATGCATCATTCTCTTCTTGCGACATGAACGGTCGTGTCACAAGAGATTTCATTACACCTCATACTTGTTTTCATAAGCATGATAACTTTATCCCATGAGATAATCTTACTTGTTGAAAGATACTATATGTATCTATTTCCTTTCAAGCATACATCATAACCAAACCTTGCTCATAATCTAGTTCAAACCTTGTGCATATCCAATGTTAATTAAAGTTGGTAACTTTACTTAGATTCTTGTACCAAAGAGCTTTCTTGAGAAACGTTCTTAATTTAACATAGTCTATTATCACACACAAACATATTTCTTGGTCATAGATGATCAAATCACTTTCATAACACATACTTAAACTCAACATAAAAGATGTCATCTATTAGATCATGCAATAACCTTAGATTCTAAACACAAGATTAAAATATGTTGACACACATTTGTCAAATTCTCGTGTAAAACCTGACATCTTCATCACCTTAGTTTTAATAGATATAGTTGAATCTCATTAAGTCAAGTATTGGTGAATTATCATCTTTTATATACGTCAATAGGTAAAAATAGGAATTCCTATCTTTCGAACATGAGAATGACTACTAGAGAACCTATTGCACTAGAAACTCAATTTAACCTAATGGTTTAAATTGCTTTTAGTAGAGAAGTTGGGTATGTGGAATCACCCGTAAAAATGGTCGTGTTTAGCCTGAATTGAGCACCAGTAGTAATAGTCTCATATTCATTCTCCAACTTGAAAAATACTTATTCCTATACTTGCCTAAAGTAAGTATTAAAATAAGATATTTTATCTTGTCTTAGGAATATTAATCAAACAAGTAGTAGATGTGACTTTTCTTAGTAAAATCACTTGCATTACATATACATGTGTTGATTACATGTTATTTGTTTGATATAATTAAGTATCTTGACGTTATCATGATAATTATTTGATTGATAGTCAAATGTGTAAACCTTGGAAAGGTTTTGTCTGCATAGTTATATGTTTCATGCCACTAAATGTTAACATGATTCGTATAATATTTTCATTCTTTTGTTATATGATATTTCGCAAGATTAACATGTTTCTTGTTAACTCATGATATGTCATACATGATGTTTTTATATGATGTTTCTATACTTGAAAGCTCATGTCTTTTGTTGACATTCATTGAGCCTTTTCGTAGGATAGCCTAAATGATACATGCTCCAAAATGATATAATGTTTTGCATGAATCTGTCATTTATTATTATTATTATTATTATTATTATTATTTTGTGATTTTGTCACACTATTTATTTGCCATGTGTGCACCTATAATTTGTCAAAGTACTTTTGGTATGATAAACATTTATAAGTTGTTTTACAAATTAATTACATGGATAATTGTGTTAATTAATGAGTATGTTTGCTTAAGTGACTAAGCCTAACATCAAAACAATTTCACAATGTAGTATCTCAAACAAAGTCATGCTTTCTTGTAATATGATTATTTGTCTTGATGCTATGTGGCAACTTTTTATTTGTTTTTATAAGATGTTATCTTATGATTTCTATCATAATCACATCTTTTGTTATTAACACTTTTGTCTTGTAGGTTGATAACAAATTATTTGTTATCTCACTTCGTTATGCCTATTTTGCATAATTGTAATCCCTTTATTGCTATGTAGATTTGTAATATGTTTATAGGACCCATTCTCTTGCGTATAGTTTTTAAAGTTAATAGGATTAAGTTTTAGAGGCTTGAAATTTGTGTTTGCGTATCTTTCAATCGACCTCTTTCCAAATCTCATTATTGCTTCCGCTTTCCCAAAAACATCTCCATCAACTTTTAGTTATAACAATACACCTCCCATGAGAAAACCACATGCCTCGTCATGCGATCATATCGCATTGATAGAGAAGAGCTACGTGACTTCAAGGATGAAGTTCTTTGTGTTAGGAATATAAATATTCATATGAAGACTCAGTCACCCCGAGTACTCATTAGCATTAAATAGCTCGTAAGATTATTAGTATTATAGTATTAGTTTAGTTATATTAATATTGGTGGAGTTGGGTCGGGTCTTTACCCACTGTTAGCTCACTCCACAGCCCACTCGGGGCACCTATGCTAGCACAATATAAAGCCCTTCCCACACAAGGGAAGGGTTGGAACTCCTTATCATTTTCATTCTAATACAAGTCCACTTTCTCTCTCTAGTTCCCATTCTCTTTCTCTCTCTAAATTCATTCGGCCAAATCACAATCAAAGGTGTGTTATATGTTAGTGAATATGTTACAATTGGTATCAAGAGCCATGGTTAGGTTCTAGTGATTGCATATTCACGGATTTATGGAGTGATTTTGGCACGTTTGTTTTTGTTTTTGTGGGTCGAATAGATAAGCTAAGAAAATCATTGGTTGTGCTTTGTTTGTGGTTCAAATCGTTAAAACATTGTACTTTTGTGTTCACAAAACTATCTTGCATCTTCCTTGACAACATACAGCCGTGTGGTGTTAGTTATTGGAAGATTAGAAGAAGTTTCTTGACTGCGGTTTGACACTCGAACGGTTTCTCTTCGCTGCGGTTTGCCTCTCGGTAAAGGATTCGTGGTTGCGGTTTGAGTTGTTTGGGAAATTGTTGACTGCGTTTTGGTGTTTTTAGGATTGCGTTTTGGCTTTTATCCATAAAGGGGAAAAAAAGACAAAAAGTACTGAAAGTGACACCTTGTCCTTTTGCGGCTGCGGTTGGTGGTCTCTTGTCCTTTGCGATTTTTCGTTTTATGTCTTACGTTTTGACATACTGCGGTTTGGATTTTCTGCGGTTTGCGGGATTGCAGTTTGTGGTACTGCGTTTTGAAGTTACTGCGTTTTGGGTCTCTGCGGTTTGAACATCTGCGGTTTGATTCTTTGCGTTTTGTAGTTTCTGCGTTTAGAGGTATTGCGGTTTGAGTCTTCTGCGGTTTGTGGTATCTTGCGGTTTGATTCGTCTGCGGTTTGTGGTACTCTGCGGTTTGAGTTGTCTGCAGTTTGTGGTATTCTACGGGTTGAGTCTTATGCGGTTTGGGATAGACTGTGGTTTGGATCTTGCATTTTGATATTCATGTTCTGCGGTTTGACCATTGTGGTTTGTTCAGTTTGACTGCGGTTTGGATTTTGAGGTTTGATATTGAAGTAATACTTTTAACTACGGTTTGAATCAAATCTCAGTTTATTCTTGATTTTAGTAAAATCCCGCGAAAGAAACTATTGCTCGGTTTAAATCATAGAATTATAAAATCCCGTACAAATCTACATCGTGACAAGCACAGCTTCTGATGACATTCAAGCTGCCAGGTCCGATACCCGCCCTCCTATGCTTGATAGGACGGATTATGAGTCATGGGCACAAATAATTTGACTCTACTGCTTGGGCAAAGAAAATGAATTTAACATTCTTAAATCCATTAATGAAGGACCATTTCAAATGGGTACCACCAGAGATCCTGTAACTACCGGTGAGGACGGAATGGTCACGTTTGGAATCGACAGGCCACATACTTACAATGATCTTAATGAGGAAGAAAAGAAGAGGTATGAAGCGGACATTAGAGCCTCCAACATTGTGATTCAAGGACTTCCCAAATATGTGTACAAGCTTATCAACTTCAACACTGAAGCCAAAGCTGTCTGGGATAATGTCAAAATGCTTCTTGCTGGATCTGAACTAACCAAAGAAGATCGTGAGTCTCAGCTGTATGATGAGTTTGAGCACTTCAAGATGAATCATGGAGTGAACATTACTGACTATTACGTGAGATTTCACAATCTTGTGAATGACATGAGGATCATCAGGATGACAATGCCAAACATCCAACTCAACTTAAAGTTTGTGAACAAAATGTCACCAGAGTGGGACAGATTTGTTACTGCAGTGAAACTCAACAAAGGATTAAGAGATACAAATTATGAACAGTTGTATGCCTATTTACAAGAACTTGAAAAGCATGCTGCTTATGATCGTCTTTTGAGGGAAAAACTCAATCCAACAACATCAAATGATTCACTTGCATTTGTTGGAAATGTTCATCCATTCAATCAATCATCGTCTGATCAAGCTTATCACCATCCCTATTCACCACAAAATCAAACATCATTTGTCCAATCATCGTTGCATTCACCATCTGCTATGAATCCCCAACTGGATTCAGGATATTCTCAGACTGACAAGATGATTGATAATCTCACCAGCCAGGTCTCCTTACTTGTACAACAGTTCAAAGCAACACTCCCTCAAATCAACAACCAACTTAGAACTTCATCAAACCCACGCAATCAAGCAACTGTGGAGGATGGAAGGGTTGTGGTTCAGAATGTTCAAGGAAGGCAGAACTTGAATCAAAGGAACGTGGGTCGGGGTAATGTGCAGATCAGAGTAGGGAATGCAAATCAGGGGCAGGGAAAGCAACCCAAGTGTTACAACTGTGGTGGTCTTGGGCACATAGCAAGAAACTGAAATCAACCAAAGCGTCCACAAAACTCTGACTACTTCAAGGATAAAATGCTATTGATGCAAGCTCAAGAGAATGGAGCAGTCTTGGATGAAGAAGAGTTGTTGTTTCTTGTTGGTGATGGGGGGAATATGTTTGATGCCGATGTGGATGATCAACCAGTTCAAGACTTGGCACTTAATGATCCCAACATCTTCCAAGCTGATGACTGTGATGCTTTCGACTCAGACGTTGATGATGAACCCACTGCTCAAACCATCTTCATGGCTAATATGTCCTCTGTTGTCTCATCACCTCAACAAGCTAGTCCTTCCAATGCATCTGTCATATCTGAGGTACTAAAGCTTTATGACACATATGACGTGGTAGATGAACAGAAGATTCCCAACAAAGTACAACAGACAGATGTTGTTGAATCAGATACTGTTGACATGGGAAATAGTAATATTATTCCATATGAACAATATGTGAATCACAACAACGTGTCTGATGTACCAGGTTGTGCATCTTCTGTTGTAGAAAATGCTTCTGTTATAGATAATGCTTGTGAATTATTTGAAAACACTGTGTTTATTCCTGATGACACCTTGACCACTAGACTTAACATCTATAAAGATCAGGTGGCCATATATGAACAACGTGCAAAATTTGAGTTAACTGAACGTGAGCAGAAAATGGATAGTCAAATGCGTACATTTATAATTGAACGTAATTTAAGGGAAGAAACATTGAAAAAGGAGTTGAATTCTTTGCGAAAACAACTGGATCAGACTGTTAAACAAAAACATGAAGTCCAAGAGAGTGTAAATACACTAAAAAAAGATTTCAAAGAAAAAGAAACAAAACTCTTAAATGATTTCTCCAGACTTAAAACGTTAAAGAATAAGCTTGAAAACAAGTTGTATACACAAGACTAAACCAGACAAACTGCTCAAATGGTTCAAAAGCACAAAAAGTTATGTGATAAGCATAGTGAAAATAATGTAGGTGAACCTAAATTAGCTCTTCTTAGGAGTGCTAAAGTAGCCCAACCTGCCTTATATGCTGCAAATGTAATGATTAAGTCTGATCATGCCCCTCATGATGTGTCATCATTAGAAGAGAGTAATGAGATAGAAGTGAGAAATAGAGAAAGAACGACTGATAAAATGAAGGATCCCAAATGTATAGCCAAACGAATTATAATCAAACCCCATGATTATTATGAGGAAAATTGTTTGACTGTTTTTGCACCTCAAACTAAGTTGACGCCTGAACAAATATTTTGGTCTTTGGACATAGAAAAGAGAAAGGCCGATGAACTTAAAGACAAAACTTCACCCCTTAGGAAAATTGTGGTTGCAACGGTGTATCCTCCCAATACACCTAGGCATTTAGTTCCTTTAACTCTTCCCACAGAATGTAAAACTCTAATTAGCATATATGTACTTTGTCAACTATTTGCGGATTTTGATAAAACATGTAAGAAGAAAATTACACCAACAGGAATTACTGAGGGGAAAAGGGGTTTTGAACAAACAAAAAGGTGCTACTTAACTGAGGTTATTCCATTCTTTAAACTAGTTAAAGAACATTTTGAAGGGATGCAAAAAAACCCTTAAAACTGAAGTAAATGAGATGAAAGTGGTTTTTAAAGATATGGAAAATGAGGTAGCTCAAAATGTGATAGAACTTAAGAGTCGTGAGATTGAGAGAAAGAATATTCTCATCACCAATGAGAATTTGATTGCTAGATGTATTGCACAGGATATATTTTATACTGCTACTGATGCTGCATTAACTGCCTGTCAATTTCATGAGTATTCTATTGTATTGAATGTTACCCAGAATCGTGTTGTTGAGCTTTAAGGGGAGAATTTGAAATTGCATGAAAAAATTCAAAATGATGACCATGATAACATGGTCAAGCGTTTTTCAGAACTAGAGGTTGATCATCTTAATTTGCAATTAAAATATCAACACTTAGAAGAAAGATGTAAAATCTCAAATGCCAAGACATCTTTGGATGTTCCTGAATTTGATACATATTTTGAATTAAGCAAATGCGATGAAAAAATTCAAGCTCACACTAACACGATTCGACAATTGAGGGCACAAATTTCCCAATTAAAGTCAAACAAGAGTGAATTAATTGGCACCCATAAACCATCGTCCTTAGATTCTCAAAATTTTCAATATCAAGACACCATCAATAAGTTACACTATGAAAATGAGTGTTTTCGAGCTGAAAATTCAAAAGTCAAACAGCATTACAAAGAGTTATATGACTCAATTAAAGTCACACGAAACAATCACAATGAAAAGATAACTTCTTTGCTAAATGAGATCGAGAATCTAAAGACCCAGGTGAAAGGGAAAATGCCAATCATCACTACTGATAATGTTGTTCCAAAGGTTTCTGCTTGTAGTAAGTATGTTGTTGATGTTGTGCCTATTCCATTTCCCCTTAAGAAAAATAGGCCTGCCCATCAAAAATATCTTAATCACCTTAAGGATAGCTTTGATACCCTTCGTGAGATCGTAGAAGAGGATAGAATAGATAAACCACTTGATAGTGCAGTTGTAGATGCATGCTTCCTCACTAAACGGTCTCATGAACTTTTAGAATACGTCATTGGCACAAGTCCTAAGATTGATAACAAAAGAGATAGACTTGCTGCATGATTACGTTTCAATTATAGTTCAAGGAAAACACACAAAGAAATATGTGTTAACCCGAGTCGTTTGTCCCGACGAAGATCGAATAGAATTTGTGTTCCCGGAACGTGATTCGTGTAGTGAATGTGAATAAGAGTGATTGATTTTGTGATTACACTACTAACAATGAAATTATAAAAGAAATTAACTAATTAATCTAATGCATCAATTAAACTAAGCATATGAATTTTAAAAATGAAAAATTTGAAATTAAAAACGTTATGCGACGAATTATAAAACGTAAATAAAAATGATTTTGTGAAATTTAAAACCTAAAAATATAAAAATAATTTTCCTATATTAAAAATGATAAAAGAAAATTTTTGGAAAAAGAAAAATATATTTTTTTTTGACTTTTTAATAATTTTTTTATGAATTAAAACTATTTGAAACTAAAATGTAATTTATTTAAGTAAGTTTCATAAAGAAAACAAAATTTTATAGACTAAAATTCAAAGTTTAAAACTCAAGGGACTGAAAATGTAATTTAGAAAAATTATCCTATAAAAGAAATGTAAGAAAATTAAAATTTTATAAAAGCTAGGGACTAAAGTTGCTAAAACTGAAACTAATTTAGACTAAATAAAGAACAGGGACTAAAATTGCAAAGAAACAAACTACTTTAACTCTAAAACCACCTAGGCACGTTTTAAACCAACACAGAAAATACAGGGACCAGAAGCGACAACTAAGAAACTTAATTAATTTCTTTTCTTTCTTAATTGGTCCTAACAAGCTACTTTCAATAGCTTAAAACAAGCTCAAATCTCAACCAAATTTTAAAATACAAGCTGTTTTGTAAAGCTTACCAAACAGAGATTATAAAAATCTAAAAAGCCCTATCACAAAATCTTAATTGCTAAGTTAAATTCGGCCTAGATCAGCAGTGAAAAACCACTCAAATCTGCACAAAATGACTAGTGACAGCAGATTTAAAAAAAATGGCGCAACCTTTTGCCAATATTGACAACTTAGAACCAGCCTTTGAAAATTAATGTTAACAACTAATGAGGACTTTTAGAAATGCAAAAATCAGCTCAGCTTGTCTAGAGCTTATTAAAACAGTCCATTATCTAAATTTTACTCTCAATACCCAAAAACCTCAACTAATGTTTTATTTGCTTAAAATCTAATGAAAATGGTTTAAAAAAAATCCTCAACAAGCTTAATCAAACCTTAAACTATGGCATTAGAACAGTAAAAGCCAGCTTATTCACCAACCATAAGCATAAACCAAACACCCAAATTCAAAACTGATTTTCTCTATTTATTTCCAAATGGGCCTATAAAAGCTGTAAAACAGATTTCAAACAAACACTAAACTCATTTTGATTTTATGAAAGAAATTTTAAAAGGCAGAAAAACTGAATAAGCAGGATGAGCTTATTTGACTTTTTTTTTTTTTTTTTTTTTTTTTTTTTTTTTTTTTTTTGACCAAAGATTGACTTTCATTAAAATTTAAAATTCTGAATATAAATGAACTGGAATTGTAAAATACAACTGAATTAAAGAATTTACAATACGAAAAACATTTAAATGACGAAAAGTAAAATTGGTAATAATTTTCTAAAAGCGTAAAAATTGGACATGAAATTACAATAAGCAGTAATTAAAATCTATACTAATCTACTCCTAATCCTAATATCTAACTAAAAACCTAACCAAACGAATCCGTGAGCTGAGGAGGCTATTTATAGCCACGGGGTGAAGCTTCTAGGTCTTGACACCTTGGCGATCCGTGTGCACATGAGCTGCTAACTACCCTTGGATCCTTTCTTTCTTCCCACGCTTCATTCTTAGCCCTTAGATCAAAATAGTGACGCGGCTCGTCCAATAAGCATCTCCCACGTGTCCCTCTTGGTGTCAGTCCCTTCTAGAAGTTTTAATCATTGGTAATAATTGGTGTGGCAGGGTAATTGAAGGTGTGGTAAAACTAGGGTTCTTCGTACAGTATATTTTGGGGGTTATTTGGGCGCGTTTGAGAGTGTGTGAGATAAGTGAGTCTTGATTTATTTTATTTGTTTTGACTCTCTTGACCGAGTATGAAGTTGGGTCGGATTTAGGAATTAGCTGGGAAGGTTGGGCTCGGGTTAAATGAAAGGTTGGGCTGGGTAAGGTGTTTTGATGGGCTGGGTTAGTTCACAAATATAAGAGTGGGATTTGTTTAGACCCGGGTTTAAGGTGTTTTTAGGATTTAAGGATTTTACTCATAGGGACTAATTATGTGAATTCTTGATTTTTAAGGGACCTTTGCTGCCATATTTTTAAAGATGATCTAAGGGCTGAATTTGTCAACTTCTGATAATATGAGGATCTCGGTTGACTTTTTGACCATGATTACTTCCCCGGCTCCGGCTTTTATTCACTCTCCCAAATCCCGTGCTCGGTTTCCTGGTTCTTTGCTTAATTTTGTCCTTTTCTTCGATATCCGTGCCTGCACATATAAAAACACAAAAACACAATATATTTGGCATTTTGGTCGGGTTTTTGGTCATTTTGGGTCCGGTTTTGGTCGAGAAAAGGTATGTGTTTAAGCACATACCAAAATTCCCCCAGACTAAGCTATTGCAATGTCCTCATGCAATGTTATAAAAACTCCCCGATTTTCCTATTTATTCTATTTTTGTATTTTTATATTTTTCTCATTATTCATGTGACGGCTTTTGTTGACAATCATTATCTTTCGATAATTTTTAGGGTCTTCGAGTAGGAAACACGACTCATAAAGAAGTGACCATAAGGATAAAATTCGTCCTTCCTGATTTTTCACGAGTCCCCAAACTAAGCTTAAAAACGAAATCATTGTCATTTACAAGTTAGATTGCCGACACTACTCATAAAAGCTAATTGTGGACTTCTCGTTCCCAAATTCCTATTTTCCTCTATTTATTTTATTTTTGGTGAGAAATGAATTTCTTCAAATCCTCGTTTCGAAAATTTTTAATCCGATAAAGATACCTAGTTTAGACGCTAAGTAGTTTCCAAACCTTCCCTCGAAAACCGTTGCATACAAAAATGAGGTCCACATCAAGGTCTCTGATTTAACACGATTTTGAGGATATCCCTTTTATTTGCGACCGAAACAACTCATCTACGAGTCCAGAGACGGAAGCCTTTATTAGGATACCTCGGAGTCGAAATTTGGCATTTTTAACATTATTAAGCACATATTATTAATCCTTGGCCCTTTATAACAATCACAACATCGGCTGCGAACCGGCAAGATGTGATAGTCTATTATGACCTTGGAATTTTTCCTCTGCCTTTATTAGAAGTCTACAACATCGGCTGCGAACCGGCAAGATGCAGAAAACTTTTTGTGGCTTTGGATTATTATTATTATTTATTATTCATTATATATTTTGCCAAATCCCGAGTCCTACGGCTTTTATAACAATCCCAACATCGGTTGTGAGCCGGCAAGATGGAATAGTCTATTACACCGTAACACTGGCAGTACCTTGATGTGTACCCAACTTTCATAAGCAAGGATTTTCTTAAGAAGGATTAAAAACTAAATTTCGCCAAAACCAAAATAGCTTTAATTATTTATAGAGTATTATTTTTGGTGAAACAAGCTGATGGGAACAAAAAACCACAAATAACTTCGATGAGCTCTAAAGAGAACCACTACTCCACGTTTAGCAATCTAACTTATGAACAACTCTATCATTTCTCGTTCTTCGCAAATTTAAAATCTTAAATAATAAGATCCGCGAAATGCTTAGCCTTATAATCAAGCCATGCATATATAAAGTCAAATACGGGAACTTGCAAATTCTTAAAAAGAATTCGCGTTTTCTAGCTCCTTGTGTAAAAGACTAGCACGAGCTTATGGATTATAAACGGTTAAGGAGACAAGCTAGGGCTCAACACGCCCGATCAAGTCAGAATTTTATTCCTACTCTCACCAGCGGAAAGTCAACAAAAATGTCAAAATTTATTATATTTTTGCAAAAATTTTTAAATTTTTCTCATTTGTTGGATTTTTTCAATTTTTGGAGGAAAAACGGGATTGCACGAGACAATAGCAAAAATGCAAGGCAAAAATCAAATCGAAAGATTACCCCCCCAGACTAAAACGAGACATTGTCCTCAATGTCTTAAAGGTAAGGGTTCTCCTACATAAATCTAAGGCCGTTTATTAATTATGCCAAAAGATAGATGTAAAACGATAAGATTTAGGATATCGGATAAGCAGCGGATGATGAAACTCGAGTAGCGTGAAGGAAACTACGAGCACGAGAGTCTTCATCATCGGCATTCCTGGACATATCACAGAAAACACGAAACACAAGATACGGAAGAGGGGATCCCTCCTCATGTTTTATTAGAAATAAGATAAGAAGATAGATAGATAAGCATGGGGTGCCTCCCACGAAGCGCTTGTTTTTGGTAACCGAGTCACATGAGCTTGACTCGACCCCGAATTTATTTGTCCTTGGGGGAGCAAGTAACGGACACCCGGCATGAAAGAACGGAGATGCCGGGGTCAAAGACGGTGTCTTCACTCCCTAAGGAGTGAATGAGAGGAGAAGTCACCGGGTAGGTGAAGAAAAGAAGAAGGATCATGATAACAATTGTAAAGAAATTGTCATCCTCACACCCGGAAGAGATAAAAATGGTGGATTGGGTGGGCAAATTATCATACTTTTCAGAAATCTCATCCACCACTTTAAAAGTCACAACACCCGTATCGGGCTTGATATCATCGGGTGGTTTAGCAGGCGGACGAGTGGGTGATGGCTCAACGTGTAATGACTCAGTTTTATGAAGTGAAAGGGGATCATCATTAAGCAATCTTTCAAGAAAAAGAATTTCCCCTTCCGAGTCATGGGAATCGTCAAGGCGAGGTATTGGTAAAATCAGCTCATCAAATGTAGAGTCCTCGTCCTCGACGTTCTCTAACCCTTCATCGAAAAGAGGATTAACTTTGCAAGAAGTATACTCATCATTGAATTCAAAAAGAGGGTTAGAGAAAATCCCGGAGGTAACTTTGGAAATTTCAAGAGAATCTCCACAAGATTGCAGATCACTTTCACCGTCGGATATTTCCTCGGACTCACTTGGGATTGGGACAAGGTTCTCAACATTGTCTAATTCCGTTGCCGGAATAGTGTCGAGATGCTCGTCCCCCATTTTTAGAGAGTCCTCGGTTTCTACGGTCGGAAAGACGGGTGCTATCTGAGGGAAGGTTACCGGAACAAATCTCTCCTCGTCATCATCGGAATCATCGTCATAGGTAGATACTCTTTGAGGGAAAAGGTTGATCGTAATTTTCTCATCATAATCGTCGTAAATAAAAGACTTTTGATAATTGGACGCTCTTTCCTCGGCAAGTAATTCTTCTATAGACTGCTCATGATGATCGGGAGTAGAAGTATAATGTTTAATCACTAATCTCTTAACTTCTTGGAAGTCTTCCCAAATTTTTTCAATTTCACTCATTCTATCTTGATTTGGACAATTGCCGGGATTTTGTGGGGGTTGGTTAAAACAATGAGAATTGTAACACAAATTTGGCTCAAAATAAGAATTATCAAACGATCCCCCACAATTTTCAAAATTTGACGAACTTTGAAATGAATCACCATTATAATACGGTACTTGCTCATACGAGTTTTGAAAAGGAAGATTGAAATCGTTTTGAGGATAATTATCAAAACTCGTATCACAAGCATAAGACGTTTCAGCATTCGGGACGTAGCATATACAATTCGTGTATCCACATTGATTACAAAAACATTGTCCGCACGGTGATCCTTCATCGGATGGGTTTCCACAACTAAAACAAGTGAACGAAGGTGGTGGTGGTGGTGTCGGATAATAATCGGGAACGTTTGAAAAATTGTTAAACGAATTGTAAATATATTCGGGAGAATTACAATTCAAACAAACGCCATCATGAATATCACTACCACATTGTTCACACGTACACCAAACACATGAACCTTCGAAGAACGGTTCTCCACAATTAAAACAAGTCGGATCCATAAGAATTAAACATAAGAGGGTGAAGAGAAAGAATTATCGGTTTAGAGGATTAGAAGTTAAGAATTAAACATATAAGAGAAGACGAAGATTATTTTTGGGATTTTCATAAAAACAAAAATCAATGTGAAAAAGAAAATATTTTTGGGTTTTTATAAAAAAATTAGATTTATTATTTTTTTTTTGGTGACCGTTAATCAACCGTACTCGTTTCTTTCAAAACTACGCGCAGCGTGGCGGGAGAGAAGAATGGATCTCTCTTCGGTCTGCAATTTAATGTCAAGACCTCCTTAAACCCCGTAATTAGGTTGTAGTAAAGAAATAATCCAAGAAACGTTTAACTTCACGATCTCTTTTGTTGTTTATTTGAAATGGTTTACAACCGCCCTCCTTCAACGGAAGACCGAGGATTTATTATTAATGGTGAAAACACTTTAGGAAAAGTGTTTTTTAATTATTTTCTTTTTGTATTTTTATTTTTTATAAAAACGATAACTTCCGAGGAAGGGTCTTCAAAACACGATTCGACGAACGAAATCACGAACTCACTTCAATCTTCCCCGGCAACGGCGCCAAAAATTGATTACGTTTTAATTATAGTTCAAGGAAAACACACAAAGAAATATGTGTTAACCCGAGTCGTTTGTCCCGACGAAGATCGAATGGAATTTGTGTTCCCGGAACGTGATTCGTGTAGTGAATGTGAATAAGAGTGATTGATTTTGTGATTACACTACTAACAATGAAATTATAAAAGAAATTAACTAATTAATCTAATACAACAATTAAACTAAGCATATGAATTTTAAAAATGAAAAATTTGAAATTAAAAACGTTATGCGACGAATTATAAAACGTAAATAAAAATGATTTTGTGAAATTTAAAACCTAAAAATATAAAAATAATTTTCCTATATTAAAAATGATAAAAGAAAATTTTTGGAAAAAGAAAAATATATTTTTTTTTGACTTTTTAATAATTTTTTTATGAATTAAAACTATTTGAAACTAAAATGTAATTTATTTAAGTAAGTTTCATAAAGAAAACAAAATTTTATAGACTAAAATTCAAAGTTTAAAACTCAAGGGACTGAAAATGTAATTTAGAAAAATTATCCTATAAAAGAAATGTAAGAAAATTAAAATTTTATAAAAGCTAGGGACTAAAGTTGCTAAAACTGAAACTAATTTAGACTAAATAAAGAACAGGGACTAAAATTGCAAAGAAACAAACTACTTTAACTCTAAAACCACCTAGGCACGTTTTAAACCAACACAGAAAATACAGGGACCAGAAGCGACAACTAAGAAACTTAATTAATTTCTTTTCTTTCTTAATTGGTCCTAACAAGCTACTTTCAATAGCTTAAAACAAGCTCAAATCTCAACCAAATTTTAAAATACAAGCTGTTTTGTAAAGCTTACCAAACAGAGATTATAAAAATCTAAAAAGCCCTATCACAAAATCTTAATTGCTAAGTTAAATTCGGCCTAGATCAGCAGTGAAAAACCACTCAAATCTGCACAAAATGACTAGTGACAGCAGATTTAAAAAAAATGGCGCAACCTTTTGCAAATTGTGACAACTTAGAACCAGCCTTTGAAAATTAATGTTAACAACTAATGAGGACTTTTAGAAATGCAAAAATCAGCTCAGCTTGTCTAGAGCTTATTAAAACAGTCCATTATCTAAATTTTACTCTCAATACCCAAAAACCTCAACTAATGTTTTATTTGCTTAAAATCTAATGAAAATGGTTTAAAAAAAATCCTCAACAAGCTCAATCAAACCTTAAACTATGGCATTAGAACAGTAAAAGCCAGCTTATTCACCAACCATAAGCATAAACCAAACACCCAAATTCAAAACTGATTTTCTCTATTTATTTCCAAATGGGCCTATAAAAGCTGTAAAACATATTTCAAACAAACACTAAACTCATTTTGATTTTATGAAAGAAATTTTAAAAGGCAGAAAAACTGAATAAGCAGGATGAGCTTATTTGACTTTTTTTTTTTTTTTTTTTTTTTTTTTTGACCAAAGATTGACTTTCATTAAAATTTAAAATTCTGAATATAAATGAACTGGAATTGTAAAATACAACTGAATTAAAGAATTTACAATACGAAAAACATTTAAATGACGAAAAGTAAAATTGGTAATAATTTTCTAAAAGCGTAAAAATTGGACATGAAATTACAATAAGCAGTAATTAAAATCTATACTAATCTACTCCTAATCCTAATATCTAACTAAAAACCTAACCAAACGAATCCGTGAGCTGAGGAGGCTATTTATAGCCACGGGGTGAAGCTTCTAGGTCTTGACACCTTGGCGATCCGTGTGCACATGAGCTGCTAACTACCCTTGGATCCTTTCTTTCTTCCCACGCTTCATTCTTAGCCCTTAGATCAAAATAGTGACGCGGCTCGTCCAATAAGCATCTCCCACGTGTCCCTCTTGGTGTCAGTCCCTTCTAGAAGTTTTAATCATTGGTAATAATTGGTGTGGCAGGGTAATTGAAGGTGTGGTAAAACTAGGGTTCTTCGTACAGTATATTTTGGGGATTATTTGGGCGCGTTTGAGAGTGTGTGAGATAAGTGAGTGTTGATTTATTTTATTTGTTTTGACTCTCTTGACCGAGTATGAAGTTGGGTCAGATTTAGGATTTAGCTGGGAAGGTTGGGCTCGGGTTAAATGAAAGGTTGGGCTGGGTAAGGTGTTTTGATGGGCTGGGTTAGTTCACAAATATAAGAGTGGGATTTGTTTAGACCCGGGTTTAAGGTGTTTTTAGGATTTAAGGATTTTACTCATAGGGACTAATTATGTGAATTCTTGATTTTTAAGGGACCTTTGCTGCCATATTTTTAAAGATGATCTAAGGGCTGAATTTGTCAACTTCTGATAATATGAGGATCTTGGTTGACTTTTTGACCATGATTACTTCCCCGGCTCCGGCTTTTATTCACTCTCCCAAATCCCGTGCTCGGTTTCCTGGTTCTTTGCTTAATTTTGTCCTTTTCTTCGATATCCGTGCCTGCACATATAAAAACACAAAAACACAATATATTTGGCATTTTGGTCGGGTTTTTGGTCATTTTGGGTCCGGTTTTGGTCGAGAAAAGGTGTGTGTTTAAGCACATACCAAAAGAGATAGACTTGCTGCATCATCCTCTACTACTAAGAACAAGCATGTAACATTTGATGTACCATTGAGAACATCTGAACCCAGCACATCAAAACTGGAAAAACAAATGATAGTGAGACACACTAATGTTCCCATCATTACTTCTACAGGAGTAAACTGTGACACCAAAGCTAGCAGGTCAAAGCCTAGTCGCAATGCAAGGAAAGATAGGATTGCGCCGGCTAAGAGTGTTCAGGAGAAGAAAGTAGAAGTCCATCCTAGGAACAATAAGTTTGCTTTGAATAGAATGAATCGTGTTGATTCTAGTATTAGCTTTAAGCGTACTGTAATTAATTCGAATTCTAATGCTATTTGCAAAACATGTAATGAATGTTTAATTTCTGGTAATCATGATGATTGTGTTGTGTCATTTTTGATGTCTCTCAAACGATCCCCAGTTAAGAATATTAGGAAAACTGATCTGAGTAAGCAAATTTGGAAAGCAACAAGAAAGATGTTTACTAATGTTGGTTATCAATGGAAGCCCACTGGAATAAAATTCACTTTAGGAGATCAGTGCCCCTTAACTAGAATGACTAATCATAAGGCAGTGAATGTTAAGGAATGGAAGCCAACTGGTCGAATTTTCCCTTTAGTGACACAATGCCCTGCAACTAGGTCATTTGCATCTACTAGTGAAGTTTCCACTATGAATACCATAGCATCTATAATTTCTGTAGTTCCAGAATTTGTGTGTGCTAACCAAACGGACCCCAATTGCACATGGGGATCCACCTTTTTCAGTTATCCATCGTTGTCTTTTTTCAAATGCAGGTCGTACAAATCGTCCTTTGATATTTGGACTCAGGGTGCTCAAAACATATGACCGGGGATCGCTCACAGCTCAAGAATTTTGTGAAAAAGTTTATCGGGACAGTTAGATTCGGGAACGACCATTTTGGGGCAATTATGGGTTATGGATATTATGTGTTTGGCGACAGTGTAATTTCCCGGGTATACTACGTGGAAGGACTAGGGCACAATTTGTTTTCTGTTGGTCAATTTTGTGATTCCGATCTTGAAGTTGCTTTCAGAAAACACACATGTTTTGTCAGAGAGTTGGATGGTATTGATCTTCTTAAAGGCAGTCGTGGCACCAATCTATACACCATCTCTATTGAAGAAATGATGAGGTCCTCTCCTATTTGCTTGCTTTCAAAGGCCTCAAAGACCAAATCTTGGCTTTGGCACCGTCGTTTAAATCACTTGAACTTCGGCACCATAAATGACCTTTCTCGCAAGGATCTTGTATGAGGCATGCCCAGATTAAAGTTCGAGAAAGATCATCTTTGTTCTGCATGTCAACTGGGCAAAAGCAAGAAACATACTCACAAACCCAAAACTGTCAACACCATTATGGAAGCTCTTCACACCCTTCACATGGATCTGTGCGGACCAATGAGAGTTTAGAGTATTAATGGGAAGAAATATGTTCTGGTTGTGGTTGATGACTACTCTCGGTTTACATAGGTAAAGTTTTTGAGAACCGAGGACGAAACTCCAGAGGTTATCATCAAACTTATCAAACAGCAGCAAGTGAGACTTAACAAAACTGTCAGAATCATCCGTACAGACAATGGAACTGAGTTTGTTAACCAACAAATCAGTCAATTTTATGAAAGTATTGGCATAACTCACCAGAAAAGTGTTCCACGCACTCCTCAGCAGAACGGAGTTGTTGAAAGGAGAAACCGTACTCTTGTGGAAGGTGCACGAACCATGCTAATATTTTCCAAGGCACCGATGTTTCTTAGGGCAGAAGCAATTGCTACAGCATGTTACACCCAAAATCGATCCCTGATACATACTATTCACAACAAAACTCCCTATGAGCTGATACATGGCAAGAAACCAGATCTTTCCTTTCTTCGTGTGTTCGGTGCACTGTGCTATCCGACAAATGACAGTCAAGATCTGGGAAAGCTGAAAGCAAAAGCAGACGTAGGTTTCTTCGTTGGGTATGCACCAGATCGTAAGGGATACAGAATCTACAACAAACGAACCCGACAAATCATGGAAACTATTCACGTAACATTCGATGAGCTGACTGAGCAAACGGCTTCTGGATAAACTAGTTCTGGACCTGCTCCTAATCTTTTGTCACCTGGACCAATCAGTTCAGGTCTTGTACAGAATCCCACTCCTGCAGTTCCTTATGTACCTTCTACCAGTGATGAATTGAAGAAGTTGTTTGGCCCGATGTTTGATGAATATTTTGAGCCACCAACGGTTGATACAACAACGGATGCTCCACTTGTACCTCCAGTTGCAGATGCTCCAGTTCCACAAAACTCTGAAGGTCCATCTGTATCTGTCTCAATGTCACAACTCGAAATTTCAGGTCATTTTCCAAACCCCGACAATTTACTATTCATGAGTTACTATTCATCATTCACTATTCACCGATCACTATTCATCATTTCACTAATCGTTTTTGAAGTCAGTTTGAGACTTTGAGAAGTCGTTAAAATTTTTACTATTCACATGACACTATTCATTCCCGGAGGGAAATCACTATTCATGGGCATCATTCATCATGTTGTAAACCAGGTTTACGGGTATTCAAATGCGTGTAACCAGTTAGGTTTAGCTGCGTATTCATGCATCATCAGTAAAAAGCACATCATACAGACTAGAATAGTCTGCATATCATCAGTAACATCACTTCCATATCAGTTCATGCATGTGTTTGTGTGATTTTCATTAACGTATGCTTAATTGTTTAATTAATGTTACCACTCAGTCATTTCTACTGACATTATACCCAATACTCCCTACAATGATCCTAATACATTTTTAAGCTAATTATAATGATATAGAGATTATATTATTACTTTACCCGGTGTTTTTAAACCAATCGCTATATTTTTCGTTTGACGCTTATAACTCCGTCGGTTTACGAAATTTCAATCCGATAATCATTCTAACACCCGATTCTTGCAAGGAACATGATTTTACAATTTTTACAACTTTGTCGTATCTCATTTCACCTCGTCACGAGTTATTTCTAGTTAACTCGGTACCCGATAACACTCAATGTATACACTAAACTAGCTAACTCTTAATTAAATGGGAGACAAAGCTTTAATTAACATCAAATCTATCCCAAATTTGTCCACATGTGCCGCCCCTACCCCCCCCCCCCATTTAGCTTAATACTTCCAAGAACCATTAATGAATTTCTAAGCCTTTTATTTCCAACTCCACTAACAATAACACACAACGCATAAACCATTAGCTAAGAAAAAGATCCAAACCCTCCCATCTCATCCCCTATGTTTGGCCAACCCCAAGAAAACACCCAAAATCCATAAATTTTTCAAGTTCAAATCATAATCATACTCTATTTACCTTCCTAGTTATGGATTTGTGATCAAACCTCAAGTTTATTACTCATTTCTTACCAAAACTCATCAAATCATCAAGTAAGTTTCAAGAACATGTTTTGATCATCTATTACTTTCATTTGATTCATATGTTCATGTATTTTCAAGTTATATTAATTATCCATGCAAGTTACTTATGTTTTACATACCACTTTTGAACATAAACTATCTTAATCACTAGATCTATAAGTTTCACTAATGATCTCATGAAATCCACCAAGGTTGGTGATGTTTAGGACCCCATGACACCCTAAGAAGGTGTATGGTAGGATTTGCGAACTTGTGGAGTTGATTTGAGTTAGTATGATCAAGTTTAGAACCAAGGAAGTGAGTTTTTAACAATCTATAATAGGTTCTGTCCTTAAATGCCAAGTCTGGAAAACTCAATAACTTTTGGTATATTTTGGCCTTCATATTCAGAAATTTCTTTCAAAAACGAAACCGTGGCCGCAAGAATCACTAAAAACTGACTTATAACGAAGGAGATATGATTTTTCAAAGTTAGACGACGAAAACTAATTTTCTGAAAATTTAGTTGCTGATCGCCGAGATTCAAAGGAAAAAACGAGGCGTTAGACGTGATCTAGATGACCCGAACCACTGATATTATGTTAGTTCATGTTTATACAAAGCCGTGGATGTAAAGAACGTAGAAAACGAGCATGTAACGGCCGAGTTATTCACGTTTGAAGCCCGACGTACCATGTTTATTTTGACAGCCACTATTAGAAAGTGTTTTAAGTATAAAAACTAGTGTTTTTGCGAAACATAACATTGATAGCCGATTTTCTAATTGATCGAGGCGTGTACAATCAAAAGTTAAATGAAACGACATTAACACATTGTTACAAGGTTTTCAAAAACGTCGAGTTTGATCAACTAACACGTAACGTGCAATATTTCACGACTAGTTTCACGAAGCCAATTTGGACATATTTTCACAAGTTAAGGAAAATATTAAATTGCGATGAAAACGCTACATTTTGCCGATAGAACACCAAACGAGGATCGTGGAGTACCGTTTCAACATATTTACACGAAAAGTAGTTTATAACTTAACGAGACGTCAAAAGTGTATTTTTCGTCGATAAACGTTATTTTCAAAACTAACAAGTGGTATCGTTAACATACGTATTTGCATGTGTTGCATTGTATCATTGCTTACATTGAATCACATCATTCATAATAGGTCGCGGTTAGAGACCGAGCTTTATTTCATCACATCCATCATTGTCATTGTTGCTATATCATATCAGGTTTTAAATTGTTTATTGATTTCTAAACTCTCGGGGGAGAATACATTGCACCATTTTTATATGCGGACCAAAGTATACAAACTCATTACATTGCTTAAGTTACATCATTGCCCAGATTAAAGTCCCCTTTTATTATCATGAACCGTTAATTGTTAGCAAGCGAGAGTGAGTGAATAGATCTATTGAGGGTGACTCCTCCGTTCGGGTTGGTAGCGCCAACTTGTCAAACGAACGCATTTCATTTCTGTCATATTAGAGTGATTGGCAAACACTCAGTTGGGGCATTTCATTCAGTCTAGCTTCGGGGTCATGAGCTTAAGAGCTAATGTATCATTTTTATGTGGCATTGTTTTGTCATACACTTTATACTTGTGGTATCCGTACAATATTTCATTTACATAAACCTATGATCTCACCAACATTTTTGTTGACCATTTTTAGCAATGTATTTTCAGGTAATTAAGGTATCGCATGTTGGCATGCATATGGACATCATGGAGTCGCGGAGTTGACGCGTCTCACTTTATATTTTATGCACTTATCCATCGTTTGAATTGTATGAACTTGTTTTATGAAAACTTGTTTCACCTTTTGGGACCTAGCTTTGAAACTCTGAATGTTTTTGAATAATCAAACGATGTATTTTCTAAACGACAATTTAGGTCGTTCAATATAACTGCAACTTTGGTGCTATGACCAGTCGTGCCCCTGAATGACTTATTCCGCTGCAAGTCACGAAATTTGGGGGTGTGACAGATTGGTACCAGAGCAAAGGTTATAGCGAACTAGGTTGTCCATTATATCCTAGACTATAGCTGCACCATCATAGCATCTCATCATTGTAGCATAAGTGCATATTCATTATATCACATATAGTGATTGCGATTTCATACATATATCATTTCATCATAACTCACATTGTGTAAATGTTTATTTACTTTTATTTCACATCTGTTGTCTCAGTGATGTCTTCGGATTCACACCCTATTGTTATCTCATCGGACTCTGAGTCAGTCGATACTTCCTCACTACCCTCCATCATACTAGAGTCTGTTACTTCATCCCCGATACCCACTATCAATTTGTCATCAGTGGAGCCTACTCCACAGTCTTCACCTGTGATGTCAGAGGCTGAGACAGAACCCTTTGAGGAGGGGGAAGTCGTGCCTACCCCACCACTGTCACCTGTAATCCGTCGTGGTCCCAGAGTTGTTCTAGTTATCCAGCCAGGAGAGATTGTACCCTATGGTCGAGTTTACCGTACATATCCAGGTGGGCCGCGCATGAAGCGCACTGCTCCTAAGCGGGTTCATCGTCTCACTGTCAGGTCACCAGCTGCATTTGTATCCCTACCACCACCATCATCACTTACTTCATCTCATCCACTCCGTCGCCGCTTGACAGCGAGGAGGAGTGATTTGCAAAAATCAATGCATAAATATTTCCTAGGAAACACAAGTGAAGTATGTGTAACCCGGGTCGTTTTCCCAACGAAGGCATGAATGGAATTTCAAGATCTCGATTCGTGCGACGTGTTTGAATAAGGAAAATAAAGGGATTTTGGGTTTCTAAGCTAAGATATGTGAACATAAATTAAAAAAGATTAGAAAGGTGGGAAAAACGATAATCTAAAGTACGCGAGGCTAAAAACGTAAAAGAAAACTGAAAAGACGCGTTTAAACCGGGAAAACCGATCCAAAACGTCAAAACGATGAAATATTAACTCTACGGGTACAAATCTATTTTTCCTAAATTCTATTTAATGAAAGAAAATTTTACAAAAAAGAATTACATTTTTTTGAATTATATTTTATTTAATATGAATTAAAAACTAATTTAAAAAGAAAAATTCATTAAAAATACTAATTGAAAAGGGAAAAATCTGAAAATTTTCACAAAAATACTTTAAACTAATCTGAAGCTAGGAAAAATGAAAAGAGAACTTGGTTCAACCCAAATAAGCAGTTTGGGCTAAAAAGCAGTTTGCAATAAGCACAAGAATAAGCTAAAAAGCTCTAAAAATTATCAAAAGCTCAGAAACTGAAGAACATCCTAACTGAAGCTTAAAACAACTGAAGAAGATCAAATAAGCACTAGGAATAAGCAGTTAAGCTGCTGCACAGTTTCAATTAAGGGCAGAAATGAAAGAGTGAGAAGCAGTTTTGCAGCTGTCCTATAAGCTGAGCATAAGCTTATTGGGGAAATCAAAAAGCATAATCTGAAAGCTAGTACTACAAGCTACTTGAAAACTTAAAATGCCCAAAATTCATCCACAATTGCTTATTGAAAAAGCCTCTAGATCAGATGTCATAGAACACAAAAAGCTGTGCAGGTCTAGAACAGGACAAATAGGCTGATTTGCAGATAAGAAATAAGCTAGTAAATAAGCTGAACAATGAAATCTAGGCTCAGAATTAGAAAGATAGGACTACAAGCTATTTATAAAAACAAAAATCATGCAAAATGAACAACTAAATAAGCAGATACAATCAATAGAAAAAGCTGAGAAAAGCAAATATTGCACTGATGCAGCAGAAATTGATTTTTGGACTTAACTCTAAAAATGACCAATGGCACAGTACCCACTATTGGGTCCTCACTTAGATAACTGAAATACACCTAGAGAAGCCAAAAAGTGGACCATATAAGCTTTAGCTTATAAAGAAGCTAAATAAGGCAGCTTACTTCCTCATTAGACACCTATAGATTCAAAATCCTCAACTCAGCCCAACCAGCTTAAAATCTGATGACTACTACTATTATTCCCCTTAATAAGTTCAGACAAAACTCCCACTGTGGCATATGAATAGTAACATTAGCTTATTACCCCAAAATGTCTGCTGTCCCAAACACTCTTAATTGAGGCTGCTATGCAATTTTACACTAGAAATCATTAAATTAAAGCATGAATCTACTTAACTACTGAATGACTAACTTGCTTATGAACTAATGAACAACTTATAATCAGGAAATAAGCACTAAACAGGCTATAAGCTATTTCTACTATTTTAGGATTTTTGTGATTATTTAGACTAAAACTGAGATTAAACCTAACAACTATTGAATAAATAGCACAAATAAGATCTATGAACCACAACTCCTCAGAATAAGCACTTAATAACTAGAAATAAGCATTTGCACAGTACTTCATAAAAAATGAGATTGAGAGAAACTTACAAGTGGTCCTTATGGTTAAAACTGATCTGATCAAACTAAACTAATACCCAGGCTTATTACATAAGCCAAAAATAACACCAATCCAGCTTCTCAGAACCACTTATCACCAGAACAGCTTATTTAACAGAAACGTTGACTTTTATTTGACTTTTGAAATTAAAACTGAGTGACTTGAATTAACTTTAATCAGATGGTATAATAAGCTCATATGAGCTTAAGGGAACAGTAGAAAGGCCTTGTTATCTAATATTAAACACCAAAGAATTAACTTCGAATTAATAAGAAAAACTTGAAATTGCTTTAAAGTTGAAAATGAGTACAATGCTGTTAAAGTTGAGTACGAATAAGCTTAAAAGACTTGAATTACAATTTTAACTGAAATTGAAACTTAAACTAAAACTATGACATAACTACACTACGAATTGTGGTCTAAAAGCAGTGACGAGTCTCTCTCTCTGTCTTCATTTCTTTTTATATCCATCCCAAATGCTTTTTTCTCTGTCTTCTCTCCAAATCCCCACCGTTGGATTAGATCAAATTCATCTCATCCATCAATTTCATTTTTGGCGGGAAAACTGAGCCAAGTGGGTTTTTTAGCTGAGACTAAGCACGTGGGTTAGTACTGGCTAAGTGATAGAAGGGGGGAAAGGAGGTGTGTGTAGGTGAAAAGCATGGACAATTTTGTCGGGGAGAAGGTAGAGGGTTGTCAGGGTGGTGGTATTTTGGCGCGTTGATGGTTTTAGAAGAAGGGATAAGGTGGGTTTGACTTTCTCGTTTGACCAGATCTTAGCTAAACAAAGAAAGTCGGGTTGTGGGTTTTGGGCTTTTGTTTAATGGGTTGGATTGGGTTAAGGTGGTGATGGGTTGTAGCTGGGTTTAAGGATTGGGATAATGGGTTATAAGTGGTTTTGGATTAAAGGGATAAAGGGTTTGGTATGGAATTTAACTTAAAGTTCAAGGACCACTTTTTCCAAGTTTTAAACTTCAGGGACCAATCTTGTATTTTCTGAAAAATATATCCGAGGGCCAATTCTGCCATATTGAATTTCTTTGAAGGTTGACTTTGACACTTGAGCAATATCCCGGTCCAAACTCGCAATTTCCTTTCCCGGCTTCAGCTTTTCACGACTTTCCAATCATGTGCTCGGTTTTTGCCTCGTTTTCAATCCTTTTCTACCTGAAACACATAAAAACACAAAACAAGGATATCTGCAGTATAATTTGGTATATTTGGTTGTTTTCAGTATTTTTATGGTCTAAAATGGGCATAAAATGATGAGTATTTACACACTCATCAATCCCCCACACTAAGCTATTGCTAGTCCATAGCAATCCGATCATATGAAGTAATGAAAGGATCAAAAGAATACCAAGCATACCCTGTTTCGACTTTTTATTCAATGCGAGAAATTTAAACTAGAACAAAAATAAATAAAATGCTTGATTTTCAAAAATGGTATCATGGAACGGGATTCACACAAAATGGGTGTCTCCAGGGAATTGAAATCGTCATCCTCTTTTTTATACTCCCAACTAAGCTTAAACTTATTGTGCAAATGTTTTTGTAAAATGCTAACACTACTTATACTAATAATCTATGTAAGCCGAACTTAACTTTTCACTCCCACAATTTATTCAAGTTAGGTGATTGTGCTTGATTTTCAAAATTTTAATCATAAAAATCGACGTTTTTATAAGATCTTGACTAATACTAGTTGAAAGATAAATTTAAAATTCACAACAAGCAAGTTTCAAAACACATCAAAACTTATTGCATTTTGCAATATCATTCCATTTTATTTTATTTTTTTCTTTTCATTTTTTTTTTATTTTCATCATTTTTTTTTTTTTTTTTTTGATACTTAACTTTGTGCAATATAAACTAACGGAGTTTCACGGGAACCAAGACCTTAAACCTTCCTGGAATAAAGGATCCAAGGGCCGTTACAACGGAGAGTTCCAAGACCTTAACGCCTTTCAGAATTAAGGGTCCAAGGGCCGGTGTAAGAGGGTAGCCAAGACCTAAACGCCTTCCGAAAATAAGGATCCAAGGGCCGATCTTGAACCTTAGCTTTTTAGCACATTTATTTATTACTTAACTTTTGCAACTATGACATATGCTTGTTCCGAAGTTTAAATAAATCTTTGAACTAGTATTTTTCAAAATCGTATGAAAAAATGATTTTGTGTGTTCAAATGTTTGAAAATAAGCACTAATTAAGTCAGATTAGGAGCTACTGGGAGGAAAAGCCATAGATTACTTATATAAGCTCTAAAGAGAACCAACTACTCTACGCTTAGCATTTTCATTTGCACAAATCGTAAAACCTTAGTCTAATCGTTAAGGAAGCAGCCAGATCAATACTCTGGCAGAGTCGGGATTCCCTTTGTTCTAACCTAATCAAGACTAAACATAACACACTTTTATTTAAAAACGACAAAAATTTTAAAATTTGGGTCAAAACGGGGGTACTAGGGCACTAGAAGGTACAAATGCGACAAAATTCGAGAGAATTCCCCCCCACACTTAGAATTGAATATTGCCCTCAATATTCAAAGTACCGGCTATTATGCCGCCACTTATAACGTAAAAAGGTAATACTAATAGCCAAGTGTGGAACAGAAATCTCAATTTTCACAAACAGGATTGAAAAGATATCCCTAGATAAACGTTAGCAAAAAGATCGGATATTGGGCGGCTGGATTGAAAACAGGCGCATCAATCATCACAATCCAAGGGAAACCTGCAAACAAGGGCAAACAACACACAAACAAAGCACAGTAGAGGAATCCCCCCACACTTAGTGTCAGAAAATAGAAAGAAGTCAGAAACATGGGTTGTCACCCATGTGTTGCTAATGTTTTTGTTAACCGAGTCACTAGCTTGACTCGACCCCGAATTCATTTGTTCTTAGGGAAGCATGTGGAAGAGAAGATCTCCATCGGACTTTCATTCAAGATGTTTGGATAAACATTGAAGTACTTGAAAGTTCCACTCCGATGAGATACATCCGGCTCAAAAGAATGATAAGTGGAGATGTCGGGGTCAAAAACTTTGTCTTCACTCCCGAACGAGTGAATGAAAGGACAATCTACCTTATAAGAGAAGGAAGGTAGAAAAACTCGAACCACATATGTGAAATCAATACAGTGGCGATCCTCAAAGGGCAACGTCACATATGTCGGAGAAAGAACATCCTTTTGAACCTCGGGATTAACCATTGAGGTCATATCATCAATTTTATGAATAATAGAGTCCTTGACCTCATCGTTCTCTAACTCTTCATCAAAGAGAGGATTTATTTTGCTAGAAAAGTACTCATCAACAAATTCAAAAAGAGAATTCGAATAGACTTTGAGACTTTCATTTTGAACGTCCTCATCAGGAAGTGATTCGTCATCACTAGAGGAAAAATCATCATTTGAATTGAAAAGAGGGTTAGAAAATGTCCCGAAAAAATAATCAGTAGTGTCAAGAGGATGATCACTACAAATAGACAAATCACATTCATTGTCCGATATATCCTCAGACTCACTTGGGATTGGGATAAGGTTCTCAGCACTAGACTTTATGAATTCGTCCGATTCCTTTTCAGGAATAGTGCTAGAATGCTCGCCCCCCATAATGAGAGAGTCCTCGAGTCCATAGACGGAACGATGGATGTGATTGCAATAGACTGAGGGAGTTGAGAAATAATATCACTCAAAGGAATAGTACTCTCCTCGTCGTCGTCATCTTCGTCATCGAGCATGCAAGCCTTATTAAACAAGAAACGGTTTTGTGCTGCACGTTCAATGGCGAGTAAATCTTCCATAGATTCACCATGACGATCTTCTTAGGTCTGTTTAGCAGCCCAAGCATTAAATGCATTGCTCACATCATGAAGTTTTTGGAATACATCTTCGAAAGCAGAATCCAGAAGATTATTCCTAATATTATGAATTTCTTGGAATGATTCTTGAGGAAATGGCTGAGGCTGAGTTTGAATCGTTTCATACTGTGGAGGTTGGTCATGATAAGAATAGTCATAATTGTCACAAGGGACATGCTCATAGACAAGCGGGTTCATCGTTTGACAATTAGAGCTATAGTGAGGACCTCCACAGTACTCACAACAGTAAAAATGTTGTGACTGACTCGGTGAATCATATGGATATAGGTCATAACCAAAGTTTTGATTACATGGAACTTGCTCATAGACAAACGTATTCCTTGTTTGACAATCAAAACTTTGGTGTGGACCTCCACAATATTCACAAGAATATGTTTCCATCTCATGGTGTGGGGGTTGGTTAAGGAAATTGGTTGTTTCATTGTAGGGATTTTGGTCATAGACAAACCCGTTTCCCGAATTTACAATGCTACAACCAGGGCAATTTCCACCATTTAGAGGTCCACCACACCATTCACAACCATAGTTGTAAGATGAAGACATAAAAAGAATTAAACGGATAGAGGGTAAGAAAAAGAATTAAACGAATAGGAATAAGAAGAATATTTTTGGATATTTGGAAACATTTGAAAAATACAAAGAGGAAAATAAATTTTGAAATAAAAATCTTTTTGGGTTTTTTATAAGAAAATATTTACGAAGAAAACGATAACTTCTCGGGAGAAGGGTCTTCAAAACACGCAACGACAAACGAGATTTAAAAATTCGCGTCAAGCCTTCCCCGGCAGCGGCGCCAAAAATTGATTCAAGAAAATCAATGCATAAATATTTCCTAGGAAACACAAGTGAAGTATGTGTAACCCGAGTCGTTTTCCCAACGAAGGCGTGAATGGAATTTCATGATCTCGATTCGTGCAACGTGTTTGAATAAGGAAAATAAAGAGATTTTGGGTTTCTAAGCTAAGATATGTGAACATAAATTAAAAACGATTAGAAAGGTGGGAAAAACGATAATCTAAAGTACGCGAGGCTAAAAACGTAAAAGAAAACTGAAAAGACGCGTTTAAACCGGGAAAACCGATCCAAAACGATGAAATATTAACTCTACGGGTACAAATCTATTTTTCCTAAATTCTATTTAATGAAAGAAAATTTTACAAAAAAGAATTACATTTTTTTGAATTATATTTTATTTAATATGAATTAAAAACTAATTTAAAAAGAAAAATTCATTAAAAATACTAATTGAAAAGGGAAAAATCTGAAAATTTTCACAAAAATACTTTAAACTAATCTGAAGCTAGGAAAAATGAAAAGAGAACTTGGTTCAACCCAAATAAGCAGTTTGGGCTAAAAAGCAGTTTGCAATAAGCACAAGAATAAGCTAAAAAGCTCTAAAAATTATCAAAAGCTCAGAAACTGAAGAACATCCTAACTGAAGCTTAAAACAACTGAAGAAGATCAAATAAGCACTAGGAATAAGCAGTTAAGCTGCTGCACAGTTTCAATTAAGGGCAGAAATGAAAGAGTAAGAAGCAGTTTTGCAGCTGTCCTATAAGCTGAGCATAAGCTTATTGGGGAAATCAAAAAGCATAATCTGAAAGCTAGTACTACAAGCTACTTGAAAACTTAAAATGCCCAAAATTCATCCACAATTGCTTATTGAAAAAGGCTCTAGATCAGATGTCATAGAACACAAAAAGCTGTGCAGGTCTAGAACAGGACAAATAGGCTGATTTGCAGACAAGAAATAAGCTAGTAAATAAGCTGAACAATGAAATCTAGGCTCAGAATTAGAAAGATAGGACTACAAGCTATTTATAAAAACAAAAATCATGCAAAATGAACAACTAAATAAGCAGATACAATCAATAGAAAAAGCTGAGAAAAGCAAATATTGCACTGATGCAGCAAAAATTGATTTTTGGACTTAACTCTAAAAATGACCAATGGCACAGTACCCACTATTGGGTCCTCACTTAGATAACTGAAATACACCTAGAGAAGCCAAAAAGTGGACCATATAAGCTTTAGCTTATAAAGAAGCTAAATAAGGCAGCTTACTTCCTCATTAGACACCTATTGATTCAAAATCCTCAACTCAGCCCAACCAGCTTAAAATCTGATGACTACTACTATTATTCCCCTCAATAAGTTCAGACAAAACTCCCACTGTGGCATATGAATAGTAACATTAGCTCATTACCCCAAAATGGCTGCCGTCCCAAACACTCTTAATTGAGGCTGCTATGCAATTTTACACTAGAAATCATTAAATTAAAGCATGAATCTACTTAACTACTGAATGACTAACTTGCTTATGAACTAATGAACAACTTATAATCAGGAAATAAGCACTAAACAGGCTATAAGCTATTTCTACTATTTTAGGATTTTTGTGATTATTTAGACTAAAACTGAGATTAAACCTAACAACTATTGAATAAATAGCACAAATAAGATCTATGAACCACAACTCCTCAGAATAAGCATTTAATAACTAGAAATAAGCATTTGCACAGTACTTCATAAAAAATGAGATTGAGAGAAACTTACAAGTGGTCCTTATGGTTAAAACTGATCTGATCAAACTAAACTAATACCCAGGCTTATTACATAAGCCAAAAATAACACCAATCCAGCTTCTCAGAACCACTTATCACCAGAACAGCTTATTTAACAGAAACGTTGACTTTTATTTGAATTTTGAAATTAAAACTGAGTGACTTGAATTAACTTTAATCAGATGGTATAATAAGCTCATATGAGCTTAAGGGAACAGTAGAAAGGCCTTGTTATCTAATATTAAACACCAAAGAATTAACTTCGAATTAATAAGAAAAACTTGAAATTGCTTTAAAGTTGAAAATGAGTACAATGCTGTTAAAGTTGAGTACGAATAAGCTTAAAAGACTTGAATTACAATTTTAACTGAAATTGAAACTTAAACTAAAACTATGACATAACTACACTACGAATTGTGGTCTAAAAGCAGTGACGAGTCTCTCTCTCTGTCTTCATTTCTTTTTATATCCATCCCAAATGCTTTTTTCTCTGTCTTCTCTCCAAATCCCCACCCTTGGATTAGATCAAATTCATCTCATCCATCAATTTCATTTTTGGCGGGAAAACTGAGCCAAGTGGGTTTTTTAGCTGAGACTAAGCACGTGGGTTAGTACTGGCTAAGTGATAGAAGGGGGGAAAGGAGGCGTGTGTAGGTGAAAAGCATGGACAATTTTGTCGGGGAGAAGGTGGAGGGTTGTCAGGGTGGTGGTATTTTGGCGCGTTGATGGTTTTAGAAGAAGGGATAAGGTGGGTTTGACTTTCTCGTTTGACCAGATCTTAGCTAAACAAAGAAAGCCGGGTTGTGGGTTTTGGGCTTTTGTTTAATGGGTTGGATTGGGTTAAGGTGGTGATGGGTTGTAGTTGGGTTTAAGGATTGGGATAATGGGTTATAAGTGGTTTTGGATTAAAGGGATAAAGGGTTTGGTATGGAATTTAACTTAAAGTTCAAGGACCACTTTTTCCAAGTTTCAAACTTCAGGGACCAATCTTGTATTTTCTGAAAAATATATCCGAGGGCCAATTCTGCCATATTGAATTTCTTTGAAGGTTGACTTTGACACTTGAGCAATATCCCGGTCCAAACTCGCAATTTCCTTTCCCGGCTTCAGCTTTTCACGACTTTCCAATCATGTGCTCGGTTTTTGCCTGTTTTGCCTCGTTTTCAATCCTTTTGTACCTGAAACACATAAAAACACAAAACAAGGATATCTGCAGTATAATTTGGTATATTTGGTTGTTTTCAGTATTTTTATGGTCTAAAATGGGCATAAAATGATGAGTATTTACACACTCATCAATCCCCCACACTAAGCTATTGCTAGTCCATAGCAATCCGATCATATGAAGTAATGAAAGGATCAAAAGAATACCAAGCATACCCTGTTTCGACTTTTTATTCAATGCGAGAAATTTAAACTAGAACAAAAATAAATAAAATGCTTGATTTTCAAAAATGGTATCATGGAACGGGATTCACACAAAATGGGTGTCTCCAGGGAATTGAAATCGTCATCCTCTTTTTTATACTCCCAACTAAGCTTAAACTTATTGTGCAAATGTTTTTGTAAAATGCTAACACTACTTATACTAATAATCTATGTAAGCCGAACTTAACTTTTCACTCCCACAATTTATTCAAGTTAGGTGATTGTGCTTGATTTTCAAAATTTTAATCATAAAAATCGACGTTTTTATAAGATCTTGACTAATACTAGTTGAAAGATAAATTTAAAATTCACAACAAGCAAGTTTCAAAACACATCAAAACTTATTGCATTTTGCAATATCATTCCATTTTATTTTATTTTTTTCTTTTCATTTTTTTTTTATTTTCATCATTTTTTTTTTTTTTTTTTGATACTTAACTTTGTGCAATATAAACTAACGGAGTTTCACGGGAACCAAGACCTTAAACCTTCCTGGAATAAAGGATCCAAGGGCCGTTACAACGGAGAGTTCCAAGACCTTAACGCCTTTCAGAATTAAGGGTCCAAGGGCCGGTGTAAGAGGGTAGCCAAGACCTAAACGCCTTCCGAAAATAAGGATCCAAGGGCCGATCTTGAACCTTAGCTTTTTAGCACATTTATTTATTACTTAACTTTTGCAACTATGACATATGCTTGTTCCGAAGTTTAAATAAATCTTTGAACTAGTATTTTTCAAAATCGTATGAAAAAATGATTTTGTGTGTTCAAATGTTTGAAAATAAGCACTAATTAAGTCAGATTAGGAGCTACTGGGAGGAAAAGCCATAGATTACTTATATAAGCTCTAAAGAGAACCAACTACTCTACGCTTAGCATTTTCATTTGCACAAATCGTAAAACCTTAGTCTAATCGTTAAGGAAGCAGCCAGATCAATACTCTGGCAGAGTCGGGATTCCCTTTGTTCTAACCTAATCAAGACTAAACATAACACACTTTTATTTAAAAACGACAAAAATTTTAAAATTTGGGTCAAAACGGGGGTACTAGGGCACTAGAAGGTACAAATGCGACAAAATTCGAGAGAATTCCCCCCCACACCTAGAATTGAATATTGCCCTCAATATTCAAAGTACCGGCTATTATGCCGCCACTTATAACGTAAAAAGGTAATACTAATAGCCAAGTGTGGAACAGAAATCTCAATTTTCACAAACAGGATTGAAAAGATATCCCTAGATAAACGTTAGCAAAAAGATCGGATATTGGGCGGCTGGATTGAAAACAGGCGCATCAATCATCACAATCCAAGGGAAACCTGCAAACAAGGGCAAACAACACACAAACAAAGCACAGTAGAGGAATCCCCCCACACTTAGTGTCAGAAAATAGAAAGAAGTCAGAAACATGGGTTGTCACCCATGTGTTGCTAATGTTTTTGTTAACCGAGTCACTAGCTTGACTCGACCCCGAATTCATTTGTTCTTAGGGAAGCATGTGGAAGAGAAGATCTCCATCGGACTTTCATTCAAGATGTTTGGATAAACATTGAAGTACTTGAAAGTTCCACTCCGATGAGATACATCCGGCTCAAAAGAATGATAAGTGGAGATGTCGGGGTCAAAAACTTTGTCTTCACTCCCGAACGAGTGAATGAAAGGACAATCTACCTTATAAGAGAAGGAAGGTAGAAAAACTCGAACCACATATGTGAAATCAATACAGTGGCGATCCTCAAAGGGCAACGTCACATATGTCGGAGAAAGAACATCCTTTTGAACCTCGGGATTAACCATTGAGGTCATATCATCAATTTTATGAATAATAGAGTCCTTGACCTCATCGTTCTCTAACTCTTCATCAAAGAGAGGATTTATTTTGCTAGAAAAGTACTCATCAACAAATTCAAAAAGAGAATTCGAATAGACTTTGAGACTTTCATTTTGAACGTCCTCATCAGAAAGTGATTCGTCATCACTAGAGGAAAAATCATCATTTGAATTGAAAAGAGGGTTAGAAAATGTCCCGAAAAAATAATCAGTAGTGTCAAGAGGATGATCACTACAAATAGACAAATCACATTCATTGTCCGATATATCCTCAGACTCACTTGGGATTGGGATAAGGTTCTCAGCACTAGACTTTATGAATTCGTCCGATTCCTTTTCAGGAATAGTGCTAGAATGCTCGCCCCCCATAATGAGAGAGTCCTCGGAGTCCATAGACGAAACGATGGATGTGATTGCAATAGACTGAGGGAGTTGAGAAATAATATCACTCAAAGGAATAGTACTCTCCTCGTCGTCGTCATCTTCGTCATCGAGCATGCAAGCCTTATTAAACAAGAAACGGTTTTGTGCTGCACGTTCAATGGCGAGTAAATCTTCCATAGATTCACCATGACGATCTTCTTAGGTCTGTTTAGCAGCCCAAGCATTAAATGCATTGCTCACATCATGAAGTTTTTGGAATACATATTCGAAAGCAGAATCCAGAAGATTATTCCTAATATTATGAATTTCTTGGAATGATTCTTGAGGAAATGGCTGAGGCTGAGTTTGAATCGTTTCATACTGTGGAGGTTGGTCATGATAAGAATAGTCATAATTGTCACAAGGGACATGCTCATAGACAAGCGGGTTCATCGTTTGACAATTAGAGCTATAGTGAGGACCTCCACAGTACTCACAACAGTAAAAATGTTGTGACTGACTCGGTGAATCATATGGATATAGGTCATAACCAAAGTTTTGATTACATGGAACTTGCTCATAGACAAACGTATTCCTTGTTTGACAATCAAAACTTTGGTGTGGACCTCCACAATATTCACAAGAATATGTTTCCATCTCATGGTGTGGGGGTTGGTTAAGGAAATTGGTTGTTTCATTGTAGGGATTTTGGTCATAGACAAACCCGTTTCCCGAATTTACAATGCTACAACCAGGGCAATTTCCACCATTTAGAGGTCCACCACACCATTCACAACCATAGTTGTAAGATGAAGACATAAAAAGAATTAAACGGATAGAGGGTAAGAAAAAGAATTAAACGAATAGGAATAAGAAGAATATTTTTGGATATTTGGAAACATTTGAAAAATACAAAGAGGAAAATAAATTTTGAAATAAAAATCTTTTTGGGTTTTTTATAAGAAAATATTTACGAAGAAAACGATAACTTCTCGGGAGAAGGGTCTTCAAAACACGCAACGACAAACGAGATTTAAAAATTCGCGTCAAGCCTTCCCCGGCAGCGGCGCCAAAAATTGATTCAAGAAAATCAATGCATAAATATTTCCTAGGAAACACAAGTGAAGTATGTGTAACCCGAGTCGTTTTCCCAACGAAGGCGTGAATGGAATTTCATGATCTCGATTCGTGCAACGTGTTTGAATAAGGAAAATAAAGAGATTTTGGGTTTCTAAGCTAAGATATGTGAACATAAATTAAAAACGATTAGAAAGGTGGGAAAAACGATAATCTAAAGTACGCGAGGCTAAAAACGTAAAAGAAAACTGAAAAGACGCGTTTAAACCGGGAAAACCGATCCAAAACGATGAAATATTAACTCTACGGGTACAAATCTATTTTTCCTAAATTCTATTTAATGAAACAAAATTTTACAAAAAAGAATTACATTTTTTTGAATTATATTTTATTTAATATGAATTAAAAACTAATTTAAAAAGAAAAATTCATTAAAAATACTAATTGAAAAGGGAAAAATCTGAAAATTTTCACAAAAATACTTTAAACTAATCTGAAGCTAGGAAAAATGAAAAGAGAACTTGGTTCAACCCAAATAAGCAGTTTGGGCTAAAAAGCAGTTTGCAATAAGCACAAGAATAAGCTAAAAAGCTCTAAAAATTATCAAAAGCTCAGAAACTGAAGAACATCCTAACTGAAGCTTAAAACAACTGAAGAAGATCAAATAAGCACTAGGAATAAGCAGTTAAGTTGCTGCACAGTTTCAATTAAGGGCAGAAATGAAAGAGTGAGAAGCAGTTTTGCAGCTGTCCTATAAGCTGAGCATAAGCTTATTGGGGAAATCAAAAAGCATAATCTGAAAGCTAGTACTACAAGCTACTTGAAAACTTAAAATGCCCAAAATTCATCCACAATTGCTTATTGAAAAAGGCTCTAGATCAGATGTCATAGAACACAAAAAGCTGTGCAGGTCTAGAACAGGACAAATAGGCTGATTTGCAGACAAGAAATAAGCTAGTAAATAAGCTGAACAATGAAATCTAGGCTCAGAATTAGAAAGATAGGACTACAAGCTATTTATAAAAACAAAAATCATGCAAAATGAACAACTAAATAAGCAGATACAATCAATAGAAAAAGCTGAGAAAAGCAAATATTGCACTGATGCAGCAGAAATTGATTTTTGGACTTAACTCTAAAAATGACCAATGGCACAGTACCCACTATTGGGTCCTCACTTAGATAACTGAAATACACCTAGAGAAGCCAAAAAGTGGACCATATAAGCTTTAGCTTATAAAGAAGCTAAATAAGGCAACTTACTTCCTCATTAGACACCTATTGATTCAAAATCCTCAACTCAGCCCAACCAGCTTAAAATCTGATGACTACTACTATTATTCCCCTCAATAAGTTCAGACAAAACTCCCACTGTGGCATATGAATAGTAACTTTAGCTTATTACCCCAAAATGGCTGCCGTCCCAAACACTCTTAATTGAGGCTACTATGCAATTTTACACTAGAAATCATTAAATTAAAGCATGAATCTACTTAACTACTGAATGACTAACTTGCTTATGAACTAATGAACAACTTATAATCAGGAAATAAGCACTAAACAGGCTATAAGCTATTTCTACTATTTTAGGATTTTTGTGATTATTTAGACTAAAACTGAGATTAAACCTAACAACTATTGAATAAATAGCACAAATAAGATCTATGAACCACAACTCCTCAGAATAAGCACTTAATAACTAGAAATAAGCATTTGCACAGTACTTCATAAAAAATGAGATTGAGAGAAACTTACAAGTGGTCCTTATGGTGAAAACTGATCTGATCAAACTAAACTAATACCCAGGCTTATTACATAAGCCAAAAATAACACCAATCCAGCTTCTCAGAACCACTTATCACCAGAACAGCTTATTTAACAGAAACGTTGACTTTTATTTGAATTTTGAAATTAAAACTGAGTGACTTGAATTAACTTTAATCAGATGGTATAATAAGCTCATATGAGCTTAAGGGAACAGTAGAAAGGCCTTGTTATCTAATATTAAACACCAAAGAATTAACTTCGAATTAATAAGAAAAACTTGAAATTGCTTTAAAGTTGAAAATGAGTACAATGCTGTTAAAGTTGAGTACGAATAAGCTTAAAAGACTTGAATTACAATTTTAACTAAAATTGAAACTTAAACTAAAACTATGACATAACTACACTACGAATTGTGGTCTAAAAGCAGTGACGAGTCTCTCTCTCTGTCTTCATTTCTTTTTATATCCATCCCAAATGCTTTTTTCTCTGTCTTCTCTCCAAATCCCCACCCTTGGATTTGATCAAATTCATCTCTTCCATCAATTTCATTTTTGGCGGGAAAACTGAGCCAAGTGGGTTTTTTAGCTGAGACTAAGCACGTGGGTTAGTACTGGCTAAGTGATAGAAGGGGGGAAAGGAGGCGTGTGTAGGTGAAAAGCATGGACAATTTTGTCGGGGAGAAGGTGGAGGGTTGTCAGGGTGGTGGTATTTTGGCGCGTTGATGGTTTTAGAAGAAGGGATAAGGTGGGTTTGACTTTCTCGTTTGACCAGATCTTAGCTAAACAAAGAAAGTCGGGTTGTGGGTTTTGGGCTTTTGTTTAATGGGTTGGATTGGGTTAAGGTAGTGATGGGTTGTAGTTGGGTTTAAGGATTGGGATAATGGGTTATAAGTGGTTTTGGATTAAAGGGATAAAGGGTTTGGTATGGAATTTAACTTAAAGTTCAAGGACCACTTTTTCCAAGTTTCAAACTTCAGGGACCAATCTTGTATTTTCTGAAAAATATATCCGAGGGCCAATTCTGCCATATTGAATTTCTTTAAAGGTTGACTTTGACACTTGAGCAATATCCCGGTCCAAACTCGCAATTTCCTTTCCCGGCTTCAGCTTTTCACGACTTTCCAATCATGTGCTCGGTTTTTGCCTCGTTTTCAATCCTTTTCTACCTGAAACACATAAAAACACAAAACAAGGATATCTGCAGTATAATTTGGTATATTTGGTTGTTTTCAGTATTTTTATGGTCTAAAATGGGCATAAAATGATGAGTATTTACACACTCATCAAGGAGTGTGGCATTCAGTACACCACCACCATTATCACCTTTACCATCCTTATCATAATTGTCTCCACCATTGTCATCTCTATCAGCACCAGTCCACACCAGAGATCCTACTCCTATGTCAAACCTACCACTCAATAAGCGGGCTCGTCTTGATATCTCATCAACAGATACTTTAGATGCTACAGAGACAGCACCGCGCAGCAGATTCGAGGTTGGTGAGAACTCGAGGGCTGCTGCTGACAGATTGCTTACTGCTGCTACATTTGACTCGCGACTAGATCAGCTTCAGTGAGAGATTGAGAGGGCATTGTCTCATCTAGAAGAGACTTCAGTGAGCTGTATTGAGGCTATTGGGGAGGAGATCGAGGGATTAATCCAGGGCAGGGTTGCCATTGATGTGTCACTCCAGCGTTTAGAGGCTCGTCAGTTGGAGAGTTCAGAGCATATCACCCAGTTAAGGCAGGAGATGCCGGGGTTAGTCGACAGAGCACAGATGTCCCAGGATGAGCATCATCGCCAGGCCGGTGAGTTATCTTCAGTTCAGGCTAGGTTGTCTGCATCAGAGACTAGGGAGACTGATCTCCAGCTTCAAGTTCAGCACCTAGAGGAGATCGTTGTTGCGATGTCTAGGGATCTTCATAGGATTTTCCGCAAGCTAGATGGAGCACCCGGAGGAGGTGCCTAGTATTAGACTGTTATCATGTAGCTTGTACATTATTATCCTAGTCCCGGGGTGTGGGACATAGTTAGTACTTGTTGTCTTTTGCTTGTGGTACAAACAAATATATCAAGTGTGACTCTACTATGCAGGATTTTCGTTGTGCTATTTTATGATATCGGTCTGCGTAACCGAAATTTTTATGTATTATATTCATGTGCGTTGTGATTATATTTATGATGTTTCGTTGTGGTTTCATTGTATTTATACATGCTGTGGTTGTATTTATACGTGTTGTGGATGTATATACATGTTGTGATTGTATATATTGTGTATAATGATCGTTTTCTATTGTGGATTCTCATTGTTGTATTCTTTTGTGATTGTGAAGAATTATGCCACCCAAAAGAGCCACTACTGCTATGACCTCAGCGGAAGTCAGAAAGCTTGTTGCCGACAGTATAGAGGCAGCATTGGTTACAGAAAGAGCTGCCGTAGCTGCAGCTGCTGCTGAAGCTGCTTCGCGGGCAGAAACCGCGGAAGCCGCAGGAACAAATACCAATGGTACAAATGGACGTAAGTGTACGTACAAAGATTTCAAGAGTGGTGATCCGGAAAAATTCAAAGGCACTGAAGGAGCCACTGCCATGATCCGATGGTTTGAAAAGACAGAATCAGTATTCCTTCTATGCAACTATCCAGAGGACAGCAAGGTTAAGTTTGCTACTAGTACACTCGTTGGGGAAGCTATGTCATGGTGGAATTCGTATGCAAAGCCCATGGGAATGGAGAATGCTCACAAGCTTACATGGGACGAATTCAAGAAGTTGCTGACAAAGAAGTTTTGCCCACGAACAGAAGTGAAAAAGATGGAAACAGAGTTTTATGAGCTAGTGACAGCAGGTAATGATATTGAGACATATATCAGGAGATTTCAGGAATTGGAAGCATTATGTCTGACAATGGTTCCGGACACTGAGAAGCTATTAGAGAATTTCATTGGAGGATTAACTCACAACATCCTAGGAGATGTGATTTCTTTTGACCCGCAAACATTGGATGAGGCAATCAGAATGTCTCAGAAACTCATGGCTCAGATAGTGAAGAAAGGAACTGCTTCAGACAACAACAACACCACCAACAGTAACCGTAACTACAACAACCGTAACTCCAACAACAACTACCGAAACAACAAAAACTATAACAGCAACCGAAAAAATTCCAATAACGACAACAAAAAAAGAAATTGGGACAACGACCAGAGTAGCAATGTTACTCAACCACCACCCAAGAGACAGGAAACTACAAAGGCTTATGTTGCAGGTCAAGCTGAGAAAAGAGGTTACAATGGTACTTTACCCAAGTGCAACAAATGTCAAACCCATCATAATCCTGGAAATTATCCGAATCCGTGTGGGAACTGTAAGAAGGTTGGTCATTCAACCATGGATTGCAAAGCCTCGATTGTGGTTGATAATCAGAAGCCCCCAGTAATATGTTTTGGATGTGGAGAAGTTGGGCACTTCAAGAATAAATGTCCAAAAGTAAAGAATCAGGGAAACAATAACCA
>CP139506.1:343507581-343530350 GCA_021014915.2 Artemisia tridentata subsp. tridentata | reverse complement strand
TGATTTGAACAAGAGAAGACAACACTCCATCACCAAAAACTATCCCCTCCTCACCTCAAGCACCAAGTGCAGCTATGAAAACTCCATCTACAATAGGAAACCCTTGTCCCTCTTCCTCCTCATACCTAATTCATCATCTTTCTCACTCACATTGACAATTTTATCACCTCTACTAAGTCTTGCCAACCCATCAATCATTAAACACCCTCTTTGTCCTTATCACCAATTAGTCCATTGGATTACACTCCATCCACTTCACCACCATCACACATCATGGGCTATCCCATCACCTATGACCATGTTGTTCATCATAGCATGAGTTTGTGGTTTGTTGCTTCCACAATCGCAATCTCATTCATTCTCTAGAGAAGAGCTCCACTACATGTTTGCTCATCTTGAGTACCTCATTTCACAACCTCCAATGCCACCAACTCCACCAACCTCTAACACCATCACTATACCACCTTCTTCTCCACCAACTAACTAAACATCTTTATATGTTTAGTTAAAAATAATAAAATCTTCTCTTTTGGGCCAAGCATGCTCAAGTGAGATTAACTAACTAAAATAACCTTGTTTTTAGTCTTCTTGTAATAGTACGGTAGTAATCTAATTACGTATGCTTTCTTGATGGAAGTCTTTTTTATGTATGTTTAATGAGTAATGGAAGTTTCTTTTAGTCTTAGTGTGGCATGTGTAATGACAGCTATATCTTCATATTTATATGCTTACTTAAAATCTAATTTTTTTTGCCACATGTCTCGACCACTGGTTGCGGTCCCTTAAATGGACTGGCGGTCCCTCATATATACGGGACCGTCTAGCATATATAGGACCGTCCCCAGTGTGATAATAATAAGCTCTATCTCTCTCTATTTGCTTTATGTGACCATTACTTCAAATTGGCAATATATATATATATATATATATATATATATATATATATATATATATATATATATATATATATATATATATATATATATATATATATATATATATATATATATATATATATATTTGCACACGTATCCTAACCCGGTTTTGTGGCACATCTCAATAGCTCGATTCCCCGATGCCCTCAACAAGGGGGAACATCAATCAAGGGGGAGCGTTTGCATTGTCGGTTTTCTTTTCTCTCTACACATCGACGACACCTTTTTGATTGTACAAAAATGGGGAGAAGTGGACTAAACTCATTAAAACTTCTTTAAATTATATTTTTACATAAAATAAGTTTATATTTTGTAATCATAAAAAATGGGAGATTGTTAATACAAATATTGTCAAAAACTTTATATATATTTTCAACCTCCATATGTTTGGATAATCACAAAATGTAAAAACAAGCGACGTAAAAGTATACGTAAACAAGTGTTTAGTCATAAAAGTCAATTTCAACCCAATATCGCTTAAGGTATGTACAAACAATGTATATAACTTGTTAAGTGATCAAAGATATGTTTTTGTCCTTAACTCACATTTTTATAAATGTGGCAAAACCTTTTTTCAAAAATAAATTATACAAATTATTTTTGTAATTTAAAGAAATGTTTTATTTTGAAAAATAAGTTTGAAATCTCCAACATCTATTTTTCCCGCCCATAAGGATAGAAACTTCACCAGATAAACATTTCACCACGTCAGGAAAAAAACAGGAGCGTCTTATGGACGGTCCTTTATATATAAGGGACCGTCCATGTTTAAAGGACCGTCCCCCGCTCCTCCTATCGCCTATAAATACAGGACTATTCCCAGCTGATTTCTCAACCCTTTTAGCACATAAACTTTCTGTTCTATCCCAATCTCTTCTAAACCATCTTTGACCACTTTAACTTGTATATATGTGTTTATAAGTGATCTCATTCTTTCTTCCATCAAAGTGAAAAAGGAAGAACAATCGTATTCGCCAAGAAAAGAAGTGTTGTAGATTAGGCATTACACACGTAACCGTTGTTACGATTCTCTTCTTTATCTAAACTCTCACAATCCCCATTCTTGTATATAGGTAGATCCGACTTGTGTGTAAGTCAGGTATAGTAGTGTTGGTGTAGATCCGGACAATGTGTAAGTCCGTGTAGTGTTGTGTGTTGATCCGGACAAGGTGTAAGTCCATGTAGTGTTGTGTGTAGATCCGGACAAGGTGTAAGTCCGTGTGTTGTTGTGTGTAAATCCGGACGAGGTGTAATTCCGTGAAGTGTTGTGTAGATTGGTTTTAGCTAAGATTAGGACTCGAAGCTATAGTGTACGGTTTTATCCGCCATAAGGGAGTTTGTTGACATAGTGTTGTGAACTCTTGAGTGTGGTACTTGGGGAGTGAAGTATGGCGAAGAGTGAGCTTCGTAGCCGAACCACTATAAATCTATGTGCATTGGTTTGATCGTTCTAACTCTTTACTTTCTTTACTTTCATATTTCACTTTTTAGTTGTCACTAATATTTATATCATTCAAACATTGTTGATCAATATCACAAAATTTCGAATCGAAAAAGATTTTCAAAAAGAATAAACTTGTTTTAAAACGTAATTAAAATGGTGAAACTATTCAACCCCCCCCCCCTTCTAGTTTCTACATGTTTGGTGTTTGGCCATGATGAAAACCTATGTCCTAAACGTGTAATTGCTGATATAAAGAAGTAAACAGTCAATAATAATGATGGTTTTCAAGCTCCTTTAAGAAAGGCGTCTCGTGGCATTGAAGTTGGTAAAGGGCTGAAATTCAGCCCTATTAAGCCAAAGAAATAGGTTTAAAAGCTGTGTCAAAGAAGTCGGATACTACCAATGTTTGTAAGACTTAGATCTCAGAAGTGGCTAGCTCGAGCGGGGCGAATATCGTGACACCAAATCCGTTTGATGCTCTTAATATGGCTGGAAATGACGTGGGTGATGATCCTTGTGGTATCGGTAGTTTACATAATGATGGGGTTGATTTGGATATAGGTCGCAGAAAGGAAACTAAATTGGCTAGAGATGAAAGTAACTGTGAGGTGATTGAAGATGCTAATGAAACGGCTAGTTTTTTGGCATCTAAAAAACCTACACATTGCTATAAAATCATTTATTCTAAGGGAGGAGGTGGAAGCGAAAGTGGGGGGAGAGCATATATGAGTGCTGCAAGGAAAGTTACGATGATGATCCCTATGATGATGATCCTTATGATGATGAAGATCGCGAGGAGCTTTTTGAAGCTCAACTGGCATTCTGTGATGCATTTGATATAAAGATTCGTCACAAATCAAGACGTTAGTTTATATTTGGTTGTTGAGTCAAATGTATTCTAGTGGGTAGTCATTTTTCTTTTTGTGAGGATAGAAGTGTCTTGTTTTGTTAGGTTTACCGCCTATGTAATGGGCTGTGATGTGTGATTATTTCCATTTAAGAGGACTTTACCCTAGAAAAAGTCAAATGAAGGAAAGGAACTGAATTTTGCTAACTCGGGATGAATTGGAAGTGCGAGATGCACTAATCGGAAAGAGACTCTCTCTTGACCTGACTCCTATTGGCTTTGACTGCGGTATGTAATTCACTCAAACCGATTCCATTTATGGAGGGTGGGAAAACGATTTCTTTTATCAGGATTAAAGGCTTAGCCGCCTGACTCACTCCGGATAGAAAGATTGAGGGGGTCAGACACGGCGGAGACTTTCATTGAATATGGGATTGAGACTACGACTAGAATCGAATTGCTTCATTGATAGATCCAGATTCGCATCCGCCGATCTAAGAGATTTCTTCATGCCGAGTCGTGAGCTTGTGGAGCAATTAAAAAATAATTGGGCTTTCACCTGCACTACCTTCGCCTAGGACATTAGAAAGGGCGAGAAAGGGCTTTTTGTTGTTTCGGAACTCCCCTATCTATTTGAATTGATTTACAGCGCCTATTTTAAAGCTTATAAAAGGAATTGCTTCTATTAACTTTAAAGAGTGTCTCTCCTGTCCGGCTCGATATGAACAAGGTAGGCTGGTAGGTGGGTAGGCTTCTATCCGACTAGTAGGGCATGCAGTTCTTCCCTTAGCCTTAGGGCAGGCACGAAATCAATTAACAGCTTATAAAGAAAAGAGGACGACTTAAGATAGCAAGAACGACCAAAAGAAGTAAGTCACTTGCAAGCCCAGGAAGAATGAAAATAAATCGATGAATGTGTCCCGACCAAGAAATGAAGAAGCGCTAGGCAGATGAGATTGGACCTATATAGACTAGGAAACACAAGGAAAGAAAGTCTTAGGGGTCCCTAAAACAGAGTGAGAACTAGCCCTTTGAGGAGCTCTCTAAGTTGTCTAACTCTCTATGACCATATGCAGGAAACCCGGTTCAATAGCCGGATAGAGTAAGAAAACAACAAAATAGAAATGAGTACTTGCTACGGGTAAAGGAGTAAAGAGTTCCAAGAAAAAATATCCTTAATGCGACTGCGGGAAGGCTGTTCCTGCTACATTTCACTGGGAAGAAAGAAGGAATTGAGTCCTTTCACATTATCACGGAAAAAATGGGATTGCGTATTAGTCAATTGTGACTAGAAAAAGACCCGGAACCCCAAACCCTCACATTCACTTAAGGCATAGGAGCGTATCTTACTATTTATAAATGGTAAAAGAGACATAAGTCATGCATTCGAGCAAGAGCCTTTGCCTTTCTTCGCTATTTAAATAGAGGGCCAGAGGAAGAAGTACCATAACCTCAACAAAAGAATTAAGGTGATAGAGTCTTACAGGAGACACTAGGCTTCAGAATTGAATGAAATGATTCCTCTCCCTTGGTTGCCTTTACTGCCCGTGAATCCCTTCTCTTTTTCTATTCCAGTAGTCTTATGCGGTCTGGTCTGTCCAATAGTTGCTTAACTCATAGTAGTTATGAGGTTTTCACCCTAATGAGTGCAGCAGAGTGCTTCCTATCCAATTACTCATCTAAAGTGCTAACACCCAAGCTTTCCCAGTCTCTGCCTTTCTTTCCTAGTCCTGAGTTTTTCTTCTTGACTATTGCTTGGGATTGGGTTTAACACTATTTAATACTGAATATCTACTCGTGGAGGGAGGGGAGGCAATAGATTCATCTTGGGTGGTAAGCGAAGGAACTATAGGGCTTAAGGTAGCGAGTGAGCCTCAGAATTTTCTTCAATGGGCTTTAGGGAAGGTGAGAAGAGAGATAATAGCTAGACTTAACAATTCATGGCATGAATTAGAGTTGAAGGAAGAAAGACATGAAATGATAGAAAGATGGAATCTATGACTGAGCTCTTTTGTCTGAGCCTTGAACTAGGCAAGATCAAGGAATGGACTTCAAGTGAGTGAAAACTGAAAGGAGGGGACAAAGGTCAGTTCTATAAGGCAAGAAAGCAAGATCAGAAGAAGGAGTAATGCAGAATAACTAAACATGGCAAGGAGAATATAGCTAGACTCTCAAAGACAATAGAATTGTCAAGGAAACTAATCCCGATATTATTTCCCTAGCAATTGGAGGATTCTATTGATCTAAGACCTGTATGTAGACCTGGCCTTCCCCGCTTTCAATTAACGCCAGAAAGAATTATCCTACCTTTCTCTTAAGTCAGTCTTTGAAGTTTCCTTTCTTTGAAAACCAAGTATGTAGCTAGAATGTGGAGTACGGACTTATCATGCTTCCCAATTCCTCTACCATAAAAGAGTTTATTCAACTCCTGAGAGATTCTATAGTTCCTGAGCTTGAGAGATTCTATACTTCCTGAGCTACCCCAATTTGATGAGTGATGCTGGATTTCAGACCAAGTTTTAATATTTATATTAACTCGTCTACCTATGGTCTACCTATGCACTAACGGGCAGAGAACCCGGTCGTGTGTAGTATGGTAATCGGTAAAGCTGAGGTTGTCCAAAAGAGCTATGAGTGCGGATTTATTCTAAGTTCAATTGTCACTGATTATAAAAAGGGTTTTTGATTTGATTAATATTAAACTAATGAAATGAAACAAGTGCTGGATTAATTAAATGAGAAACAATCAATGGGGTGAAATGTTCTAGCCTAGTTACTAATCTTATTACATAATAATCAAGTCTTCTTATAAATGCTTACTACCGCTTCAAGTGGGAGTAAATGTCACTAGACTCCTTGGGTCAATTGGTCTAGCCTATAAGTCTAGATTTTTATTCCATCGAAGTTACTCGATGGAGGTCTTGGGGTAACCTAATCCTTAGTCATTATGTACCAGCTACAATCTAGACCTATTCTTAGTGCATGAAGCACTAAACCCGGCATGGTCCGCTCTGAGGTTCCCTAACTTCTTAAGTATCTCCACAAGGTAGGTGATCCTATGATCAATTCGCACACAAGGAAATGGTAGTCCTATGGTCAATTCTTACCATCCCTCGCAACCTACTCGGCTAGGGTCCTATGTTCAATTCAAGCTAGCCTTATAGATACTACCAAGCTTTAATACTACCAAAACAAGGGTGTCCACGAATAGGTAAACAAAGTAAACACAAAAGACGATAGTAAAGCAAGAAAACTCAAATCATGGCAATAATATTTTCATAACTAGGCTAACACTCAAGGTGTTTAGCCAATCATATTAAACAATGCAGTAGATAAACTGTTAATAATCATAATTGAAGACATTGAATGAATTGCAAAATTTTGATACGAAATAACTAAAACTTATGTCATAGTGAAGTGAATTCTCCCTTGGAATATGATCCGGAGTTGCTGAGAATCGTCCTTCTGGAAGCCCTTTACGTCCCTTGGTATTTTGTGTTGGGAAGTGATATTGAAAATGCAGAATTAGGGCTTGTATTTATAGCCTCGTCTAAGTTACTGCGTAACCATAAATATGGGTTACGCCGTAACCCGTGTATCTTAGACGATCTTATCCTCAATAAATAACATACGGCGTAACCTATATAGTGGGTTACGACCGTAAAAGTCTCGTAGTGAAAATCATCATTTTTACGCCGTAACCATGTAACTGAGTTACGGCATAACCTTCATGACCACAAAATTCTTCTAAGTCATGGGGAATATACGGCATAGCCAAGTCAATGAAGTTACACCATAATCTTTAGCTGCGTTGGCTTTGGTCTTCAAGTGTTAATCATTGTTATGGCGTAAGTTGAGAGTGGAGTCTATGCTGTAACTTTCTTCTGATCAACATACTCTTGTATATCTTCATTAATATTCTTCCAAATCCGCGTCTCTTTGTTCCTGATAACGCTCATTTTGTACATGTTTTTATAGCATTATTTGTGTGTTTTTATATGAAATATAGTTATTTTTATGATAGTTTTATGCTTAAAAGTTGTTGAAGATGTGTTTAAGTCTAGGTACAAGGAAATATCAATAAGACGGAGAAAAGCTATGAAATTCAAGTAAATATCGAAGAAAAGTTCGTCACCGAATACATTGATGCATGATATGATCATTTCCGGTTGTACGTAAGAGGATGAAAGGATTAAGTCATGATTAGGAGCCAAAAAGTATATTAAAAGTTGGAGCTTTATGCTAGCTTGAAGCCAAATTATGTGAAGAAAGTTGGGTCCAAACCCAAGGTTTAGTTTCCAAACCCAAGGTTTAAGAAAGGGATCTCATGCCTGAGGTTTAGAATCCATGCCTGAGGTTTAGCCGTCGCCCATGCCCAAGGTTTACATTTCAAACCTGAGGTTTACTGAAAATCTGAAATGAAGAGTTGCATTAACTCTCCACTTTAAGCACCATTAAAGATTATGGCCGATCATTTGCTTCCTAATTATGATTATTGATGTAATATTTCAGTTTTAGGGGTGTCTTACAAGCTTAAATAAGACCCCTAATCACCCTTTTTAGAAGACACTCACAATCAAACCTTACACCATAAGGATTTGATTATACTACTTTCTAACCCAAAAGAGCTCAAAAATCTCTGCCATTCTAAAGGAAGATAACTAGTAGAAGAGGTGGAAGATTCCCTTGTTCGATTGGAGGCCTCAAAGAGTGCTATAACTCTTTCATTACTCATTGTAATCTTACTATTGGGTAATTTTCTTTATTATTAATCATGTTGAATTTGTTGAAGTTGAATACAATGTTATGTTTTATTATGAAACTTGTTATGGAATGATTCGTGATACTTGTTTGGGAACGTTGTGACTAGTTGTATGAATGTTGGACGTTTAGTTGGTTGGAAAAAGTGATTAATTCTATGGGTTTGTTTAAATAAATTTGTGTCCTAAAACTTGTTGGTTAAATATTGTTGGATTTAAAGGATGAAAAGATTTCTAATAATTATTTAATTCCAAGAGTTAGTGACAAACGAATTGGTATTTGATAAGTGACGAATGTCAAATATACAAGTTTTTAAACGGATTCGAAAATATTTAATCACGAGATTGGGTTGAAAAAACTCGTAAGAACCAATTTAACTAATCAACTTTTTCATGCATTTGATCACAAAAGAGCTAGCATAGTGGGATGAGATTTGGCCGAAAGGACTCACCCGTGAAACTAGTAGAAACATGGATTTTCTTGATATGACCCGTTGACTAGAAGTCCTTGTAGAATTTGATATGTGCCTTCTAAGTTTCACCCAAACATGTTCTACATCCTATCACGATTAGTCATGGTTCCTAAACAAGTATGCTTTTATTTAATTGTTTGTTTGATTGAGTTGAATTGAAACCATTGTTTGTTTAAGTCGTTTCTAGTGCTTTTGATCGTGACAATCTTAAGTGCTATACTATTAATGTTACTAAAATCACAACTAAGTAGTTCCTTGGGACGAACCTTATTTACCATCAACAATACTACAATTGAACGAGTATACTTGCTCGTGTGTGTTTCTTTGAAAAGATAATGGTGATAAGAATAAAAAAATTTAAAATTTGAAGTGAAATTTGGAGATAATAAATAAAATAAAATCCTCTATTATGAAACGCATCAGTTCCTATGCTCATTTATGCCATGAAAATGAAATATTAAGAAATAAAAGCATATATCCAAGTAAAACAATACAAATGATTAGCATATTAGGGGGAAATTGACACTAAAATATCAGGTATATTTGATTTTATCAAATATCACCCCACTTAAACTCTACTTACCCTCAAGTTGACCTTATTTGAATCATTCTTAAAAAGATATCTCTCAAGTTACTTGGAAAATATGAGATTAAAAACTTCCTATGCTAGAATTTAACAAAGCCGAACACCTCACGAAATGGGGAACAAAACACTCATATTCTCCCTAATCTAAGTGTCAATTTCGGGGTGATCACTCATTGAACAGTCATAGCATGTATTCTATCATAGGCTTGGCGGTTACACAAATCTCCACCACTGGAGCTAAGGTTAAGACAATCCTTAAAGGCAACATCGGGTGAACATTTTTATAAGGCTAGGGTGAATTGTCATTACTAACGTGTCACAACAAAGGTGACAAAGACCATTTATACATGACCAAATCCATGGCCAAGACACATGTTAGTGCAAATATTACGATATTTAATCTATACAGTCTCGTTTGTTTTGATTGATGACAAAGCATGTAACTTGTAATACATAACGTAAAATGTACAAGTTACTCGTAATCATATATTGTGTTTACATAAATAAATGCCTAAAAACATTATCAATATTTATTCATATCTCTATGTTTTGATGATCACAAAATGTAAACTCATTAAAACATAAACTTATAAATTAAACAAGTACTTAGTTGTAAATATTCACTTCTACAACTAAAATCACTTAAGGTATGAATGAACTAATGTTTAATGCATTATATGATCAAAGGAACATTTTCTTAATAACTAGATTTTTTATAAAATATCAAAAACATTTTATATAATTTTGAAAAACATTTTTGGTATTAAATAAATATGTTTAATCTTTTATAAAAATATGTGATGAAGCGAAAAGTGTACCGCTTTTAGGGGGTCATTTAAGCCCAAAATCGTATTTATTTGATCAAATATTGCCCTAAATCGTTCCTTTTGTCATTTTAGGTACTTTTGGGAAGAAATCTGGAAAAGGAAGCATTTTGGACGTTTTTGGAGCATAAAAGTGAAGAAAACGACAAAGTCTCAAAATCGGCTGGAAAAGTACCCTTGACGGCGTCAAGAATTGCTCTTGACGGCGTCATGGCTTGGCAAAAGAGGTGGATATGAAAAATACACGTGACGCGCCAGAGAGTTTTGCAATGGGAAGTCTGACGGCGTCACCCTTTAAGGTGATCAAGGCCATCACGGTTTAAGTTAAAGCGAGACGGTGTCAAGCACATTTCTGACGGCGTCAAGCCTTGATAAGCCAGAGCGGATTTTGGAGCACTAAAGAGAAACGGCGTCAAGAAGGCCATCCGGGAACCCTAGACACGGCGAGGTGACGGCGTCAAGATCTACAACGTGACGCCGTCAGCCCTTAAACTCTATATATAGTTTTGCAATTTTTTGTCATGAGTGTGCAACTTTGTGAGGAGAAACCCTAAGACGAATTTCTGCCATTTTTAAGGGTTTTCATACCCTTGGATCTCCCATGTTTAATTGAAGATAAGTAATCATTTAATCAATCAATATGTCTATGTGTTGTTTGATTATATCTTGTTCTTGTCGTTTGATTAACATGCTAGGCTAGATTTATCTTGTGTTTGCTTAGATCTAATGAAACCTAACTATTGATTATTAGTTGTTAGTGTGTTATTTATTGTATTGGATGATTTTTTATCGATGTTAGGCTTAAGAAAACTGGCTAACTTCCTATTCGGTAACTTGCTTGAACGTCTTAAGAAACATGAACCAATGCGTACTAAGGTTTTTATGGTTGTATTTAATGCATGAGCGAATTCTAGTGATCCCATGTTAGGAGCTTCCTAGCCGGCTCGACATAGGAGTGAAGTAGGAGCTTGTAGAGTTGGGGAAGTACGTACGCCACCCCACGATTGGTATTAAGGAATACACCTGTCATCCACGCAATTAATACACACTAATCAACCGGTAAAAGATAGTTAGGGAGTAAGGAAATCTAAGTAAACACATTTCTCTCTCACATAAGTTTCACGACCTTTTCATTTTCAGTTATTTTATTTTATTTGCATTTGTAGTTATTTGGGTTAGTTGACTAGCAACTAATTCCGCCCACTCCTTCAAACCCGAGATTTTACTTGCTTTCATAAAAATATAAAAATACAAAAAGAATCTTCCCTCACCCTTAGACCTATTAGAGTAGTTTTTCAATCCTAACGACACTATTCCCTGTGGAGAACGATCAATCCCCCGTACTTACCACTACACTATACTACATCGGTCAGGTACACTGCCTGGTGGGGTTGTAAGCCTCTTGAGATCCCTCGAGAGGTAAAACCTGTTGTAAGGTCGCAAATCCACGCATCAATATAAATTCAAATTTTTAACCAAAATCAGTTAAAATGTTCCAGAAAAACCTTCCCCACAAAAGGACAAATCTGGACAACGGACACCTTGGGCGGCCCCCTTAATTTTACTAGGCGGCTCCCTTAAAATTAAGGGGACCGCCCCCCTATTTAAGGGGGCCGGCCACGCTCCAGTAGGCTCCAGCTGTCCAGATTTTTCTCCTATAAATACCAGCCTTCCCCTGGACTTTTACTCACCCTTTTGCACTAAAACTTTCTGTTGTAAATCTCATTTCATATCTTCAAAAACCTTTGATCATGTAATCTTAAGCATTGGTTTCCAAGTGATCCAAGCTTCCACCATCCAAGTGCAAAAGAAGAATACTTCTATCAATCAAGACTAGAAGTATTACAACTTAGTAGCTTCTTGTTACTCAAGTTGTTTGTTTTGTATACTTTGTAAATCTTTCATTCATTTGTGTAAAGTGTGTATATAAGTTGTAAACATAAGTGATTAGGCTAGAGTAGTGTGTAAGTAGTGAAGAAGGTGGATAAATAGTCGTGGAGTAAAGAAGTAGAGTAGAAGCCTTGTAAAGTTGTGAAGTAGAGAAGTATTGAAGCCGTTGTGAAGCCATAGCCTAGAAGTCGTGAAGCCGTAGCATAGAGGTTGTGAAGCGGTAGTGTTGAAGCCATGAAGTCCTAGTCGTGAAGTCCTAGTGTTGAAGTCGTGAAGCCGTAGCATAGAGGTTGTGTAGCGGTCGTGTTGAAGCCATGAAGTCCTAGTCGTGAAGTCCTAGTGTTGAAGTCGTGAAGCCGTAGCATAGAGGTTGTGTAGCAGTCGTGTTGAAGCCGTGAAGTCCTAGTCGTGAAGTTCTAGTGTTGAAGTCGTGAAGCCGTAGCATAGAGGTTGTGTAGCGGTCATGTTGAAGTCGTGAAGTCTTAGTCGTGAAGACATAGTGTTGAAGTCGTGAAGCCGCAACATAGAGGTTGTGTAGCGGTCGTGTTGAAGTCGTGAAGATGTCGTGAAGCAGTCGTGAAGCCGTTGTGAAGTAGTCGTGAATAAGTTGTGAAGAAGTTGTGTTGTGAAGTTGTGAGATTGGTTCTAGCTACGATTAGAACTCGACATTTAGCTTTGTGTCGTTAAACCCGTGTAAGCCAAAGTTGTGTACGGTTTTCTCCGCCATAAGGGAGCTTATTGAAGTTGTGAAGAAAACTCTCGAGCTTGGTGCTCGGGGAGTAGAGTAGGGCAAGGAAGGTGTCCTTGTAGCCGAACCACTATAAATCCCCCGTGTCTCGGTTAGATCTTTCCATCTCTTACTTACATCTTTATTTATATCGTCATTACTTTTATAACATATAGGCATATATAACTGTTAGTAATAATTAGAAGTTGACTTCACATATAGATCAAATTGAAACTTCATTCAAGAAACCAAAACTTTTACAATCAATTTAAAAGAATACTTATATAACTAATAATAAGGTTCAAGTTTTATTTTTCATACAAACTTGAATCTAAGTGTTTTAAAAATAAACAAAGGTTTTCATAATAAAAATTAAAAAGACATAAAACTATTCAACCCCCCCCCCTTCTAGTTTTCCACAATTGGTATCAAGAGCCACGTCAATCAAGATCTTTAAAATATACTGTATTTTAAAACTTGAATCGATCTATGGAATTCGAAAAATATCTAGGAGGGGAATCTTTGCTAAAACCACCACTATTTGAAAACTGTACTTTTCTTGAATGGAAAAATAAATTTGAAACTTATGTGAAATCAATTCATCTAGATCTTTGGCATGTCATTTCGATTGGTGATTTTCAACCAACAAAAACGGATTTTGAAAGTCAAACAAAAATGGATTTTGAAACTTAAAATGATTATTTAAAAACCAAGAATAACAAAAATAATGAAGCTAAAATAATTATTTACAAAACCTTGCCGAAAGTTGAATATGAAAGAATATATTTCTGTAAAACGGCAAATGATATTTGGAAAAATCTCTTAAACTTTCATCAAGAAAAATGTCAAGCCAAAGATGAGGATTTTGATCTTGTACATGAATTAGTTATCTTAGAAAATTTAATAGATAAACATTTAGATAAAATAGATACATGTGCTACTAGTTCAAATGTTGTTAATGTAGGTATTAACGATGAAGACTACACGAATCAACTCCAAAGTGAACTCAATCTAAAATCATGGAGTGACACAGACGAAGGAGAAGATCATGATCCGTACAAGACATGTTCGGATCAAGCCACTTCGGTTTAAATAAGGTGTTAGAAGCTTGCCATGATATACTTTCACACCTTGTTTATCTTGAAGACTCACCTATCATTCACACGTCGATCATCATCTGAGACATTACGAAGAAAAGCTAGGACGTGAGGTAAGTTCTCTATTTAAAATTTCATAAGTAATTACTTCATGCATATAATCTTATTAATGCCTTAGGATACGCTTAGTCTGATAGGTTGCTTTGCCTTTACACTTTAGTTATATTCATTCTGTGGCTTAATGAACTAGAAACCCTTTAGTTTGCCCCCCTAAGTATTAGTAAACCAAGCAATCTTCATATTTGGTACTCTTCGATAGGTAAATTTAGGAACTTAATTTCTTCTAAAAAGAGAATGACTACTGGAGAATCTATTGGCTAGAAACTCAATTTGACCTAACGGTTGAATTGCTTCTACGTGAGAAGTTGGGTGTGTGTAACCCGTAAAAACGGTTGTGTTTAGCCTGAATTGAGCACCACTAGTAATAGTCTCATACTCATTCTCCAACTTGAATACATTATTCTTCCTAAATATACCTAACGATAGTTTACTGTTATGAACTTTGCTTTTCACTAGAGCTTTTCATTCCTAGATTTATGTCATCTTGCATATATAAAATCTCTAGATGTTTACTTGCTCCTATGTGATTTGACTGCATGCCTTTGTAATTATTTATTTAGTTGTTGAATGCATTGTCATTATAATAGCTTTTGTTTTTCTCTAACTACTATGAAATGTTGTATTTTTGTATTTAGTCATAATACATGCTTAAATGCCATAGGATATGTAGAAAGAGGTAGCATGTGACAATAGACTTAACCAATGCCCTTGAGCATGAGATCTTTTATAAACCACTATTTTTAAACCTATAATTAATGGGACTTATTTTTAAATTTACAAAAACTTCACATTTTGGAAAAATGATTTTTCAAAAGATTATGACACATTTCTATTTTACATGTTTCACCATCCTACCTTTCTTCCAAACTTGTGTCCATAATTACGTGTTTATCAAAACCAAAGATTGGAAAAATACGTTTTCTTTCCTCATAAAAACATTTTGAAATAAACCAAAACTATTTCATTAAAATATTTTTCACATCCACATAAAAACCCACTTTCAAACATTGTTGAATAATGCCAAAAACATTTCTTAAAATTATGCATGGTGATCTCATATCTGTCATCTATATTTATGTATGTGACATTTATAAGTGAACTAAATTTGAAAATAACCATAATTTATTCACTAAGACCTCACTTGGTACAAGTCTAGAAGTCCATGCTATCACAACTCTACATTCCCATGCACATAGATATTCATTAGGATTATTTAACTAGCTTATTAATCTTCCTAAATATGATACTATGAATTACTTGGTGCTATGTAGTGTTTTCTTGTCTAACATATATATGTTACATGCTAAATGAGTTGTTTGCATGCTAGATAATAATGTCTAATGAATATGCTTAGCATACATAAGTTATTAAATCCTAAATTGCCTCAAAAGAAGTTGGACTTGCTTGAAAGTAAATCCAAAAACACAACCCTTTCAACAATTTTCTGCCAAAAACCCATTTCCAGTAACCTGGAAATCAGCAGATGGGCGGCCCCCTTAATTCATTAGGCGGCCCCCTTAATATTTAAGGGGACCGGCCCTTAATTAAGGGGACTGGCCATCTGATGGTCGAAGGTGCTGCTCTCTTTTTCTATTTTTTAGCCCATTTTATCCTATACTTCCCAAAATTCACAAACACATTTTGTCACAAACCACCCTCCAAAATTTACCTTCCACAATCACATCATCACTACACCAAAAATACCCATTTGGAGGAGGAAGCTTGACATTTGCCATAACCCAACAAATGATGTTGTTCAAACTCAACCAACACCTAAACCTCATCCTAATGAACCCTTTCACACACATAACCAATCATCCATATGTCCACCTTCATTCACCCATAATTACCCAAGTTCACAAATGTCTCCACCACCAAGAGTGTCACCACCACTTCCACCAAATAACAACCACTCTCCATTATCATCACCTTCCACTCAACACTTGAAGTTCATTGAAGAACTCAAGGAAGCCCATGAGCTTAATGCTCTCCTTGCTTTGCACCTTGCTCAAAGCAACTTAAACCCATCACCATCCATCTCACCATCATTACCATCGTCACCACATCACTTGAGTCAAATTGAGAAACATGTCAACAATTGTCCTTGTCGCATCTTTCTCCAAAATCAAACCATCGCCTTAAATGAGCGTCTCACTTGGATTGAGTATCTTCTCACTAGATCTAATCCAACACCACCACTTGAACAACATCAAAACCCTCATTCAACATGGTCAAGTCCAAGCTCTCCACCTCCAATTTCTCCATCAAGACTCTCTCCAACATCCATACACCCAAACTTACAACCCCATTAATCCAATTTTTTAAAACCCTCTTTACCATCATCCATCCAAAATAATTCAAGTTTTTCATGTCTCAAGCAAGTCAAATGGATCTCTTAGGCAATTTAAAATTTTCTACTTATTGTATGCTATAAGCAAAATATGTGTTGTATCAATAATTATGTTTTTAACATAATTATTTTCAACTAATGAATGCTTTATTTCTTGTCTTTAATATATGATTGTTATGCTTATTGCTTGTATACTTGATATCATGATATATATACATGCTTGATGATTAATAACATGCTTATTTCATAATATGTTTTAAATGTATGCATGCGTATTTAACATGTTTATGCCACTATTTAATCATTCTTGATGTACATGATTCAAATGGAGCTTGCTGCAAAAACACCCTAAAAATGACCCTTTTCTGGAAAATTTTCAAATTTGGTCGCCTGGGAAAACACCAGATGGGCGGCCCCCTTAATTCCCTAGGCGGTCCCCTTAATTTTAAGGGGGCCGGCCTACAATTAAGGGGACCGGCCATCTGGGCAGTAAAATTTACTGTTTTTCTTTTGCATCTTGCGACCCCTTTTATCTAGCCCAAACCTTACCTAAATCAACCATCACCTCCATCAAACACCCATTTTCATTCACCATGCTATCACCAAAATCATCTCTAAGACACCAAAACTCCATCACCACCATCAAGAGCATCAACTCCACCTCCTACTCAAGAACCTCCATTCACCCAACTTGTCATTTCCATATCACCAATAACACCTCTTGATGCTCATTTCTCATCATCACCAATACCACCACCATGCTTTCCCATCCCTTGGGCTTTACTTGAAGCCCATGGAGACAATTGCCTTTGTTGCATCCACAACCGAACCATCATCTTTGGTCTTAGAGATGAGATACACTACATGTTTTCATCCCTTGAACACATGCTTAACAACCAACCTCCACCACAACCTCCATCATTTTCACCCACTACACTACCACCACCTTCATTCTCACCAAATTAAGCATATGCAATGCTTAATCAAAAATAATTTTTCAAACAATTTTGTGTGCAAGCCCCATGGAAGATCATGTACTCCTAGAATGATTATGTAGACTGTATTACTTACTAGCTAATGTAGGATTGAATATAATCTTGGATGGTTGTGTATTGATACACAACATTTTTAATGAATGTCTTTATATGCATGATTATTTTTGCTATATATATGCTTGTACTTCTAATATTTTTCTTGCAAGTATTCCATATATCGATTCCTTGGTGCCCTCAAACGAGGGGGAGCACACATCAAGGGGGAGTTCTCGTTCCGACAAATTTTGTCTCTAAAACTTGTCGGCTCAACCTTTTTGATGCTACAAAAAGGGGGAGAAGTGAATACAAACTCACTAAATACTTGCCCAAAAATAACTTTTTGATTTAATGAGTTTAGGTTTTGTAATCATCAAAAAGGGGGAGATTGTTGACATAAATAAATGCCTAAAAACATTATCAATATTTATTCATATCTCTATGTTTTGATGATCACAAAATGTAAACTCATTAAAACATAAACTTATAAATTAAACAAGTACTTAGTTGTAAATATTCACTTCTACAACTAAAATCACTTAAGGTATGAATGAACTAATGCTTAATGCATTATATGATCAAAGGAACATTTTCTTAATAACTAGATTTTTTATAAAATATCAAAAACATTTTATATATTTTTGAAAAACATTTTTGGTATTAAATAAATATGTTTAATCTTTTATAAAAATATGAATTCAAATTTTTAACCAAAATCAGTTAAAATGTTCCAGAAAAACCTTCCCCACAAAAGGACAAATCTGGGCAACGGACACCTTGGGCGGCCCCCTTAAAATTAAGGGGACCGCCCCCCTATTTAAGGGGGCCGGCCACGCTCCAGTAGGCTCCAGCTGTCCAGATTTTTCTCCTATAAATACCAGCCTTCCCCTGGACTTTTACTCACCCTTTTGCACTAAAACTTTCTGTTGTAAATCTCATTTCATATCTTCAAAAACCTTTGATCATGTAATCTTAAGCATTGGTTTCCAAGTGATCCAAGCTTCCACCATCCAAGTGCAAAAGAAGAATTCTTCTATCAATCAAGACTAGAAGTATTACAACTTAGTAGCATCTTGTTACTCAAGTTGTTTGTTTTGTATACTTTGTAAATCTTTCATTCATTTGTGTAAAGTGTGTATATAAGTTGTAAACATAAGTGATTAGGCTAGAGTAGTGTGTAAGTAGTGAAGAAGGTGGATAAATAGTCGTGGAGTAAAGAAGTAGAGTAGAAGCCTTGTAAAGTTGTGAAGTAGAGAAGTCTTGAAGCCGTTGTGAAGCCATAGCCTAGAAGTCGTGAAGCCGTAGCATAGAGGTTGTGAAGCGGTAGTGTTGAAGCCATGAAGTCCTAGTCGTGAAGTCCTAGTGTTGAAGTCGTGAAGCCGTAGCATAGAGGTTGTGTAGCAGTCGTGTTGAAGCCATGAAGTCCTAGTCGTGAAGTCCTGGTGTTGAAGTTGTGAAGCCGTAGCATAGAGGTTGTGTAGCGGTCGTGTTGAAGCCGTGAAGTTCTAGTGTTGAAGTCGTGAAGCCGTAGCATAGAGGTTGTGTAGCGGTCATGTTGAAGTCGTGAAGTCTTAGTCGTGAAGACATAGTGTTGAAGTCGTGAAGCTGCAACATAGAGGTGGTGTAGCGGTCGTGTTGAAGTCGTGAAGATGTCGTGAAGCAGTTGTGAAGTAGTCGTGAATAAGTTGTGAAGAAGTTGTGTTGTGAAGTTGTGAGATTGGTTCTAGCTACGATTAGAACTCGACATTTAGCTTTGTGTCGTTAAACCCGTGTAAGCCAAAGTTGTGTTCGGTTTTCTCCGCCATAAGGGAGCTTATTGAAGTTGTGAAGAAAACTCTCGAGCTTGGTGCTCGGGGAGTGGAGTAGGGAAAGGAAGGTGTCCTTGTAGCCGAACCACTATAAATCCCTCGTGTCTAGGTTAGATCTTTCCATCTCTTACTTACATCTTTATTTATATCGTCATTACTTTTATAACATATAGGCATATATAACTGTTAGTAATAATTAGAAGTTGACTTCACATATAGATCAAATTGAAACTTCATTCAAGAGACCAAAACTTTTACAATCAATTTAAAAGAATACTTATATAACTAATAATAAGGTTCAAGTTTTATTTTTCATACAAACTTGAATTTAAGTGTTTTAAAAATAAACAAAGGTTTTCATAATAAAAATTAAAAAGACATAAAACTATTCAACCCCCCTTCTAGTTTTCCACATATTGTCTCAACATACATTCAACATCTCTTGACGCCTCAAGTCCTTGTATGCTACAACAAAGGTTCATACATGTTTGTTATGTTGCGTTATGATCAAAACCTAAATTAACCATCAAACATGTTTAGTTAAATAGTTTACATAAAGCCAAAACCATTTTTTTAAAACACTTATAAGTAACTTTTGTTACTTACACTTTTATAAAAATACATAGTTAAATAAAACATGTAAATGGCTTGGACTATCCATAACCCAAATCCCATGACCTATAATCCATAACCCATAACCCATAACCCATGGCCCACGTGCATTAAATGTATCATGCATTAAATGTGAATTCTTGGACTATCCATAACCTAAAACCCATGACCCATGACCCATGTGTATTAATGTGCATTACATCATGCATGACATCACAATGGGTAAAACCCATGACCTATGACCCAAAGTCCATAACCCATGACCCAAAGTCCATAACCCATGACCCAAGATGTCTTTGACATCATGCATGACATCACATGACCCATGGACCTTAACCCATAACCCAAAACCCGAAATTGTAACCCAAGATCCGGACTAGTAATACTGGGTGAACAATTACCTCTTTGCCTATAAATACAAGGCCATTTCTTCATTGTTTTCACATACTTTCTCTCTACCATTTCTAATACATTTAGATCAGTATGAAAACATGTAAAACACCTTCTTCTCATATGATCATAATGCTTCTAACTTTCATTATTGTTGTAAGCATACTTCCGAAGTGATCCCCCAAAGCAAGGTTGAAGATCTTGCATCCTTATCTACTGAAGTGATCCTCATCCACCACCATCATACATACATGAAGATCTATCACAACAAGCTTAGGGAACTTGTGATCTTCATTGAATACTTTCTACTAATAGAAGTTTATTTAGATTATGCATTCATATCCATTAGACACATTGTCTTGGATCTTCGCTTGTATGATCTTCTTATATCTCTAACTAGATTAGTTGGTTTATGTGTTTGTACCATAAAACGCAAGGTTTGTTATGTTGGGCCACAAAACATAACGGCTGTCATATATGTGTTGTGTAGATTGGTGTAGTAGGGTGTTGGTCTCTCATGATGTGTTATGTTGATCGGGTAGTGGTTCCTCTTTTGTAATGGAACCCAGTATCTAGTCTTGTACCGGATAAAGTGTAGGCCCCGTTGTGTTGGTTTGGTCCGCCGTGCTATGGACTCGGTATCTAGCCTTGTACCGGATAAAGTGTAGGAGACATTGTGTTGGTTTGGTTCGCCGTGTTAAGTACCCGATATCTAGCTTTGTACCGGATAAAGTGTAAGATACGTTGTGTAAGGTTTCTCCGCCGATAATGGAGTTTGTTAAACTAGTGAAGTAACTCTCAAGTTGGGTACTCAGGGAGTGGAGCAGGGAAAGGAAGGTGACCTTGTGACCGAACCACTATAAATCCTCGTGTCGGTTTGCGTATCCTTTTTTACTTATCGCTTTACTTCTATTCTTGCTTTATATTGTTGATTGCTTTTGGTTTGACACTTTACATATTACGTCAAAATTGATCGGCAATTTTTCATAAGGATGTTTTTAGAAAGGAAATACAAACTGGACTAATAATGGCGAAACTTGGTTTATACTATATTTGATACAAAATTTTTTAGTTTAAAATGGAAACGTATTCACCCCCCTCTACCGTTTCTACCGTTTCCACAATTAGTATCAGAGCGGGTTGGCTCTAGTTTTAAAACAAATGATTTTTTAAAACCGAGTAAGGTCCTTGTATCAAATTTTTGGTGAAGTCAAGCATAATATGAAAAGTGTTTTGTTGTTTTTTTTTTCTTTGAAGTTTTTGTTGTTAGATATCTTGTTATTCAAGCTTGAATAAAGATTAAAATGGGTAATATAAGTTTACTAAAAAGTCTACAAAACTTAAACCTTTTCGTCGGGTCAAAATATGTGTTTTTGTGACTCTGTGTCAGATTCGCGGATCCCTTTGTTATCAAAGGGCGGATCCCTTTTGGAAGGGATCCGGCGGATCTGTCTACACAGAGGACAGTTTTTTGATAAACTTCAAAAATTCATAACTAATTAACCGTAAGTCCGTAGAAGTCGTGCCACCTATCGTTTTAAAGGTATTTGAGTCTACTTTCACATGAAAATAATTTCATAAACTGATTCAAAACAAATTTACAGATTCCTTGATTTATAATAGAAAGTCATTTTTCAGCCATAACATTTGCACAAACTCTTGGTCTAATTGGAGACGAATGTATTCATCTTTTAATATTAATATGTTTTCTTTAGAAACTAAAGTTTTAGTCATATTTGAATATTAAGGAAGCTAATCAAGCTTGGTATACATATTTATATTTAACACAAAGCGATGAAAAGAACTTTCGTATGCTATGCTAAATGATTAATTGCTTTGCCTTGCACTACTTAATCGTATGCTTATCTCAAATAGTTTTATGCTTGTTTGTTTGTGTAACATATGTGTTTTCCTTGCCATGCTATTCATTTGCTTGTGTGTCGAGTTAGTAATATTTACTAATCAATGTGCTATTTGAAGGAGTGTTTGGGATAACATCTAGTTGAATTGAAAATGTTATTTTCTTAAATACTTGGATAAGTCATATAAGTTGAATAATGTTTAAAACATGTAATATGCTATATGACTTCTTGTTGAGTTTGTTATTTGTGCAACATAAGTGTATTATGTGTGTATGTGTTAATTGATTCATTGATTTCATCTTTTCTTGTGTTGTTTTCTAAAACGACAAGAATGTACATCGGATCATAACCCACATTTGTGTTGATGATGTACTTTCCCGTCTTCTTCTCCATGATCGCATTCCAAGCTTCATAGTAGGATTGACAACTTGATTGTTTCATCTGAAATACTCAAGTAGATTATTTTGCAATGCAAATATAATTGGTCATATCCAAAAATCCAAACTCAAGCTTCCCATCAACATAATTTGAAACCCCACATCCCACACTCTATATTAAAACATATTGTTTGCTTCCGTATTTAACTCTAAAAATCATCACACCAATTTATAAACCTTTTAACATGACATCTTCGTCACCTTAGTTGTTATGCATTTGCATCAGGCATAATATTAATAAAATGAAGCAAAGTATCATCATTGTTACTCTTCGATAGGCCATTGTAGGAATATAAAATTTCCTAACTTGAGAATGAATAATGGAGAACTTATTGCACTAGAATCTCAATTTGACCTAACGGTTGAATTGCTTCCTTGAGAGAAGTTGGGTATGTGGAGTCGCCCATAAAAATGGTCGTGTTTAGCCTTAATTGAGCACTGCTAGTAATAGTCTCGTATTCATTCTTTCACTTGAACAATCTCTATTCCTATTCTTTCCTCAAGTAAGTTTACAATGGCAATACTTTGGGTCGCCTTAGGATTACTAATCAAACAAGTAGTAAATTTTATTTTTCT